>OU785229.1:600000-1200000 GCA_917051295.2 Erebia ligea
GAGGATCCCCCAAAAATCGTAACATCCACGTCCCCTGTTGGTTTTAATAATGTTCGAAAACCTTTCAACTAAGTAAATAGAATGATATGTTAATAATTTTAATTTTATATAATTAAGATATTTGTACACCACACTGTGGTAGAATTCCTCACTTTTACACTAATTCCACCTCAAATGTACCTACTCTATTCACAAATAAATAAAATTATTGATTGATTAACTATCGATTGCCGTAAAAAAGTGCGCCGAACTTTGATGACGTCACAATTCAGTATTTCATACAAAATCCCATACTAATTGTTAAATTAAAAACATATTGTTGAAGTTTAAAAAATGTACAATGTTGCCCAGTTTGAATAAATTAAATTTGTGTTTAAGTAGTGCAAGTCGTCCAGCGATATGCGAAATAGGGTGATAAAAATAATGAAGCTGAGTGAGTGTAGATAAATCATCTTGACTTATCCTAAGATTAAAAAAAATTACGAAAAAATTGAGTGGGTATCTCACGGCATCAGTCTCTGCACGTATGAAAGAGTATAGAGCGTATTCTCTGCAAATATATTCACTTCTATGGTGGGCACGTAATTTCCATGGTCTGGCATGGCGCCAAAATTCGACTTGATGGTGACTGATGACTTTTCAGCAATGACAAGCATTAGGGTGCCTTTCCACCAGAGATGTGCTACGTTGCTAGGCTACGGATGTGTGTCAAACCCAATAGGAGCGCTTAATATAACATCTAGCGATTTAAGCTAGATTTAATTATAAGGCAAAGGGCGCAGCGTAATTTTTTTGTACAATCAGTTTTTGAACCGGAGCAAACTGAAAACCAGCGCTGAGCATTGTTATCAATGCTCAGCAATGCTGAGTTTGCCTCCAATTGTATATTGTTAGATTATTTCATTTTATTTAGTCGCTGGATTTAGTCGTTAAGTGTTTTGTTTTATTCTAACAATAAGAGACAATAAAGCTTTTATTTATTTATTTATTATGAAAATCAAGCGCTCCTATTGGTGGGTTTGACGCACATCTTTAGCAATGTAGCATATATCTCTGGGTGGAAAGGCACCCTTATGCGGCACGTTTTGACACTTGCGATAGGGACTGTCACAATAAATGATGTTAAAAACAAATTACAGCACAAGTTACTGTACCTTCATCCATTGTCAGTGTAACAATAGGGAATAGAAGGTTTTGTGAGAATAAAAAGCATCGAAAAGGGTTTCCCCAAAAGGCATGTCCTCATGAAAATGACAAAACGATACGTAAATGATAAATTATGGGCACACTCACAACGCGCGATCCATTGTTATACCTAGAATGTACATTATAAAGAGACTTGTCCTGAATGACTGACTGACTGGATAGAATGAAAAGAAATGATTTATTTCACAAAATTATGATTTGCAAACTGTTTGTGGTTGAAGTCTTCTGTCTATGAGCCTTGGTAGGTATATAACATTCTGGACGCTGTTACTAATTAAATTACTTGGTTAGGCAGAACATTAATATTTTTTTGCAAATAAGTGATACACAAATCACAATCGATATAACTATAATATGTATTATGTGTAATGTGACCCATGAGCTTATGGCGGTCGCGCATAATATAATTTATGGGATAATATTACCTATTATCGTGTACGTAAGGTGCATAAATCCTTTGTGGGGTCGAATGTACGCTTTTATATAACATGTTTCCAATAGAGTTTCTAGATTTGTCATTGCATATATTTAAAGACTAGCTGATGCCTGCGACTTCGTCCGCGTGGTTTAAGTTTGTTTGATTCCCTCGGGAACTCCTTAACTTTCCGGGATAAAAAGTAGCCTATGTCACTCTCCTGGTTCATAACTATACCCTACTCAAAAATCAAGCCGATCCGTTGCTCTGTTGCGGCGTGATTGAAGGACAAACCAATAAACCAACAAACAAACACACTTTCGAATTTATAATGTTTTTTTTAAAGACTGTGTTACTCAGCATATTTTGTTATGTCAGGGCGTGTCCGACTTGCACGGACTAAAACAACCTGTCCCAACGTCTTCCGGGTCAGCACGGAACCAGATAGCTCTCTCAACTATACGTGGCAGATTGACTACCTACGATATTAGTATGGCGCGGACCTCCAAGATTTAAAACGTTTGAAATTATTTGTGAAAGTATTTACAAAGCGCCACAAAAACTCATACACCCATGTCAAACAAAAATAAACCCAAGAATTTGTTGCTCGACCAGCAAGAAACAGTAATTTGTAGGGGCGTTGACCCACTGTATGGTATACCTACGCTGTGCTATTATCCTGATGGCATAGATGATGACGTGTACTTGGCTCTATATCATGTCAACGCGTAACTCTCTCAAAAGCACCGTCGGAGATCCACCCCTATATCGGAAAAAGATAAATATGTCGAAATGTAGGGACAAGTTTACAATATTCCTTACAAAATACTATCGATTCTTCAGAATACGAAGGTAATGTAAGGTCTCTCCGCTTTCTCTACTTCGTTTACCTTAATTCTGATAATCATGACATCCTTTTCATGGTTTTCTTGATATAAAATCTTATAGACTAAGAGATAGCTGTACTTTTGGTAACTATCACTAGGAAGGCTGATTCAGAATTTGGTGGATGTAGGGCTCTCCTCTGGTTCAAATAGTGATGGTCTGCCCGCATGCGGCTTGGGATCTGACTACTTATCGCCGCTCAAAGACGTGTTATGGTAACCAAAAATGAATAATAACTAGGAAGGCTGATTCTATACTCTATCCACGGAGACTAGTTAATATAGCGCTCTCTCTGTCACGTAATCCCATACAAATAACAAAGACAAAAAAAGTCAGTGGGCGTAAACCATTCTGAATGTACGTACACACTGCGCTACTATTCAATTAAACTAGCTTTCTTTCCACGACTACACTTGTTTTTTTTTTACAATTTACGTAGTTATTATAATTCAAAATATATTAAACACTACCCGACGACTTATCACTGCTATCGTTTTCTACATTTATTATGAAGTTATCAGTCATTATTTCCACATTCCTATCCATTGCGTTCATTTTTGGCTCTACTATTTCTTGTACTTGTTTGATACAATTTTGCCACTTTTGGGCATTAATATTTTGAATCGCATTATTCAAAAGGTTTCTTAATTCCGCCATTTTGTAAGTTGTGTTTTCAGCGGCAACTTTACCTTTAACTTGGGCCCAAATCAATTCAATTGGATTTAATTCACAGTGATACGGCGGAAGTCTTAAAACAGTTTTATTTTTATTTTTCTCATGGACTGATACATATTCCATATCATAGTTTTTTCGGTACTACCAAAAGGACGTTTTTTTCTTTTAAGAGCATTAAAATCTGTTATAGAACTGTCCGCCATGGTTCGTCCACTTCTTACATGTACGAAGTCCGTAAAATGCATTCGAAAAGTCCAGTACACAAGCGCCAAGTTGTCAGAAAGCAATCGATCACAGAGTCCAATACTCAAGCCAAGTCACAATGAATGCACCAACAGTCCAAGGTACACGCCAGGTCACGGAACAATAACGATAGGTAAGGATAAAATATGAGCGCGACTGCACAGTACGGGTACCACGATCAGACTAAAATATACACGTAGTCTGTACACTGCATTATCGGTTATCGCTGACCAATCACAAACGAGTCCATATCTTTCCTATTAACTTGTCTCCGTGGATAGAGTATAGTAAAGTATTAAAGTATGCGCAGTACCTATGTGAACAGTATAAAAACTGACGCTATTCATCGGGGCGTTCACTAGATAAAGCCGCTAACACATCTTTGAGTGGCCATATGCGGGCAGACCATCACTATTTTAACCAGAGGAGAGCCCTACATCCACCAAATACTGAATCAGCCTTCCTAGTGATAGTTACTAAAAGTACAGCTATCTCCTATAATATTAGTAAATTAGCCTGTCTTTCCCTAGAATGCAACCTATTTCTGTACCAAATCGAAATCGGTTGAACAGATGGGCCGTGAAAGCGTAACAAATAGACAGACGGACAGACAGTCAGACACACTGTTGAATTTATAATATTAGTATGTATAGTATGGATTAGAGATCTATTACTATCGTTATCAGTGGCGTTGACAAATACACTTCTCTAATCACAATAAAAAAGGCAATAAAATGTCTCCCCATTTTTATGGGGATGGTGTTTTTACACCTACGTAATCATAATCATAATCATAATAATCATAATATTTATTTGCTGATTGTAGGTACATAGAAAGTTCTTAAAATAAAGCCATAGACTCGAGCCACAATCTACCAATCATATTATGGTGTGCAAATTAACATAAAATACAATTATTGATATGTAAGTACTTACTTAATTAATTAATAAACTCAAGAAAATTCGTACAATTTACCACTACAATTTATCTAACATATCAATGACAATTAACAATCATTATTATAGAACCTATCATTACAATAATTTAAGTCAGAATATAAATAAATCATCATATTATAATATTATTATGTATGTCCAAATAGGTAAATGGTAAAATGATGTCACATAAATTCTAAATTATACTTAGTCAGTAGAAAATAAAAATACCATTAAGAGTTATTTAAATAGTCTTTAACAGAATAAAATTGGCGGGCCAGTAACCAATCAATGATTTTAGTTTTAAATTTGTGCAAAGGCAGGTCAATAAGATCTTTTGGCAACTTATTATAAACCTCAATTGCCATACAATAAACATTTTTTTTATATAGCATCAAGTGAACCATTGGCCATACCAATTTATTTCCCCGTCTGCTGTCCTTCCCATGGATATCACCAAAAGTTTTAAAATATTGATGATGGTTTTTTACAAAAATACAGATTTCTTTAATATACATACAAGGCAAAGTTAAGATATTTAATTTTTTAAATATTGGTTTAGCGCTATCCAAAAAGTGTTAATTGTATTAATTAATGAGTAGGTATAGTAATTGTCGCAACATGATTTACATACCTTACTCTACCCGAATCTTGTGTCTGCATTTAATTCGCCTTAGCCACAAAAATATTATATTACTCTAGATTCGTGGGAAAAACTATAAAGTTCATATTTTATGTAGGTATAATATACCTACTTTGAGAGTGGAAACGAGCGGGTCACTTGATGTTAAGTGATTACCGCCGCCCATGAACATTTGCAGCACCAGAGGAACCGCCAATGCGTTGCTGGCTTTTAAGGAAAGTTAAACCGCCCTTTGAAGAGCCCCATATTGTAGTCATTATAATATTATGTTCATCTTATAAAATGACCAAATTTTGCTGTACCTATAGGACAACACAAAATAGCAAAAATATCCATACTAATATTATACATTTTTAAATGCGAAAGTGTGTCTGTCTGTCTGTCTGTCTGCTACGCTTTAACGGCCCATCTTTTCAACCGATTTTGATGAAATTTGGTAAAGCGATATAGGTAGTATCCCGGGGAAGGACATAGACTACTTTTTATCCCGGAAAATTAAGGAGTAGGTACAGTCGACGTCAAAAGTGCATATAGAATAAGCAAAAATGTTGCTTTGCATGCGGTCGGACACCCACACACTTGCAGTAGTATAATATAAGTCGTTCAGCTTGTAGGTATTGTAATAGCCGAGTAATATCGATAATTTCACACTCCAACTAAGTGAGCTCAATGGCGAGGCGTGGAACTGCTCAGATTGCACAACGCAACTGTTGCCGGTTCAAATCTCGACCCGTGTAAGCATTTTTTACTGTTTTTATTTGATGAGTGATATTTTTATACCAGCAATAGCATATGCGGGTAGTTTAAAAAATCACTGAACAGATATGGTCACTGAGTACTGACGGAGACGGAAGATTTGACAATCGTTAGTCGTTATTAGCAAATACTACACAATTATTATAATTTACTAAGTTTCGCTGTTTCTTATCTTCAACAATAATGCAAGCTAATATTAATATGCAGAAGAGGATGCATATTATTAATGAGCTAAATAATATCGGATACAATATACTTAGCTCAAATTTGCAATGGAACTGGTTTCACCGTGAGTATTGTTTTTATTGTTAAAAAATGTGTGTTCATAAACTTAGGATTAGTTACATATCGTTTTATTAGTAAATATCTATAAAATTTAGACAAGATACTTAGTAGTTTCAAAAGTGTTTATTTTAATCTCGCTGTTTGGTTTTTAGTGGACAACCAAGCGTTGGATGTCGCATCCTGACGAAGAGAGTAATGCTTCACAACGAAGACATAATATTATAGTTGAACAATATGAGTCCAGCTGTTGATGTGCCACAACCAGGCCACAACTATCATTTGTGCATGTTATTTGTTGTCCTGTGCATCGATCACATATAGTGCGTAATTGGTTTAATCAAAACCCAGACAACAGTTATTCCCTGGCCAGTAAGATCACCAAACTTAAATCCTATAGAATATTATGAGGTTTGATGGTGCAAAAGTGGGATATGCGAAATGAAAGGACTGCAGAGGAAACGGAGGCTCACTGTATGGAAGTATGGGAGAATATATTTAGAGGAACGGATAACTGTCCCAATATTACAAACGGATTCACCCGGCGCCGCTTGCTTGCTGTTATTGAAAAAAGTGGAGGTTTTATTGAATAGTAATACTTTTAAAGCTATATAAAATTTAATTTTTAAGGCTTTAAATATGAAACATAACGTATATTCTTTTCCTAACTTGTATTAATTATTATTAGTATATCTTATCAAAAATAACAGACAAAAAAGCAGCGCCGCCCTTTGGTTACTAGATTTTTAAGGTTAAGCTTCAATTTTCTTTTCTTTATGAAAACGATTACTTAAGCTATAAACCTTAAAAAATGATAGAAAAAGTAGCTGAAGTTATTAATTACTTTTGAGAAAATGTAACATGATAACAATGAAAATAAATTAAAATAAAGTCGATTATCTAATAAAAAGTGTTTCTTCCAATTTATTTTGATTGTTTTATTACTTATTGACTCATAACACCACTAACATAGCTAACTTTGTCCTTAAGTATTATCGTGTAATAATTAATGTTTGCGTTTATAAATGGATTTTATGTCTGTAAATAAAGATACATTATTATAAAGAATAACAAACAGACACAAAACACATAAACAAAACATAAATGTTTGTATCCAAAACAAAATAAAAACTGCTGTAAGAGATTCGAACCTAGGTCATATGATGCATCGTATTCCAACTATATTATCACGACACTGGGAGTGGTTACTGTAAAGCGATGAAATAAACAATCAGAATAGACAAGGTTATTGAATAGGAATGTTTTGAACCTAATGCTAATGCCATAAGGTTGATATTGTTGACAGTTTATAGTAAAATCGTTTGAACCTTATACTGTTGATTTAAGGTTGATAATATTATTGACAGTTTATGTTTATCAGTGTGAGTGACCACGTGAGTGATTCACAGCATTGCTTGCACGCAGTTTTAGCCTTAGAGCTATGTATGCATTTATGCAGCTGACTGTACACGCAGGAATAAAAAGAACTTATCTAACGCGAAGACGCGCGCATCATCTAGTAATAATTTTAAAACTATTTCAATCTATCTACAGGTACCTGTTTTTCCTGACTGAATATCTAACTGATCTACAAACATCAGAAACTTGAAATTCGGACAAAATGTTTTTCTTATGACGCAGGCACTCTGCACAAGAAGGAATTTTGGAAATTCCACTTCTAGACCATTCAATAGGAGATGATCTTTGGCATGAATCCGTTTAATATAATGTCAAAACTTACATAAAGTAGTTTAACACGTGCGCGGAAAACGCTGTCGGTGCAGTCGTAAACCCAGCTGGGTTGTAAAACGCTCGGGCGGACGTAAAGTGTATCCGTCTGTTTACAAGATGGAGCCTACTTTACGATCCCGTCCTAGAATTACAATGAATTGAAGTTATACGCAACTAGTAGTTGTTTAATGACATAGTTAAAGTTTAAAATGCTTTAAATCAACTTTAAATAGACACCAATTTTAACCACAGTTGTTTAAGACCACTCTAAGACTCTAGACCTAGAGATTTAAGCTACTCTTGTTTATTTTATATACATACTAGGTGATGCCCGCGACTTCGTCCGCGTGGACTAAGTTTTTTCAATTTCCGCGGGAACTCCTAAATCCGGGATAAAAAGTAGCTGTCCTTCCTCGGGATACAAACTATCCATGTACCAAATTTCATCAAAATTGGTTGAACAGGTGGGCCGTGAAAGCGTAGCAGACAGACAGAAAGATACACTTTCGCATTTATAATATTACTAGATGATTCCAGCGACTTCGTCCGCGTGGATTAAGATTTTTTGATTCCCACGGGAACTCTTTAATTTTCCGGGATAAAAAGTAGCCTATGTCCTTCCCCGGGACACAATCTACCCCTGTACCAAATTTCATCAAAATCGGTTGAAAAGATGGGCCGGGAAAGCGTAGCAGACAGACAGACAGACAGACAGACAGACAGACAGACAGACAGACACACTTTCGCATTTATAATATTAGTATGGACTAGATGATTCCCGCGACTTCGTCCGCATGGATTAAGATTTTTTGATTCCCGCGGGAACTCTTTAATTTTCCGGGATAAAAAGTAGCCTATGTCCTTCCCCGGGACACACTCTAACCCTGTACCAAATTTCATCAAAATCGGTCGAAAAGATGGGCCGGGAAAGCGTAGCACACACAGACAGACAGACAGACAGACAGACAGACAGACAGATGGACAGACAGACAGACAGACAGACACACTTCCGCATTTCTAATATTAGTATGGACTAGCGGTCGCCCGCGACTTCGTCCGCGTACAATTTCTGACTTCCTATAAGGTTATGAAATGTTCCCGCTGCAAGAGGCCTATCCACAAAAGTCCTACCGCTAGTAGGTAAATATCGCGACTTCGTAGTTCATACCCATGGACAGTGGCGTGCACAGGGGTTGAAGAGGTCGCCCGCGACTTCGTCCGCGTACAATTTTTGATTTCCTATGAGATTATGAAATTTTCATAAATCCCGATTTTCTAGTCTCTAACTTCAAAAACTAAGAACCTTCATGAAACCTTCCAACCCCCATTTCACCCCCTTTGTGGTAGATTTTCGTAAAACTGCTTACACAGATTTTTAGTATTTTGAACTAATATCTAAAATGCCAATTTTCATGTCTCTAACTTCAAAAACAAAGGACTTTCATACAAACTTCCAACCCCCATTTCAACCCCTTAGGGGTGAATTTTCCCAAAACCGTTTTTTAGCTGACGTCTACACCATAGAAGGAACCTACCTTCTGAATTTCAAGTCTGTATGTTTTATAGTTCCTGCGAGATATCGTGATGAATCAGTGTGTGAGTGAGTTAGATAGATATTATAGTAATAGTATGGACTTATAAACGCGAAATTTGTGTATGTCTGTCTGTCTGCTATGCTTTCACGGCCCATTTACTAAGCCGATTTTAACAAAATTTCGTAGTACAGTGATAGGTTGCGTCCCGGAAAAGGACATAGCGTGTTAAGGGACCGGCGACCACCGCTCGCAACTTCTACTCGAACCGCAAATATAAATTTGCCGGTATATTGCTATCCCTATTTGGCTGAAGACACATGATCGCGTGCAAGCGCGATAGCAATATATGAGCGTACAGAATTTGTTATACATTTAGTCTTGTTCCGTGAATACCAAAAATGATGAATGAAAAATTGTTGTGTTTTTAACTTCGTGTTGTTATTCTGTAACTTGACAATATAGGCTATGTTCCTGATCAATTAGTACGTGAGATATCGTTGGTTTTAATATGAAACAAATAAGGAGAAAACATGTCGTTTATGTCGCAAAAACATGCAAAACGCAATGTGCTTACATTTAATTCTGGGAAAGTATTTTGGAAAAATAATTATCCAGGGACCTAGATAAATACAAGTTCAATCTTAATAATCGCATAATATGGAGGAAATATGCTCGAATTACTAATTATTTTGGTATTACGTTTGTATGAGCAATTCACCCTCCGCTGGCGCCTTAAGATACCTTTTTATCCCAGAAAACAAAGAGTTGCCGCGGAATTTTCCAAAAATCTAACATTAAATTACAGACATCACAACCCGTCAGTATTAGGTTCAATTAACTTAAAACCTGGAATTTGCGCTTTTGGTTAATAAAGAAGAAATACGTGATTCATAATTTTTGAAAAATCCACCCTCTACAGGGGTTAAATAGAGGATGAAAGTTTGTATGGGATTTTTAGGAACCTAATTCCACGCGGACAAAGTCGCGGGCAAAGCTAGTATAGGTAAACAACAAAATAAACCGACGAACATATTTTGAGTTTCGTAAAACAGAGGAAGCTCTGGATGGAATGGCCATTAAAATGTTCGTTTCTCATTCAAACGTTATTAATGCTCCTCAAAGATATAGCTGAGGAGATGGTGGAAAACTTTGAAAAGGAATCTCAACACGACCTTCTTCCGACGCATAGCAACCCAGTAGACTCGACCGATCAATGCATTAAATTCTGTAAGGCCGCTATATTACACGTGTAAGTTTTTACGTTAGTAGCGTACGTAAGTAACTTACACAACTAATATACCTATACCTACCAATGAAAACCTACCTACGCGACTTACGTGAGTAAAACTTAATCGTGAATAATCGTGGCCTAAGTTTTTCGTCGTCGTTTGCAAAGTCAACCCGTTTGCTGTGCAATAAATTATTTTCATTGATTCAAAGTCAAAAACAATTTCAGTCAAAGTCAAAAACGTTAAAGTGGTCTGATTTGATTTCTCATTCGACCTAATCTTATGAGCATTAGTTTTTAAATAAATTTCACTTTAATTATGATTAGACTTTTGACCGAAGTTTCAGTCAAAACTACTTATTTGACGAACATGGTCAAAAAGTCAAAGAACTTAAATTAACTAACATTAACTTTTTTATTTCAGGTAAAAGTAGTTTAAACAGCTTGACAGCTCTTTCAGGGGAACCTACTACCGTAAACAGTACCGGCATAGAGGCAACTGTACTGCTTACCTCAGCTAAAAAAAGTTCAATGTTAGTTTTTAACCTTACCTAACCTAACCTTACCAATGCCTACCCTGGCTCCGAACCCTGCGCACCCCACTGACCATAATTAATATTCTCTTTTATTAAAGCCCTTCTTTAAATCACTCGCCTGCCCTCGGCTTATAATACTGTTGAGTTAATTCCCTCGTCTTATGGAAGTTTCGCCAAATTGATAACTCTCTGAAGCTGAACAAAAGAAAACATTGAAGTTCGGAACATTCCAGATGATTTTTATTCTTGCCTGCTTCAAATGAATAATTTACAACGTGATTAAAATATTTAAAAAATATTACAAAGAATTTATGACGAAAGCGAAACTTTATGGTAAGTATTTTGCTTAAGTCTAGCTTGGTAGCCTCTGTGTAAAGGTTGGGTAAGAAAACACATTAGACGTATAGTCGTGTATTGTTTCAATACTATATCGTGTAGAAATTGATTAGGGGTATAAGCTTAAAACTAATTACCCCTACCAACCCGCTACCATCTTAGACTGCATCATCACTAACCATGCAGGTGGGGGCGCAGTCAACTTTGTATCTAGTGGAATTTAGAATAACACTTCTTTGTAGTGATGCAGCCTAAAGTGGAGCGCGCTTGCCTAGCAGATGCCTATTTGATGACGATGATGATTCCATTGATGAATAATCTGCAACAGCAACTGAATCTCTGTTAGTTATTTGAATAAATACCATCAACATTATAATAATTGTAAGTTATATTAGAGGAGGAGGTAAGGGTGGTCTACTTTTAGGTTAGTCACTGTAAATGTCCAGATCAACCATTTGAGCAAGATGCTCATTTACTCTTGATTTTATTTTAAGGTAAAAGTTAAAAGCGGAAGGGAAAACGGAAGAAGGAAGGGCATTCCATATCCTAGCGGAATGAGGTTGCAAATTACTCAAAAATGGAAACACAAGTATTAATGTTTACTTGTTTATTGTTAGTCATCATCGTCATCGCAGAGCAGGCTGTCAGAGCTCTTCTCGCAGATGAATGCGTGCAAGTTCTCGCACCACAGGTCATCCAGCATCCCGTTGCGATACAACCCCCCGCAGAATTCTCCCGTGGTTGCGTTGTTCGGCTCGCCGCCGGAGAACGTCGCGTAGCCTGCTTCCTCCAGAGACTGACCTGGATGTGGGAAAAACTGGTCACAAAATTATGTAGGGGTCCCCGCAGGCAATGCTGGATGATATTCATCAAAATCAAAACACTTTTTACTCAAATAAAGTATTTACAAGTGTTTTCGAATCGTCACGTGAATCTACCACTGGCTCGGATTGACATTCCTACTGATAAGTGTGTAGAAAACCACATTCACAAAATTTTAAACCAACTACCACTGATCTAGCTTCTTATTCTGAGAACATACTTGAAGGGATACCAATATATCTTTATTTCTTACTTTGACTTCTTATGTTGTGTCAAATGTCAATGTTGTTAATATCAATCAAGTCACGCTGATAAAAAGCCGTCATAGCTTATTGGTGCTATAAGTCTCCCAGCTATTCGCCCTATTCAGGCGTCGGGTGTTCGATCCCCGGGCAACTCTAGATTATCGGAGCTACGTGCGTTTTACGAAATTAAGTATCACTTGCTTTTACTGTAAAGGTTAACATTGCGAGGAAAACTGGACGCTTGAAATTTCTTCATAATGTTATCAAAGGTGTGTGAAATCGGACAAATCACACTTGCCCATCGTGGTGGACTATGACCACGCCCTTCCCATTCTGAGAGGAGACTCGTGCTCAGGTTCAAGAGCGTGATGATGCTGATACAACGCCAACATGAAGGGAAGATGATTTAACAAAGTGTAAACCTACCTTCGATGGTCAGAAACTCTCCATGTTCCCCCCAGTCATGGAATCCTACAAAAGCGACAGCTTTCCAGAAGGTGCCCCTCATGGAAGCGGGTGGGTACTTCGCGAAGAGCTCCTTGAGGACCTGCAAACAACACAATAATTATTATATTTTCATGAACAATTCTGATAGCACCAAACAGTTAACGTTACCCATAAAAAGCACAATAATAATAAATAAATAAATAAATGAAAGTTTATTGACCAACACTAGAATACAAATACAATTAGTTTACACAAATTAAACGTACGTTCTGTCTACGTATGGCCAATGGGCCACCTCGTCAGCCCGTGCCACAGCATGAGAGATAGGTATATAGGTACCTACCTAACATACTGAAACGCTGATTTTCAGGAGGGGTCCAGTACAAATGTTTCATTAAAATAGCACCTGGTAGGGTCTGCTTGCCTGGTAATCTTTTAAGCTCTGCTATTTGAATCGAAGAATCTATTCTCGACTGGGTCAATATGATTCCCCCTGTATTCTAAGCAGTCTCGGAAAAAGTGAGAAACTTGTAACTGTACTTCTGAACTCGACAAATGACTGTACCTTAGCCTCCGTGTCACTGTTGATGATGGCCAAGTGGCCGCCCTCGGCCGCGCACGCCATGTACGCTCGCGACCAAGAGCGCGCCACCTTGTGGAACTTGTAACAGCTGCCTGTCCGAGATTCGAGCTTGTATTCTGAAAATATAAGTCAATACAACATTCAATCAATGGTGTCTGATTTTTCAATTCAAGTAACGTGGCATGCCGCATGATCCTTTCGGTCTTCTTGATATACTAATTCAATTCAAAAGATTTTTATTCAAATAGACTTCTTACAAGTGCTTATGAATAGTAGAATGAATCTACCACTGGTTTGGAATGCCGTTCCTACCGAGAAGAACCAGCAAGAAACTCGGCGGTTGCTCTTTTGAAAAAAATAATTTACAATTTCATTAATTTGTAATTACATTATTAACCGCTGTCCTTAGCATTGCTGGAGCGAGTCAAATCCATGCTCCTTTGTCATTTACGTAATCTTCAACTTTAATAAGCTTTTTTTCAGAAGCATACTTTTAATGGACTTCTTAAACTTGCGTAAAGACAAGTTTGCAATGCTCATCCCCACGAACGTCCTTCGGACTTTCTTGAGGCGGAGCGATGGAGTCACGAGGCTATGGCGGTGTCTAGTTGGCCTATCGTGCAGATCGCATATTCTACTAATTCGTGGAGTTTAATGATATAATACACTGTCTAATCTTCGGTGAAAAGTTTGTGATGTGAGCTAATCATTTTAAGACTTAAGTTCATGATATATAGTTTAGAATCCTTGAAATTTCAAAGATTCGACGCCAAAGTTATGATTTATTGCTCAAGTTGCTCTATGAAAATGGCAATCCATATTTATTAATGTGACAATAATTATTACATGAGATTAGGCACGTAATAATTATTGATTATTACGCAAAATATAGCAATTAGTTTGAGAACCACAATTTACCTTTTTAGAATGCTTCCATCTTAGGTTATAACGCTTTCAAGCTTCGTCTGTTTTGTTTGTCGGAATAAGAATGTTCCTCGCGCGTACCTATATTAAGGTCTAGGATTTAACGCCGCGTTCTCCGTTTTCGTCGATTCTAAAATCGATATAAGTATGAAACGCGTGGATCGAAAAATTTGAAATTAATATATACTATAATTCATTATATTTTAAAGTCTTGGATCGGTTGAAAACATGATTGGACGAAATTTTCTCGATAGAAAAAAATTCCAAAGTCATGAAGAATAAAAGAGCAAAAAGGCTTTTTCTCTTAAATGGCTCGGCCTATAAGTACGAAACTTTCAGTATAGGTGTAAAACAATCAAATTAAGAATTGGATCCCTTAATTTTGCCGTAGGTATCGTATTTCAAATGATATTCTCGATTACTTTAATTCTCGCATGTCTCCATGAAATGTTCAAATCGCATTGAAAGCGAGTACAAAGAATTGTCGACCCTATTGCTTGAGAGTTATGGGCCGTAGTTACGTTATCTTGTCAGTAACACGCGACGCTTCAGCGCAGATGGACCTGTGTCAGGTTGCCTAAGCGCCTTGGGCTTATTACGATGCCAAAAATTGCCATAGTGTAACGAATTCAGTATGGCATCTTATTAGAAAATGACAAAGTAGGTAACGATAAAATATTTTTATACCTATTAAAATGAGTCAATATGCTGTATATTTATGTTATTAAAATAATGATACAAATTGATTTGAGTTATTACTACATTGTAGCCGTAGTATTTACTTTCGATTAGTTGCTTGATTTAAAAAAATGTATTGAAATTTGAAAATGTGGGGTTTTTAGATAAATTAAGCTTAACCAAATAGTAGTTATTATCCAAATAGGCTTCATGACTCTTTGTATTATTACGCATCTTAATCTTATCTTTTTCGGTTCTATTTAGTACGATTAAAAAAATATCTGAAGCATATACACGCTTGAGATGTTTTTTTAAAGACATCGAATATACAATAACAAGGATTATAACTTACTAGCTGATGCCCGCGACTTTGTCCGCGTGGATCGAGGTTTTACGGTTCCCGCGGGAACTCCTTAATTTTTCGGGATAAAAAGTAGCCTATGTGTTATTCCAGACTATAATCTATCTCTGTACCAAATTTCATCCAGATCCGTTCAGCCGTTGGAGCGTGATTGAGTAACAAACATCCATACATCCACACATCCATACATCCATCCAAACTTTCGCATTTATAATATTTATTTGATTATTTGATAAACAAAACACAATCATAAAATTTAAAGTCATTTTATTTTGCAGGCGCGTTGAAATCTTATTCAAATGTTTTTGCACACCTGTGTTCTACACTAGTATATCTAAGCGGGGTTGTAAACCCTTTGTTGTTTGTGTAGCGCAACGGAAGGACTTATGTTTATTGATGCATAATAAATATCGGTCATTGCTAATCGCCGTCTTATAGAGAAGGGGATAGTTGATAAGGTGATTGTTCTCAACCACGTGTCAATGTTCGTTGCATTACTTATCTTTTCATTCTCGATCAGATCGGTAATCCTTCATTGTGCCTTTTTGCGAGGTTAATCTTAGTTGAGTGTAATTTTTATAATCTCGGAATCTCTTTGGTGGTGTTTGGACTCTAAAATTCACTTCATTATAAGTGAAGTAAGTTAATTAAAGTGTTGAGGAAATAAATTGAAATCCCGGATCTACCAAGGTACATATTTTTAGTCGATTAAACTTTTACGGTGATAATAAACTTTCTGTCATCAGTTGTCTCAATATTTTTTTTATTCCTTTGTTACATAATGTGGTGTTATTTCATAATGTTTTATTGTATTTCTGAAATTGTTTGTAGGTACATTTTAGTTAGGTTTGTCATGGCAAAGATAAAAAGAAAAACACTTGGCAAACGAAAACTACTACTGCAATTGCGAAGACAGTTGCTAGAAACTATCACCAGATAAAATGTATTTTTGAATTTAATTACTAACAACAATTACTAATAAGTAATAATAAATTTCGTCATTTATATAATCGGTATTGATTTTTAAATTGCTAACTCAGACAAGCTAAGAAAGTACCTATTACATGCATACTAATATTATAGATTATTATGATTCTTGGTACTTCAAATTATTAGTCTTTACGTACAAATTTTTATATCCATAACGTAACGCTTATATAACACAAAATAATAAAATGGTGGAGTTTACCATTCCTAAATTTTATTGTATTATATATAATATGTAGTTATTCGTTTATAACTAATGTGATCAGCCTTGGGCTGCCCCCCGATTACGTAAGAATTGTCGATCAAACGTTAAAGATTTTCGTCAAAGTAAAATAAACCATGACAGCATTGAATTAGAGCTCAATTTCGTCTGCCCATTCTTATACGTTTAGGGTATCGTACATGCCTGGTTCCATTAGATTATTTCACTTGTATTATCATAGCCTTTGGCGCAGCGGTCTAATGACAGAGTATATATCGCAGATGCGTAGGCTCGAATCCTGAGTCATCTGCAAAAGTGTATTTTATTCTTTTTAATTTTTTTTTAGATTATCCGTACGGTTGGTGAAAGAGAAAATTGGTGAAAGAGGGATCACGTGCTGCGTGGAGCGCGTGAATCCTAAACCTATGGGTAGGACGCATAGTGTGCTTGTCCTGTTGTGTTATTTAGCTGTTTGGCTATTTTTGAATTTAAAGAAATCGTTATCTATTAATTTGCAAGCAACGAAATTCACATGTTACTATTTTGCAATCATCAAAAATGACGTATATTATTAAAAAGTGTTTGAAAGAACTCCAAAAGGGGTAAGTTGCACCGCAATTGTAATTAGAGTAGTACATCAGTTTAGCTTCATATAAAGTATGTAATGACGTTTTTTCGGTAACTGTCGTAGAGATTTTTACAGCCAATTGATTTTCGATATTATTTCCACGTCAGCAAAGTCGAGAATGGTTTGGCAGTGAAAATTGCGTTTCACGAGATATGGTGTTTGACAAATTTGAGCACAGATGCTGATTGCTGACAACCTTGACAATACTCCATTTTGTTTTTACTCAAATTCCTTTATTTTATTGTTAAAATAAAGAAATTAGTGAGCTAAATGTTGTTATTTGTACCTATTTTGTTAGCAATAATCAAATAAATATTATAAATGCGAAAGTTTGGATGGATGGATGTATGTATGGATGTATGTTTGTTACTCAATCACGCTCCAACGGCTGAACGGATCTGGATGAAATTTGGCACAGAGATAGATTATGGTCTGGAATAGCACATAGGCTACTTTTTATCCCGGAAAATTAAAGAGTTCCCGCGGGAACCGAAAAACCTAAATCCACGCGGACGAAGTCGCGAGCATCAGCTAGTAAAAGATATATTAATTCCTTATCAAGTCGTTTTTATTGGGTTTCTAGCACTTGATAAAGTATCAATAGTGTAAAAGTAAATGTCAGCTGTCACACTTCCCTATGATATATAAATTATAATGAAAACATAATAAGCAGTACTATCATATCCAAATGTTTGGATGATAGTCAGCAGTTGTGTTATAAAAACTTGTTCAGTTCGCCAGAAATACAAACAATACAATAGAAACAATACAACATAATCTTTATGACCCTTTAGCTCGCACTCTGGTGTAAAAAATTTGTTTTAAAACATACCTTATTCAGTTAAATTTAAAGTATAAATTGAATTGTATCAATAGTTTTTTTGTTATATTTTTTCATTTGATTAAAGGTTATATTTCATACCTAATACGAATTAAACAAGATACTCATGTTTAGAATAGAAAAATTAGAATGTTTGGAAAGTAATGATTATTTCATACGATGCTAATTCTAATACATATTGGTGGCGATTCTGTAATGTCACATCGCTAAACCTAAACCTATTTTTAAACTCGCTAATTTAGTTTCTCTATCTCTATATGCTATTCTGTATATGCCTCCATCTAAATTTAGGATGTGTAAAATCCTCGCTAAGCTGAAGTCTAAATTGAATTGCGAGTGTTACCATATACAGAAACAAAAATTGCACAATTTGTCTTTGTTTTTTGCACAATAATCGTAATAATACTTTTTGCGACTAAAATCGAATTAAATGACTTTTTATACGAAAATCAATTATTTTATTTTAATAAATTTGATGTTCCTTGCACCAACAACGTAATAAACTGCCAAAAAGAGACATTTTGTCAATGCTACTTAGGCAGATCTTTCTCTGTCTACGGGCAGATTCCTAGTTCCATGATGCTGCCACATACTACCTCTATGTTTATTCGTCTGTGGCTGTCAGTTGTCACTTGTCGATCGTTGACCGTTGTCTTTGGTTATTGGTACATAACTTGTTTGTTTTCATTCATTTCGATTTTCGAGTTTTCAAACAAGCGAGCACAAAAATCTTTGAATGAAGCCAGTAAAAGAGCAAATTAAAAGCAAATGTATCTTCTAGTAGAGAAATTCCATCCTAAAAATTAAGTTATAACCTATGCACAAAGAGCGTAGAACGTGAAGTCTCCATGGACCTCCTCGGCTACCCTGGTGGCAAGCCTATGAAAGTAAAAGGCTACTAAAGGAAGCAATTGGTACTGCATCGGAAATTATCGCTGCTGCAACGACAGATCTTCCGTTCCGATTCCGAAATAAAACGAAGTCTAGTGTTTGTGAACCACGTACCGTATAATATCCTAACTGACGTCTGAATCTCTTCAAGTCTAGGCCAGTCGGATTAATTGTCGCGAACATAAAAGTAGATTTCCTTACCGAAATAGAGAGTAACTAAGCTAACCTACAATCTGCGCGAATCTGTCTCGTTTAGCATCTAGCGTCTCAAATACAGTTTAAGAACCTCTTATCAGTGTAAGGCTTATTAATAATAAACCACCTGTGTGGCTTAGAATCATATTAGTTTTATTTTTAACCCCCCCTGCATAGACTAGGACCTGTCAAATAAGTACTTAAATCCTGTGTGACCTATCTGATCAGGTTGCACAGGGAATGTACAACAAGATGCTTGAAGTCTAGTCTACCTAGACCCAGGCACTTTGTTACAATAATAATATAAATAAGTTGATTTTACATGTAATAGCTATTTATAGTTGATGTTTAGGTTATAGGGGATGTGTTTGTATGATTGGACCATCGAATTAACCAATTTTGATAAATTTTAGTACATAGCTAGGTAGGCTTACATCCGAAATATACCTACTATTTCTATTTTTTATCTTGGAGAATCCAAGGGTTCACAAGCATCATCTTATTATACCAATATGTTGAAAAAGAATGTATATTGAAGAAATATGTATACATAACATTGTTATGTATCTAATGTTAATTATATTATATTGATACTTATTCAATTTTATTTAGGTACCTAGTAGATTGTTATAAAAGAATAACACAAAAATAAAAAGATTTAATTAATTTTCTTTTTATTAATTAAAATATATTAATAAATCCTTGTCTAATTATTCTTGCTTATGCAAGGAAATCCACATCTTATTCTCTTCTTCTTGGAGAGACAGCTATGCAAGGCCTTTGATCCACAACCACTTGCAGCCAAGAATAGTAGCAGCGTCTTTGCTGGGATATCCTTAATTATTAGCCTTATCCGGGTAGAAAAGGCTATGTTAGTGCATTAGCGCAGGGCAGTAGTAACAGATGATGTGTAAATGTGTTTCTGTCGCCTCAGCAGAGCCTCTGCAGCTGTGTTCTGGAGCTTGAGATTGGATACATGTCGGTTCAACCAATATTTGCCCCGTTACACTTGGATCAATTTGTTCTGTGAATTACTTGGTTTTCATCAGCACTATCTGCAAAATACACAGAATTTTTTTATTTGGTATTTTATGGGAGGTATAAGGGTTACTTGAAAAAGCTTGAACTTGTATATTTTGTCAGTTCAGTGATAACATGCATATTACTGAAAGAAGCTAAGTCTTCCAAGTCTACTTGAGTTAATTTGCACTTGTTCTTTAGATATAACTGAAATACTATGTGTTGCCTACTGACTGCATACTTAAATATACCTACTTAATTAACATTTTTTACAACATTCTAAGTAATTTATACATAATATTATGATGCAGTGGATGTGGTCTTGATAAATCAAGGCAATCTAAATAATTTTTAAAATAACTCTTCTGCCTAACCCATACTACAGTGGTAGATGTCCCTAAACTTAAACTAAAAAATTTCAAAATTCAAATATTTTTTATTCAACTAAACTTTTACAAGTACCTACTATTGAATCGTCAAGTGAATCTACCACTGGTTCGGAATGCCATTTCTACCAAGAAGAACTAACAAGAAACTCGGTGGTTGCTCTTTTTAAATAATTCATTAGGTTATTTCAAACTAGTTAGGTACACTTAGGTATAGGTTTGGGTAGATATAAGTATGTATAGCTAAGTACCTAATACAAAACAGAATCAGCTAATGATTGAATTCTTTTATTGTATGGGTTCCAGCTACTACTAGGTACTAGATATACCACAGAAGAAGCAAAAAGCATGAGCTGATTCCCTGTATGGTGTATTCACTAGTTATTACTACGGAGCTATGACCATTGGGTTTGCGTACCTAAACAGTAGGAAAGCAACTCTTATGGTATATCTGTCTGTCTGGTCACAATTTGCATTATGTTATTTACCTAAGATTATGAATACTTACCTATTACAAAATTAGCTTTCTTTTGGAACAACCAGAGGTATATTTTGTCAGTTTAGAGAAAACATGCATATTTGACCGAGCGAAGCAGTCTCCAAGTCTACTTAAGTGAATTTGCACGTCTTGCTCTTTAGATATAACTGAAATACTATGTGCTACCTACTTAATTAACATATCTATACTTACTAATATTATAAAGAGGTAAATCTGGATCTACTGACCCGTATTTGAAAATTCTGGTATCAATAGAAAGCCACAATTATTTGTGAGTGTCATAGGCTTTAAATTAACCCGAAAAATTAGGGAGTTGCTGTGGGAATTTAAAAACCTTATTTCACGCGGACGAAGTCGCGGGCATTTGCTAGTTTTACAATATTCTGAGTAATTTATACTACATAATATTATGTTGCAGTGGGTAGGGTCCTGATTTATAGGTTCTTGATAGGTTTGGGTAGATATAGGTATAGCTAAGTAACTAGGTACCTAATACAAAAGGAATTAGCTTGTGAATTTTATTCTTTTCTATTCCGAGTTCTAACTACCTAGAACCTACCATAGAAGAGGCAAACAGCATGAGGTGATTCCCTGTATGGCGTCTTCCCTAGTTTATTTTGGTTTTCTTAGGAAACTCCAGAGCTACAGACTGGGTGTGCGTACCTAAATGGTACGAAAGCAACCCTTGAAGTGCAACTAAGTATGTCCGTCCAGTCACAATTTGCATATGTTATTTGCCCTATGAATATTAACTAAGATGTGACCCTAAAATTACCTTTCTCTCGAAACAACCAGAGCTGCAACAACGTTTTCTTCCACCGACCAGAAAAAGAAGCTTTTCTTCCATTTTAACTGTTAATTTTAGCTGTTATCATTTTAAACACTAAGTTCAATCCCAAATGCACCTAATAATGCATAGAAATTACACTTGAACTATTTAACTTTTTGTGAAAATTCGTGTTTATTTTGCTTAAATCCGCTTCTCTAGACTTAGCGGCCACCTTCCGAGGTCCTGTCTAAAATTGGAGAAAAATATCCAATTTTAGTTTGACGTTTCCTAATTTTGACGTTCAAAACGTCGACTAGAATAGCGTTTCGTTATATCATCGCTAAATTGAGTAGTTAGAGCTGTCAGATTTAATTTTAGGTTAGACCTGTCAATTAAGTGTGTTTTCAGAATAGCAGACGTCGCTAAGTGTTAAATAAGCGATCCTAATTTAGAGAAACTAACAGAGAATTGGCACCATTATCTTTTCATTTTATTTTTACTTTTTCAATTTAGCGTAGTGAGTTGATGCCGCGTAGAATTCAATAAGAAAATTTGTTTCGATATCACTTGAATCATGTTAGTGATAATAACCGTTACCGACGGCTTAACGTGCTCTCCCGAAGCATTTTATTTATTGCCTAATATTTAAGACTATAAAGATTTAAGGTAATCAATATCATTTATAAACATAATTATTAAGTTCGCGCAAATTAACAGAGCAAACTTGAATGGAACTAACTACGAAGTAAAGAATTTATGCAAAAGCGGTGCGACGTTTTATTATTAGTCTACACTGTGGCCATCTGCAACAGATAACAGACGTTGGAGTGAGATAGCTGTTACCCTTCTCTCGAAATGAAATTTCGGCTGGAGTAGAAGGCAGCCTTAAGACCCAGATCAAACAAGAAAAAGGCTTTGTGTTTTTTGTACCGTTTGCGGTTCACCTCTGTGCCTTGGAGAACGTCTAAAGCTGTAAGTCCAGCACAAGGAATTTCCATGGCAACATCGAATTGGCAACTCAACATATTATGAGAGGGAGGAACAGGGGGTGCAGCTGTATATTTGTGTACACATTTGTGCCCAATTTTATTATCGCCTGCGTCTCCGTCGAGAAGGTCCACCATTGGCAGAAATTGGTCAGAAGTATTATAATATGGTTCGATACTCTAGGTGAACGGACGACATGAAATGAGTCGCAGGGGGCAGCTAGATAGGCAGCGCAAGACCGTGTCGGGTGGAAGTCTCTACATGAGACCTTTTTCGGGCATTGGACGTTGATGATGGTGACGGTATGGTTTGAAAGCTCGAAGACTCACCACTATCAATCGTTCCACATTCGCCCAGGACGGTACTAGTCTTCTTCTTGTAGCACAGATACGGCAGAGGCTCTGAGCAGTTAACATCAGCTAGCTCGCCATTGTCCAACATTATAATACAGCTCTCCACGTCCATCAGGTTGTCGGGCTCACCTTCAGCCCACTTGTGGGGAATCTTGGACAGAGGAATACCTGTCGAGATTAAATAGCCTCATTATTTCAACGGTGAAGAGGGTTTGTCTATGCAAATCAGGAAAGAGAAGATCCAGAAAAGGTAGGTAGTGCCCCGTTACTTTCGCGCGTTTTAGAGGGGGTACTGCCGTGCCCTCAGGTCCGTAGAGGAACTGACTTCGGTAAATTAATCGCAAGACTGGTAAGTTCGATGAAATTATTAATATTGGGCTTCTTAAGTTAAACAGCCTTAACCGACAGTGTCGGCAGACCTCCTACTACGTAAAAGCACAGAATAGGTAAAAGTACCGTAAATGGAGGATATTAGGACGTGAATTTTTGAAATCCAGCCGTGGAAATCCTTATCAGAGACCTATGAGGCTATGTTCAAGCGTGCGTGGGTATCGGTTGACGACAATATTATCAGACTGAAATCTTCGTAACACCATACTATAGTGTCCTAAGTACTATTCAACGTATACTTCTTTTTATTTGACGGCAAATCTACCAATTAATCAAATTTTACCAGGACACAAAATTAGTTTTAATCGAATTTAGTAAAATCGATGATGTCTTCAAATGAATCGACTGCAGGATTACCTTCAACGGAATGGAAATCGCCTCTGGAGAAGGTTGAGTGGATGCCGGTGAAGACGCCGCACTTCACAGCGTTCTGTTGCACCAAGGACCGCATCTCTGAGGCGAGCTCAGCGTTCAGTGGCGACGCTAGTTTGCTGCCTGCAACAGAATTATAAAACTTAAAATGCTGAGTAGGTATGCGCTTAATATGAAGGCGACCCATAGCGGGGCAGAGTGGACCGGACAGCTATTTCACAAGCTATTTGAACGCTATTTCAGCAGGACTTTAGCAATTCATTATTATCGTCATCATTACAACCCCGTACTCACGAGCACGAGTCTCCTCCTCCTCCTCCTCCACTCCTTCAGACCAGTTCTCAGAAGGAAAAGGGTCTCCTTCTGAGAACTGGTCTGAAGGAGTGAAGTGTGCTAACACGACGGCCAAAACCCTTTTTGGCCGTAGTGTTGGCACACTTCACACACTATTGAGAGCATTTATGAAGAACTCTCGGGCATGCAGGTTTTCTCACGGTTTTGTTCTTCACCATCAATGATGAAGAAAAACATCGTAAGTTAACCTTTACTGGGAGGTTCCAATAATGTTTCCAAAACGTTGTGAAGTCTATCAAAACGCACTTGCCTGGCGAACGTAGTGGTAGACTGTACGCCTCCATGACTGTAGGTAGTCTAACAGACATGACGTGCTCAGTTAGTAGGCCGATAATTATCATTATTTAAACCATAATAATACCTTCTAGATGACACCGCAGCCTGGCCTCCCGCCAGTTCGCGGGGATCCTGTGCAGCTTCAGCCAGCCGTCCGCTTTGTTGGAGTACGTGTAGTCGCAGCGGTATTGTCTGCCATCTGCGAACCATATAATATAATAAAAAATAATGTCCTCCCGACCGAATTTCGGCCACGGCGGCCTGTCGCCAGAGAGATTCGCCATCTACGCGGTGCGCACACACAAGTGCACCCTCTGTTCCTTTACTCTCATAGCCGGCCGGCGCAGGACCGACGACTTTACGCGCTCTCCGAGGCACGGGGGTGCAATACCACTAATTTCCTAACTCCGGGTTAGGACCACAGATAACGAGAGACCACCGAGAGTTTCTTGTCAGAAAACCCCAATATACTTGTAATGGTCCGACCCGGGACTCGAACCCGAGACGTCGTCGGCCGGAGTCGAACATGCTAGCCACTAGACCAACGCAGCAGTCAAAGATAAAAACACAAGTGTCACCAAACATGTTTTTATAGCCCGTGATGCTGGGTGTCTCCACTCTCGTTCAGATAAGCAAGCTATCTCGCTGACCCTGACATATGAGCTTGCGCGCATCACTAGATTTTTTATGTCTACGTCATAATATCTATCTGCATGCCAAATTTCAGTCCAGTGGTTTGAGCTGTGCGATGATAGATCAGTCAGTCAGTCAGTCACCTTTTCCTTTTATATACTTAAATACCTAAGTATTTAGAAGATAGACAATACATAAGAAGTCAAAGCTAGCGTGGAATAGTGGCAAGAATGCTGGCTGCATAACCGCGCTGTACAGCCAGGCTGATCCTTTGCGCAAAAAATGAACCAGCATGAATGAAGAATGAATCTTATAAATATCCATACTAATATTAAAAATGCGAAAGTGTGTCTGTCTGCTTCGCCTTTACGGCCCATCTTTCAACCAATTTTGATGAAAGGTAAGGAGATAGGATATCGCCAAAACTCTTCTCAGCTGCTCTAGAAGGGATTTTTAGAAATCTTGATTCGGATGATTTCACTTACTCAATATAGTAACAAGTGCGAACACAAGAAAACACGTCAATATTTGTCTCATGATGGAAACTATACTATCCTAACGTTAAAGGTAACCATACCTTTTATTTTAACCTTGTCATAGAACTCCGACCTTTGTGAATAAGTAAAAGCCATTGCAGTAATTGTAAAAACCCGGCCAAGAGCAAGACAGTCTGGCCCAATAAAGGTTCCGTATGCCCACACGGTATGAATATTCCACAAAACTTCTTCGTCACAAAACAAGGGCTAAAATGGAAGCACCTGACAAATCCTGAATCCTTTTGACGACCTCCGTGGCACATAGTGGAGCGCTGTTGCCTTAACATGCGGAAGTCCCCGGGTTCGATTTCCGGCAGGGTTTGGAAATTTATAATTTCTGAATTTTCCCTGGTCTGGCCCAGTGGGAGGCTTCGGCTGTGGCTAGTTACCACCCTACCGGCAAAGACGTACCGCCAAGCGATTTAGAGTTCCCGTACGATGCCGTGTTGAAACCGATTAGGGTTAGGCTTAGTATAACTGCCATACCCCTAGCAGGTTAGCCCGCTGCCATCTTAGACTGCATCATCACTTACTACCAGTTGAAACCAAGGGCTAACTTGTTTAAAATAAAATAAATCTCCTCTAGTAAATCCAAGATTGATGCTCGTAGCAACTTAAATGGGACAAAGTTTCTGAGTACAGAACCCTGTTTTTATTATTCGTCGTTTAATTATTATGGAGTTAAGTTAGTACTACAGTCTGACCTAATCTGACATTTAATTGTACAATGGCTTTGAAATGATGCATCAAAATTTTTGGGTTTTGAAGTGAAAACTTCTTTAGCCGCGTTGAGCACTTTTTGGTATAGGGGGTAAACTTGTGGATTCGCGTCACCGACACCTCTCTCTGACATGCTCGCGAGTCGCGTTGTTATTGAGATGGTCATAGTACCTCCCTATTTTTAAGTCGGTTAAAAATTTCGAACAAACAGCGGGCCACAATAAATCTCACTTAGAAATAATTCAAGGGTTTTAAGATATTTGGAAAGTTGAGATTTCTTAAGAGGCAAAATAGAAAAAGGTTTGAAGTAATTTAAAACAAAGGAGCAGACAGTTTGAATGGCGCAAATGTGTTTAAGGCCATAAAATTCGAGGCTCAAACGCAAATTTAGACGAAATAGGCAATAAACTATGTTTTTTGCTCAATCCAAAATCCCTATGCAAGACGTCAGACAAACGTAATATTTACCAGATGTGAATGCATAAAAAAATAAACCTAGAAGTGCGGCTGTGGAGTTTAGAAAGCGCGGGAATCTAAGATTGGAAGGCGTGACTTTGAAACGACTTTATCCTAATTGGTCATTTCATAACCGAAGCAAATTCAATAACCAATCACCGTAAACAGTTGACTCTGGGGTTTTTTTTTTCAACTTTACAGGGATGATGACGGGGATAGAAGGAGCGCGGCTTCGGGAGAGGCAAGCTCCAACATTCAATCGCGAGCCACGAGTGAGTGCAGCCATCAATGAGCATCGAATGCTCGATTGCGACCATGAAGGGGTGTTTTAGCTTAAAGTAAAATCTAAATTCGATTAGATCTAAGTTGTAAAAGTCAAATAAAGTGCGAAGGAGAAAGTAATAAGTATAGTGAATTAAGTGAGGCAACCACGTGAGGCGGTTCCCGAAATTCGGTAATGTACTTAATTTAATTATAAATTAAATTGGTTGAGCAGATTTACAGTGCTAGATAAATTTTACGTAGAGAGAGAAATTAAAATCACCAGTTGCCTGAATTAAGATAAATATGGGCCCTGAAATTGGGTTAGATATTTTATATCAGTTTGGACTAAATAATAGAGGCCGTAGAGACCAGATATTGCCAAATATTCCCTAGCTTTCGAGCTAGAGTGCATACCTGATGCAGGTATAGAATTGGGCGAAATTGACTAAAAGGATAGATTAAATTTCCAACCTACTTGTAAATCTGTCTCGGCTCATTATAAATGTATAATTGTATTCGATTATAAAATTATGGTGTGTCTTACCTCTTTTAATCACGTGTGTAATTATGACTATAAAGTAGATAGCATCCAATTATGTGCATGTATGTACTAGAATTAAGATGAACTTAGTATTTATATAGCCGAAAGGGTTTTTCATTTGAAGCTTCTATTTTCCCTTTATTAGAATGGCTGTTTAGGAATGGAAGTTTCGGCCTAGATCTTAGATGTCCCCACATTTTGATCTGGGTCTAAATAAACAAAGAGATTCTTTTTTTCTTTACTCAAATGTTGAGTAAAAGAACAGTTTATTACAATAAATTAATTTAGAATCACAAATATATTTTTTATTACTATAGATTAATATTCCTCCTAGGGTGCTTAATAATGGAGATTCGTTCAGACTCATTTACTCTTATTATGGTAAAGTTCAAACGACGTCACTATTCAAAAACTTGTATAACGAATCGAGTTGAATACCTCCAATAATAAATCCCCTACAACCCTATTGAATCACGATTCTTACTTAGAAAGTTGAATTATACAGATACATTAATCAAGATTAATGGAATAAATTCTATACTAGAGTCAATAAGTTATATTATCCTAGAACTATCATAGTTCCTGCAAAACAAAGCAGACAGCATAGTGAGGTCTAAATATATTGCAGTCTATGGAACTTTGACTTTAATTGCCTTACGAAACAAATAGATTAGATTCGAGAATCTTTAGTAGTCTTAACGATGTGTAAATGGAAACACAAGATATACCGTTAGTACAAAACCTTTGTACCTACTCATCGAGCCGGCGAGTTTATCTACAGTTACGAGTGCAGCTGGGGTTTCTTCAAGCAGGTAGGAGCGAGTCCTATTGTTTTTTACATTTTACCAATTTTAGTTGAATAGGGTGACCATAAGTATATTGCAAAATAAGGGACAAGACAGGGTGATAGGGCGACCATGAAAATACCGAGGAATAATAGACACTGAAGTTGGTTGGGCATTAAATTATCCATTGCACCTTGACTATATCAGTTAAGGTTTATAACTGAACAGTACACGGTTTCTCGATGGCGTCATTGGCGGCGAAATCCCGGCACCCCACAAACATGTCATGTCTTTACAGCACGACTCCCGACCCAGATTTGGCCAAATCTGAAACATAACTGAAACAAATGAATACAAATTACTAAAACCATGGTTATGGGGCGAGCTATAAGCTCAAATAATAATACCAGCCCTCGGGTGTTTGGTAAGACAAATATCGCTTCGCAGCGAATAAAAGGGAGTCGAGGCTGAGCCCCAAATAACAATGTTAAAAGGCTATATAATAGCGCAGGGAGTCCCGTGTGCTTGAGGGAATTCGGTCATGACGATGGCCCAAAAAGGAGGCAAATACATACGCCAGCTGACCAAGCATTCTAATCTGTACGTTAAGTTAAAAATTCATGCTCTCTCTCTGGACTTCAGAGTGTTGAAACATAGCCACCCTACAATTTTATAGAGATAGACTCATAACTGAGCCTCGTGAAGCCAGGTAGAATGAAACGGCAGCCCGTATTGTCTATCAAACGTATTGTACTGCCCGAGCCTGAGCGTGCGCATCCGTTCCCCTTGGGATTCGCGGAATTTTCAGATGACTGCCAGGTACCGAAGTGTCTTTTATTCCAAAGTACTGTTTTTAAGAGATTTCCCCTTCATATAATTCAATCACATAACAACTAGCTAGACGATCACCACCGTGCCATCACAGAATTTTGGTGCCGTGACCAGGATTAATCCTGGATCACTACGATAAGCTTGTTTGGCACTATAGGACTAAGATATAAATCCGAAAAATTTTGAGAACCTGGGAATTTTGATGCCGGAGTGACCAGAGGTCTGTGTACGTATTCGAAAATTACGATATGACTAGATCTATATTAGCATAAAAATAAAACACAACGTAGGAATCGTGATTGGGTATATAAGAGGAAAATAAACACAAAAAAGGGTTAAGACACACTCATGTTATTATGTATATATATGTTGTACATTTACTTTTACTTTAGGTATAGGAGGAGGAGAAATAAGCTGTATGTCTTATAAATGTACAATTTACAGGATTTCTAGGAGGAGATTTATTGCAGTGATCGAGATATTAATCTTGCTTATTTCTTAAATTGTTCCCCTTGAACATTATCGTAGCACAGCCCAAGTTTTATAACATCTGTTATCAGCATTGCATTATTACCTAAAACTTTGTCTGACGTTTTGCGTGGGATGCACTAAAATAAACAAATAAAATAACAGTTGGTAGATTTGAGCGGCAAATAGATAAGAATAGGGATTTTAAGACGAATTGGTAGAGATGCCGGCAGGTAAAAAGAGGCAAAATACGAAGCGGGTAGCAACGGAACGACCCGATGTTAGTACGATAGGAACGAACGAGCAAACAGTAACCTTAGGGAGTACGACGTTAGAGTTGATTTTACAAAAAAATCAATGAATTCGAAGGAAAATTACAGCAGTTGAGTTCCAAAGTGAACCCAATACCGAATGAAAGCGCGAGTGTTACGTCACACGAGTCGGTTGGGTTAGTGAGTAATGAAAGTAACAGTGGTAGGCAGGAAGCTAGTCTTGTATCCGCGAGTTCTAGTGTAGCATCTTCCGAGACTCGGAACATTTATGTGGTGCAGCCATCGGTTAGCAAACCAAATTTTGATGGAAATCCATTCACAAACCCTATTTCATTTTTAAAACGGTTAAAGAAGTATATTAGGGCAGTAAATGGGTTTGATCGCGAGATTGATATAGCATTAGGATGCGTCTCGGGGCACGCTCGTCAGGTTATGGAATTATATTCGAAGGATTGGATTACGTTCGCTTATTTTAAGACTGATTTTAGACACACTTATTGGACCGAGCAGATTCAGGAGTCTGTGAGGCATAGGTTGATTAATGCGGTATATACAAGCAATTCGGGAATGACATTGTCTGAGCATTTTGCTGCACAGGTCAAATCGATGCAATCGTTATCTATTGCGTTCAACAAACGTGATTTAGTGAATGCTATTATGCGGCACTATGCGATTGATATACAACGACTGTGGTTTACTAGAACCGAGGAAGTTAGTATCATGAGCGGAGCGAAGTTTCTAAGAAGTATAGAGCAAAATGTTGTAGAGAAACCGCGGGAAGTTGCGAGAGTTGTCTCTGGTAATAGTTTTAGAGGAAGGCGGTATAACGGGTCGCCATTGGCACGCCCTATTGTCGCAACAATTTCAACAAATAGGTGGAGTACTAGAGGTAATACGACCAGAGCACGAGGCTAATCGTCAGAGTAGTTCAGGTTATAGGGCAAACTTTAACGGGCCTGCATTGTCTGAAATTGAACGAGTCAGACCAGCTATTACTTTTACTTTTTTAGCTAGAAGGAGGGCAAAGGCTCTACTTTGTCGAAAAATGTGGGGGAGGGACCTTAAAAAAAAAAAAAAAAAACAAGGTTTCCCCACACAAACGAGGTACATTAATTTAGAGTTGTGTATAAGTTATAACGGGGAATATAGAGACCTCGGCGCGTGAAAGGACAAAAATGGCTTATAATATCTTAACTAGCAATGGATGGAAACCGGGACAGAGTCTGGGCATCGGCGAAAAAGGTCTTAAGCGATTGTTAAGAGGTGGCCGAAATAGTGACGAAGATAGCTGTCAGACGAAAATCGGTGATATAGGAATCTTATTGGAGAACCAGTTTAGCAACGTAGAAGTGAAACTGTTAGGACATATAGTAAATACGAATGGTGTGCGTATGGATTTGGAACGAGTAGAAGCTATATTAGACTTCCCCATACCTCGAACAATAAAACAATTACGAGGATTTTTGGGATTAATAAATTATTTCAGAAGGTTTATCTCGATGTATAGCGAAGAGGTTAGACCACTCTGCAATCTGTTAAAACAAAATACCAAATGGTCATGGACGCAGGTAGTAAACGATTGTTTTGAGAGGGTCAAGAAATTGTTTCTAGATACAATACTTCTTGTACATCCTAACCCGAAGGAGACTTATTACCTGAAAACCGATAGCAGCAATTTAGGAATTTCGGGGTATGTTTATCAACTGAATGATGTAGGTGAAGGACGGATAATAGGATTTTGTAGTAAAGCGTTGACGGAGACGGAGACGTATGAAATTAGCGGGCACATCTGAATCAAGGCATTATGTACTTAAGGAGGGAATCCTTTATAGATCAGATATAAATAGGTATACTTTGAGATTATATGTCCCCGAGGACTTACAAAGAGATTTGATTGTTAGTATACATGAAGAAATAGGTCATTTCGGACGTTATAAGGTTTATGCTATGATGAAACGTCGTTACTATTTCTCGAATATGTCTCGCATGATAAATCGTATTGTAAGAGCTTGCGAGATATGTCAAAAATCAAAGCACGCGTTAGAAACACATACACGGGGCAAATTAAAATTGTGATAGTGAAGAAAATAAGAGAACGGGTCTTTTGCGATATTTATGTACCTTTGCCAGCAGGACGGTTCGGATACAAATACATACTTGTGATACAGGACGCTTATAATAAGCTAATCAGGAAATATCCATTACGTCAGGCGAGCGGGAAGGCTACATTAACATGTGTGAAAAAGTTCCACAAACAGGTTGAGATTAGGACATTATGTCCGGATAGAGGCGCTTATTTTACTTCAAAGATTTTCGAGTCAGGCGTTCGTCTAAAATAGGGGACTTGGTGAAAATCAAGACTTTTGCAAAGTCGAGTGCCGACAAAAAGATAACGAAGAAATTCATGCGACTTTATGAGGGACCTTATGTAATAGGGCAGTTCCGTATAATAACGTATACACCTTAATTGACGTCGGTACTAATAAAGCAAAAGGGAACTACAATGCGATCCATCTGTTTCGCTATTATGGAAACGCATAAAATAGGTTTCTACTAGGGATTAGTGAACAATAGGAAGTGGCGAAAGCAGTCGGCATAATCATAAACATAGATAGGTCGGTTACACGAATAAGGGAGACTTGAGATCAGGTAGATTTATTGCGGAGTTCGAGGACGCAGTAATTGAACAAGAAAGAGTTAAGATTAGCGTACGGGTACAGAGTTGAAATAGATTTTCAAACGACTAGTATAGAAACAAAAGTATAGGAATACTAGGTGTATTAAAAATCTATTTGGGGGAGTGTGAGATGGTCATAGTACCTCCCTATTTTTAAGTCGGTTAAAAATTTCGAACAAACAGCGGGCCACAATAAATCTCACTTAGAAATAATTCAAGGGTTTTAAGATATTTGGAAAGTTGAGATTTCTTAAGAGGCAAAATAGAAAAAGGTTTGAAGTAATTTAAAACAAAGGAGCAGACAGTTTGAATGGCGCAAATGTGTTTAAGGCCATAAAATTCGAGGCTCAAACGCAAATTTAGACGAAATAGGCAATAAACTATGTTTTTTGCTCAATCCAAAATCCCTATGCAAGACGTCAGACAAACGTAATATTTACCAGATGTGAATGCATAAAAAAATAAACCTAGAAGTGCGGCTGTGGAGTTTAGAAAGCGCGGGAATCTAAGATTGGAAGGCGTGACTTTGAAACGACTTTATCCTAATTGGTCATTTCATAACCGAAGCAAATTCAATAACCAATCACCGTAAACAGTTGACTCTGGGGTTTTTTTTTTCAACTTTACAGGGATGATGACGGGGATAGAAGGAGCGCGGCTTCGGGAGAGGCAAGCTCCAACATTCAATCGCGAGCCACGAGTGAGTGCAGCCATCAATGAGCATCGAATGCTCGATTGCGACCATGAAGGGGTGTTTTAGCTTAAAGTAAAATCTAAATTCGATTAGATCTAAGTTGTAAAAGTCAAATAAAGTGCGAAGGAGAAAGTAATAAGTATAGTGAATTAAGTGAGGCAACCACGTGAGGCGGTTCCCGAAATTCGGTAATGTACTTAATTTAATTATAAATTAAATTGGTTGAGCAGATTTACAGTGCTAGATAAATTTTACGTAGAGAGAGAAATTAAAATCACCAGTTGCCTGAATTAAGATAAATATGGGCCCTGAAATTGGGTTAGATATTTTATATCAGTTTGGACTAAATAATAGAGGCCGTAGAGACCAGATATTGCCAAATATTCCCTAGCTTTCGAGCTAGAGTGCATACCTGATGCAGGTATAGAATTGGGCGAAATTGACTAAAAGGATAGATTAAATTTCCAACCTACTTGTAAATCTGTCTCGGCTCATTATAAATGTATAATTGTATTCGATTATAAAATTATGGTGTGTCTTACCTCTTTTAATCACGTGTGTAATTATGACTATAAAGTAGATAGCATCCAATTATGTGCATGTATGTACTAGAATTAAGATGAACTTAGTATTTATATAGCCGAAAGGGTTTTTCATTTGAAGCTTCTATTTTCCCTTTATTAGAATGGCTGTTTAGGAATGGAAGTTTCGGCCTAGATCTTAGATGTCCCCACATTTTGATCTGGGTCTAAATAAACAAAGAGATTCTTTTTTTCTTTACTCAAATGTTGAGTAAAAGAACAGTTTATTACAATAAATTAATTTAGAATCACAAATATATTTTTTATTACTATAGATTAATATTCCTCCTAGGGTGCTTAATAATGGAGATTCGTTCAGACTCATTTACTCTTATTATGGTAAAGTTCAAACGACGTCACTATTCAAAAACTTGTATAACGAATCGAGTTGAATACCTCCAATAATAAATCCCCTACAACCCTATTGAATCACGATTCTTACTTAGAAAGTTGAATTATACAGATACATTAATCAAGATTAATGGAATAAATTCTATACTAGAGTCAATAAGTTATATTATCCTAGAACTATCATAGTTCCTGCAAAACAAAGCAGACAGCATAGTGAGGTCTAAATATATTGCAGTCTATGGAACTTTGACTTTAATTGCCTTACGAAACAAATAGATTAGATTCGAGAATCTTTAGTAGTCTTAACGATGTGTAAATGGAAACACAAGATATACCGTTAGTACAAAACCTTTGTACCTACTCATCGAGCCGGCGAGTTTATCTACAGTTACGAGTGCAGCTGGGGTTTCTTCAAGCAGGTAGGAGCGAGTCCTATTGTTTTTTACATTTTACCAATTTTAGTTGAATAGGGTGACCATAAGTATATTGCAAAATAAGGGACAAGACAGGGTGATAGGGCGACCATGAAAATACCGAGGAATAATAGACACTGAAGTTGGTTGGGCATTAAATTATCCATTGCACCTTGACTATATCAGTTAAGGTTTATAACTGAACAGTACACGGTTTCTCGATGGCGTCATTGGCGGCGAAATCCCGGCACCCCACAAACATGTCATGTCTTTACAGCACGACTCCCGACCCAGATTTGGCCAAATCTGAAACATAACTGAAACAAATGAATACAAATTACTAAAACCATGGTTATGGGGCGAGCTATAAGCTCAAATAATAATACCAGCCCTCGGGTGTTTGGTAAGACAAATATCGCTTCGCAGCGAATAAAAGGGAGTCGAGGCTGAGCCCCAAATAACAATGTTAAAAGGCTATATAATAGCGCAGGGAGTCCCGTGTGCTTGAGGGAATTCGGTCATGACGATGGCCCAAAAAGGAGGCAAATACATACGCCAGCTGACCAAGCATTCTAATCTGTACGTTAAGTTAAAAATTCATGCTCTCTCTCTGGACTTCAGAGTGTTGAAACATAGCCACCCTACAATTTTATAGAGATAGACTCATAACTGAGCCTCGTGAAGCCAGGTAGAATGAAACGGCAGCCCGTATTGTCTATCAAACGTATTGTACTGCCCGAGCCTGAGCGTGCGCATCCGTTCCCCTTGGGATTCGCGGAATTTTCAGATGACTGCCAGGTACCGAAGTGTCTTTTATTCCAAAGTACTGTTTTTAAGAGATTTCCCCTTCATATAATTCAATCACATAACAACTAGCTAGACGATCACCACCGTGCCATCACAGAATTTTGGTGCCGTGACCAGGATTAATCCTGGATCACTACGATAAGCTTGTTTGGCACTATAGGACTAAGATATAAATCCGAAAAATTTTGAGAACCTGGGAATTTTGATGCCGGAGTGACCAGAGGTCTGTGTACGTATTCGAAAATTACGATATGACTAGATCTATATTAGCATAAAAATAAAACACAACGTAGGAATCGTGATTGGGTATATAAGAGGAAAATAAACACAAAAAAGGGTTAAGACACACTCATGTTATTATGTATATATATGTTGTACATTTACTTTTACTTTAGGTATAGGAGGAGGAGAAATAAGCTGTATGTCTTATAAATGTACAATTTACAGGATTTCTAGGAGGAGATTTATTGCAGTGATCGAGATATTAATCTTGCTTATTTCTTAAATTGTTCCCCTTGAACATTATCGTAGCACAGCCCAAGTTTTATAACATCTGTTATCAGCATTGCATTATTACCTAAAACTTTGTCTGACGTTTTGCGTGGGATGCACTAAAATAAACAAATAAAATAACAGTTGGTAGATTTGAGCGGCAAATAGATAAGAATAGGGATTTTAAGACGAATTGGTAGAGATGCCGGCAGGTAAAAAGAGGCAAAATACGAAGCGGGTAGCAACGGAACGACCCGATGTTAGTACGATAGGAACGAACGAGCAAACAGTAACCTTAGGGAGTACGACGTTAGAGTTGATTTTACAAAAAAATCAATGAATTCGAAGGAAAATTACAGCAGTTGAGTTCCAAAGTGAACCCAATACCGAATGAAAGCGCGAGTGTTACGTCACACGAGTCGGTTGGGTTAGTGAGTAATGAAAGTAACAGTGGTAGGCAGGAAGCTAGTCTTGTATCCGCGAGTTCTAGTGTAGCATCTTCCGAGACTCGGAACATTTATGTGGTGCAGCCATCGGTTAGCAAACCAAATTTTGATGGAAATCCATTCACAAACCCTATTTCATTTTTAAAACGGTTAAAGAAGTATATTAGGGCAGTAAATGGGTTTGATCGCGAGATTGATATAGCATTAGGATGCGTCTCGGGGCACGCTCGTCAGGTTATGGAATTATATTCGAAGGATTGGATTACGTTCGCTTATTTTAAGACTGATTTTAGACACACTTATTGGACCGAGCAGATTCAGGAGTCTGTGAGGCATAGGTTGATTAATGCGGTATATACAAGCAATTCGGGAATGACATTGTCTGAGCATTTTGCTGCACAGGTCAAATCGATGCAATCGTTATCTATTGCGTTCAACAAACGTGATTTAGTGAATGCTATTATGCGGCACTATGCGATTGATATACAACGACTGTGGTTTACTAGAACCGAGGAAGTTAGTATCATGAGCGGAGCGAAGTTTCTAAGAAGTATAGAGCAAAATGTTGTAGAGAAACCGCGGGAAGTTGCGAGAGTTGTCTCTGGTAATAGTTTTAGAGGAAGGCGGTATAACGGGTCGCCATTGGCACGCCCTATTGTCGCAACAATTTCAACAAATAGGTGGAGTACTAGAGGTAATACGACCAGAGCACGAGGCTAATCGTCAGAGTAGTTCAGGTTATAGGGCAAACTTTAACGGGCCTGCATTGTCTGAAATTGAACGAGTCAGACCAGCTATTACTTTTACTTTTTTAGCTAGAAGGAGGGCAAAGGCTCTACTTTGTCGAAAAATGTGGGGGAGGGACCTTAAAAAAAAAAAAAAAAAACAAGGTTTCCCCACACAAACGAGGTACATTAATTTAGAGTTGTGTATAAGTTATAACGGGGAATATAGAGACCTCGGCGCGTGAAAGGACAAAAATGGCTTATAATATCTTAACTAGCAATGGATGGAAACCGGGACAGAGTCTGGGCATCGGCGAAAAAGGTCTTAAGCGATTGTTAAGAGGTGGCCGAAATAGTGACGAAGATAGCTGTCAGACGAAAATCGGTGATATAGGAATCTTATTGGAGAACCAGTTTAGCAACGTAGAAGTGAAACTGTTAGGACATATAGTAAATACGAATGGTGTGCGTATGGATTTGGAACGAGTAGAAGCTATATTAGACTTCCCCATACCTCGAACAATAAAACAATTACGAGGATTTTTGGGATTAATAAATTATTTCAGAAGGTTTATCTCGATGTATAGCGAAGAGGTTAGACCACTCTGCAATCTGTTAAAACAAAATACCAAATGGTCATGGACGCAGGTAGTAAACGATTGTTTTGAGAGGGTCAAGAAATTGTTTCTAGATACAATACTTCTTGTACATCCTAACCCGAAGGAGACTTATTACCTGAAAACCGATAGCAGCAATTTAGGAATTTCGGGGTATGTTTATCAACTGAATGATGTAGGTGAAGGACGGATAATAGGATTTTGTAGTAAAGCGTTGACGGAGACGGAGACGTATGAAATTAGCGGGCACATCTGAATCAAGGCATTATGTACTTAAGGAGGGAATCCTTTATAGATCAGATATAAATAGGTATACTTTGAGATTATATGTCCCCGAGGACTTACAAAGAGATTTGATTGTTAGTATACATGAAGAAATAGGTCATTTCGGACGTTATAAGGTTTATGCTATGATGAAACGTCGTTACTATTTCTCGAATATGTCTCGCATGATAAATCGTATTGTAAGAGCTTGCGAGATATGTCAAAAATCAAAGCACGCGTTAGAAACACATACACGGGGCAAATTAAAATTGTGATAGTGAAGAAAATAAGAGAACGGGTCTTTTGCGATATTTATGTACCTTTGCCAGCAGGACGGTTCGGATACAAATACATACTTGTGATACAGGACGCTTATAATAAGCTAATCAGGAAATATCCATTACGTCAGGCGAGCGGGAAGGCTACATTAACATGTGTGAAAAAGTTCCACAAACAGGTTGAGATTAGGACATTATGTCCGGATAGAGGCGCTTATTTTACTTCAAAGATTTTCGAGTCAGGCGTTCGTCTAAAATAGGGGACTTGGTGAAAATCAAGACTTTTGCAAAGTCGAGTGCCGACAAAAAGATAACGAAGAAATTCATGCGACTTTATGAGGGACCTTATGTAATAGGGCAGTTCCGTATAATAACGTATACACCTTAATTGACGTCGGTACTAATAAAGCAAAAGGGAACTACAATGCGATCCATCTGTTTCGCTATTATGGAAACGCATAAAATAGGTTTCTACTAGGGATTAGTGAACAATAGGAAGTGGCGAAAGCAGTCGGCATAATCATAAACATAGATAGGTCGGTTACACGAATAAGGGAGACTTGAGATCAGGTAGATTTATTGCGGAGTTCGAGGACGCAGTAATTGAACAAGAAAGAGTTAAGATTAGCGTACGGGTACAGAGTTGAAATAGATTTTCAAACGACTAGTATAGAAACAAAAGTATAGGAATACTAGGTGTATTAAAAATCTATTTGGGGGAGTGTGAGATGGTCATAGTACCTCCCTATTTTTAAGTCGGTTAAAAATTTCGAACAAACAGCGGGCCACAATAAATCTCACTTAGAAATAATTCAAGGGTTTTAAGATATTTGGAAAGTTGAGATTTCTTAAGAGGCAAAATAGAAAAAGGTTTGAAGTAATTTAAAACAAAGGAGCAGACAGTTTGAATGGCGCAAATGTGTTTAAGGCCATAAAATTCGAGGCTCAAACGCAAATTTAGACGAAATAGGCAATAAACTATGTTTTTTGCTCAATCCAAAATCCCTATGCAAGACGTCAGACAAACGTAATATTTACCAGATGTGAATGCATAAAAAAATAAACCTAGAAGTGCGGCTGTGGAGTTTAGAAAGCGCGGGAATCTAAGATTGGAAGGCGTGACTTTGAAACGACTTTATCCTAATTGGTCATTTCATAACCGAAGCAAATTCAATAACCAATCACCGTAAACAGTTGACTCTGGGGTTTTTTTTTTCAACTTTACAGGGATGATGACGGGGATAGAAGGAGCGCGGCTTCGGGAGAGGCAAGCTCCAACATTCAATCGCGAGCCACGAGTGAGTGCAGCCATCAATGAGCATCGAATGCTCGATTGCGACCATGAAGGGGTGTTTTAGCTTAAAGTAAAATCTAAATTCGATTAGATCTAAGTTGTAAAAGTCAAATAAAGTGCGAAGGAGAAAGTAATAAGTATAGTGAATTAAGTGAGGCAACCACGTGAGGCGGTTCCCGAAATTCGGTAATGTACTTAATTTAATTATAAATTAAATTGGTTGAGCAGATTTACAGTGCTAGATAAATTTTACGTAGAGAGAGAAATTAAAATCACCAGTTGCCTGAATTAAGATAAATATGGGCCCTGAAATTGGGTTAGATATTTTATATCAGTTTGGACTAAATAATAGAGGCCGTAGAGACCAGATATTGCCAAATATTCCCTAGCTTTCGAGCTAGAGTGCATACCTGATGCAGGTATAGAATTGGGCGAAATTGACTAAAAGGATAGATTAAATTTCCAACCTACTTGTAAATCTGTCTCGGCTCATTATAAATGTATAATTGTATTCGATTATAAAATTATGGTGTGTCTTACCTCTTTTAATCACGTGTGTAATTATGACTATAAAGTAGATAGCATCCAATTATGTGCATGTATGTACTAGAATTAAGATGAACTTAGTATTTATATAGCCGAAAGGGTTTTTCATTTGAAGCTTCTATTTTCCCTTTATTAGAATGACTGTTTAGGAATGGAAGTTTCGGCCTAGATCTTAGATGTCCCCACATTTTGATCTGGGTCTAAATAAACCAAGAGATTCTTTTTTTCTTTACTCAAATGTTGAGTAAAAGAACAGTTTATTACAATAAATTAATTTAGAATCACAAATATATTTTTTATTACTATAGATTAATATTCCTCCTAGGGTGCTTAATAATGGAGATTCGTTCAGACTCATTTACTCTTATTATGGTAAAGTTCAAACGACGTCACTATTCAAAAACTTGTATAACGAATCGAGTTGAATACCTCCAATAATAAATCCCCTACAACCCTATTGAATCACGATTCTTACTTAGAAAGTTGAATTATACAGATACATTAATCAAGATTAATGGAATAAATTCTATACTAGAGTCAATAAGTTATATTATCCTAGAACTATCATAGTTCCTGCAAAACAAAGCAGACAGCATAGTGAGGTCTAAATATATTGCAGTCTATGGAACTTTGACTTTAATTGCCTTACGAAACAAATAGATTAGATTCGAGAATCTTTAGTAGTCTTAACGATGTGTAAATGGAAACACAAGATATACCGTTAGTACAAAACCTTTGTACCTACTCATCGAGCCGGCGAGTTTATCTACAGTTACGAGTGCAGCTGGGGTTTCTTCAAGCAGGTAGGAGCGAGTCCTATTGTTTTTTACATTTTACCAATTTTAGTTGAATAGGGTGACCATAAGTATATTGCAAAATAAGGGACAAGACAGGGTGATAGGGCGACCATGAAAATACCGAGGAATAATAGACACTGAAGTTGGTTGGGCATTAAATTATCCATTGCACCTTGACTATATCAGTTAAGGTTTATAACTGAACAGTACACGGTTTCTCGATGGCGTCATTGGCGGCGAAATCCCGGCACCCCACAAACATGTCATGTCTTTACAGCACGACTCCCGACCCAGATTTGGCCAAATCTGAAACATAACTGAAACAAATGAATACAAATTACTAAAACCATGGTTATGGGGCGAGCTATAAGCTCAAATAATAATACCAGCCCTCGGGTGTTTGGTAAGACAAATATCGCTTCGCAGCGAATAAAAGGGAGTCGAGGCTGAGCCCCAAATAACAATGTTAAAAGGCTATATAATAGCGCAGGGAGTCCCGTGTGCTTGAGGGAATTCGGTCATGACGATGGCCCAAAAAGGAGGCAAATACATACGCCAGCTGACCAAGCATTCTAATCTGTACGTTAAGTTAAAAATTCATGCTCTCTCTCTGGACTTCAGAGTGTTGAAACATAGCCACCCTACAATTTTATAGAGATAGACTCATAACTGAGCCTCGTGAAGCCAGGTAGAATGAAACGGCAGCCCGTATTGTCTATCAAACGTATTGTACTGCCCGAGCCTGAGCGTGCGCATCCGTTCCCCTTGGGATTCGCGGAATTTTCAGATGACTGCCAGGTACCGAAGTGTCTTTTATTCCAAAGTACTGTTTTTAAGAGATTTCCCCTTCATATAATTCAATCACATAACAACTAGCTAGACGATCACCACCGTGCCATCACAGAATTTTGGTGCCGTGACCAGGATTAATCCTGGATCACTACGATAAGCTTGTTTGGCACTATAGGACTAAGATATAAATCCGAAAAATTTTGAGAACCTGGGAATTTTTATGCCGGAGTGACCAGAGGTCTGTGTACGTATTCGAAAATTACGATATGACTAGATCTATATTAGCATAAAAATAAAACACAACGTAGGAATCGTGATTGGGTATATAAGAGGAAAATAAACACAAAAAAGGGTTAAGACACACTCATGTTATTATGTATATATATGTTGTACATTTACTTTTACTTTAGGTATAGGAGGAGGAGAAATAAGCTGTATGTCTTATAAATGTACAATTTACAGGATTTCTAGGAGGAGATTTATTGCAGTGATCGAGATATTAATCTTGCTTATTTCTTAAATTGTTCCCCTTGAACATTATCGTAGCACAGCCCAAGTTTTATAACATCTGTTATCAGCATTGCATTATTACCTAAAACTTTGTCTGACGTTTTGCGTGGGATGCACTAAAATAAACAAATAAAATAACAGTTGGTAGATTTGAGCGGCAAATAGATAAGAATAGGGATTTTAAGACGAATTGGTAGAGATGCCGGCAGGTAAAAAGAGGCAAAATACGAAGCGGGTAGCAACGGAACGACCCGATGTTAGTACGATAGGAACGAACGAGCAAACAGTAACCTTAGGGAGTACGACGTTAGAGTTGATTTTACAAAAAAATCAATGAATTCGAAGGAAAATTACAGCAGTTGAGTTCCAAAGTGAACCCAATACCGAATGAAAGCGCGAGTGTTACGTCACACGAGTCGGTTGGGTTAGTGAGTAATGAAAGTAACAGTGGTAGGCAGGAAGCTAGTCTTGTATCCGCGAGTTCTAGTGTAGCATCTTCCGAGACTCGGAACATTTATGTGGTGCAGCCATCGGTTAGCAAACCAAATTTTGATGGAAATCCATTCACAAACCCTATTTCATTTTTAAAACGGTTAAAGAAGTATATTAGGGCAGTAAATGGGTTTGATCGCGAGATTGATATAGCATTAGGATGCGTCTCGGGGCACGCTCGTCAGGTTATGGAATTATATTCGAAGGATTGGATTACGTTCGCTTATTTTAAGACTGATTTTAGACACACTTATTGGACCGAGCAGATTCAGGAGTCTGTGAGGCATAGGTTGATTAATGCGGTATATACAAGCAATTCGGGAATGACATTGTCTGAGCATTTTGCTGCACAGGTCAAATCGATGCAATCGTTATCTATTGCGTTCAACAAACGTGATTTAGTGAATGCTATTATGCGGCACTATGCGATTGATATACAACGACTGTGGTTTACTAGAACCGAGGAAGTTAGTATCATGAGCGGAGCGAAGTTTCTAAGAAGTATAGAGCAAAATGTTGTAGAGAAACCGCGGGAAGTTGCGAGAGTTGTCTCTGGTAATAGTTTTAGAGGAAGGCGGTATAACGGGTCGCCATTGGCACGCCCTATTGTCGCAACAATTTCAACAAATAGGTGGAGTACTAGAGGTAATACGACCAGAGCACGAGGCTAATCGTCAGAGTAGTTCAGGTTATAGGGCAAACTTTAACGGGCCTGCATTGTCTGAAATTGAACGAGTCAGACCAGCTATTACTTTTACTTTTTTAGCTAGAAGGAGGGCAAAGGCTCTACTTTGTCGAAAAATGTGGGGGAGGGACCTTCAAAAAAAAAAAAAAAAACAAGGTTTCCCCACACAAACGAGGTACATTAATTTAGAGTTGTGTATAAGTTATAACGGGGAATATAGAGACCTCGGCGCGTGAAAGGACAAAAATGGCTTATAATATCTTAACTAGCAATGGATGGAAACCGGGACAGAGTCTGGGCATCGGCGAAAAAGGTCTTAAGCGATTGTTAAGAGGTGGCCGAAATAGTGACGAAGATAGCTGTCAGACGAAAATCGGTGATATAGGAATCTTATTGGAGAACCAGTTTAGCAACGTAGAAGTGAAACTGTTAGGACATATAGTAAATACGAATGGTGTGCGTATGGATTTGGAACGAGTAGAAGCTATATTAGACTTCCCCATACCTCGAACAATAAAACAATTACGAGGATTTTTGGGATTAATAAATTATTTCAGAAGGTTTATCTCGATGTATAGCGAAGAGGTTAGACCACTCTGCAATCTGTTAAAACAAAATACCAAATGGTCATGGACGCAGGTAGTAAACGATTGTTTTGAGAGGGTCAAGAAATTGTTTCTAGATACAATACTTCTTGTACATCCTAACCCGAAGGAGACTTATTACCTGAAAACCGATAGCAGCAATTTAGGAATTTCGGGGTATGTTTATCAACTGAATGATGTAGGTGAAGGACGGATAATAGGATTTTGTAGTAAAGCGTTGACGGAGACGGAGACGTATGAAATTAGCGGGCACATCTGAATCAAGGCATTATGTACTTAAGGAGGGAATCCTTTATAGATCAGATATAAATAGGTATACTTTGAGATTATATGTCCCCGAGGACTTACAAAGAGATTTGATTGTTAGTATACATGAAGAAATAGGTCATTTCGGACGTTATAAGGTTTATGCTATGATGAAACGTCGTTACTATTTCTCGAATATGTCTCGCATGATAAATCGTATTGTAAGAGCTTGCGAGATATGTCAAAAATCAAAGCACGCGTTAGAAACACATACACGGGGCAAATTAAAATTGTGATAGTGAAGAAAATAAGAGAACGGGTCTTTTGCGATATTTATGTACCTTTGCCAGCAGGACGGTTCGGATACAAATACATACTTGTGATACAGGACGCTTATAATAAGCTAATCAGGAAATATCCATTACGTCAGGCGAGCGGGAAGGCTACATTAACATGTGTGAAAAAGTTCCACAAACAGGTTGAGATTAGGACATTATGTCCGGATAGAGGCGCTTATTTTACTTCAAAGATTTTCGAGTCAGGCGTTCGTCTAAAATAGGGGACTTGGTGAAAATCAAGACTTTTGCAAAGTCGAGTGCCGACAAAAAGATAACGAAGAAATTCATGCGACTTTATGAGGGACCTTATGTAATAGGGCAGTTCCGTATAATAACGTATACACCTTAATTGACGTCGGTACTAATAAAGCAAAAGGGAACTACAATGCGATCCATCTGTTTCGCTATTATGGAAACGCATAAAATAGGTTTCTACTAGGGATTAGTGAACAATAGGAAGTGGCGAAAGCAGTCGGCATAATCATAAACATAGATAGGTCGGTTACACGAATAAGGGAGACTTGAGATCAGGTAGATTTATTGCGGAGTTCGAGGACGCAGTAATTGAACAAGAAAGAGTTAAGATTAGCGTACGGGTACAGAGTTGAAATAGATTTTCAAACGACTAGTATAGAAACAAAAGTATAGGAATACTAGGTGTATTAAAAATCTATTTGGGGGAGTGTGAGATGGTCATAGTACCTCCCTATTTTTAAGTCGGTTAAAAATTTCGAACAAACAGCGGGCCACAATAAATCTCACTTAGAAATAATTCAAGGGTTTTAAGATATTTGGAAAGTTGAGATTTCTTAAGAGGCAAAATAGAAAAAGGTTTGAAGTAATTTAAAACAAAGGAGCAGACAGTTTGAATGGCGCAAATGTGTTTAAGGCCATAAAATTCGAGGCTCAAACGCAAATTTAGACGAAATAGGCAATAAACTATGTTTTTTGCTCAATCCAAAATCCCTATGCAAGACGTCAGACAAACGTAATATTTACCAGATGTGAATGCATAAAAAAATAAACCTAGAAGTGCGGCTGTGGAGTTTAGAAAGCGCGGGAATCTAAGATTGGAAGGCGTGACTTTGAAACGACTTTATCCTAATTGGTCATTTCATAACCGAAGCAAATTCAATAACCAATCACCGTAAACAGTTGACTCTGGGGTTTTTTTTTTCAACTTTACAGGGATGATGACGGGGATAGAAGGAGCGCGGCTTCGGGAGAGGCAAGCTCCAACATTCAATCGCGAGCCACGAGTGAGTGCAGCCATCAATGAGCATCGAATGCTCGATTGCGACCATGAAGGGGTGTTTTAGCTTAAAGTAAAATCTAAATTCGATTAGATCTAAGTTGTAAAAGTCAAATAAAGTGCGAAGGAGAAAGTAATAAGTATAGTGAATTAAGTGAGGCAACCACGTGAGGCGGTTCCCGAAATTCGGTAATGTACTTAATTTAATTATAAATTAAATTGGTTGAGCAGATTTACAGTGCTAGATAAATTTTACGTAGAGAGAGAAATTAAAATCACCAGTTGCCTGAATTAAGATAAATATGGGCCCTGAAATTGGGTTAGATATTTTATATCAGTTTGGACTAAATAATAGAGGCCGTAGAGACCAGATATTGCCAAATATTCCCTAGCTTTCGAGCTAGAGTGCATACCTGATGCAGGTATAGAATTGGGCGAAATTGACTAAAAGGATAGATTAAATTTCCAACCTACTTGTAAATCTGTCTCGGCTCATTATAAATGTATAATTGTATTCGATTATAAAATTATGGTGTGTCTTACCTCTTTTAATCACGTGTGTAATTATGACTATAAAGTAGATAGCATCCAATTATGTGCATGTATGTACTAGAATTAAGATGAACTTAGTATTTATATAGCCGAAAGGGTTTTTCATTTGAAGCTTCTATTTTCCCTTTATTAGAATGGCTGTTTAGGAATGGAAGTTTCGGCCTAGATCTTAGATGTCCCCACATTTTGATCTGGGTCTAAATAAACAAAGAGATTCTTTTTTTCTTTACTCAAATGAGTTGATGAATTGAGTAAAAGAACAGTTTATTACAATAAATTAATTTAGAATCACAAATATATTTTTTATTACTATAGATTAATATTCCTCCTAGGGTGCTTAATAATGGAGATTCGTTCAGACTCATTTACTCTTATTATGGTAAAGTTCAAACGACGTCACTATTCAAAAACTTGTATAACGAATCGAGTTGAATACCTCCAATAATAAATCCCCTACAACCCTATTGAATCACGATTCTTACTTAGAAAGTTGAATTATACAGATACATTAATCAAGATTAATGGAATAAATTCTATACTAGAGTCAATAAGTTATATTATCCTAGAACTATCATAGTTCCTGCAAAACAAAGCAGACAGCATAGTGAGGTCTAAATATATTGCAGTCTATGGAACTTTGACTTTAATTGCCTTACGAAACAAATAGATTAGATTCGAGAATCTTTAGTAGTCTTAACGATGTGTAAATGGAAACACAAGATATACCGTTAGTACAAAACCTTTGTACCTACTCATCGAGCCGGCGAGTTTATCTACAGTTACGAGTGCAGCTGGGGTTTCTTCAAGCAGGTAGGAGCGAGTCCTATTGTTTTTTACATTTTACCAATTTTAGTTGAATAGGGTGACCATAAGTATATTGCAAAATAAGGGACAAGACAGGGTGATAGGGCGACCATGAAAATACCGAGGAATAATAGACACTGAAGTTGGTTGGGCATTAAATTATCCATTGCACCTTGACTATATCAGTTAAGGTTTATAACTGAACAGTACACGGTTTCTCGATGGCGTCATTGGCGGCGAAATCCCGGCACCCCACAAACATGTCATGTCTTTACAGCACGACTCCCGACCCAGATTTGGCCAAATCTGAAACATAACTGAAACAAATGAATACAAATTACTAAAACCATGGTTATGGGGCGAGCTATAAGCTCAAATAATAATACCAGCCCTCGGGTGTTTGGTAAGACAAATATCGCTTCGCAGCGAATAAAAGGGAGTCGAGGCTGAGCCCCAAATAACAATGTTAAAAGGCTATATAATAGCGCAGGGAGTCCCGTGTGCTTGAGGGAATTCGGTCATGACGATGGCCCAAAAAGGAGGCAAATACATACGCCAGCTGACCAAGCATTCTAATCTGTACGTTAAGTTAAAAATTCATGCTCTCTCTCTGGACTTCAGAGTGTTGAAACATAGCCACCCTACAATTTTATAGAGATAGACTCATAACTGAGCCTCGTGAAGCCAGGTAGAATGAAACGGCAGCCCGTATTGTCTATCAAACGTATTGTACTGCCCGAGCCTGAGCGTGCGCATCCGTTCCCCTTGGGATTCGCGGAATTTTCAGATGACTGCCAGGTACCGAAGTGTCTTTTATTCCAAAGTACTGTTTTTAAGAGATTTCCCCTTCATATAATTCAATCACATAACAACTAGCTAGACGATCACCACCGTGCCATCACATTATCAAGACAAAAGGTCTTAAATAATAAATACATACATACATAATATAAATAATACATTCGTAATTAAACTTAAAAGCCATATTCTAAGGTTTATATTTTAATAATTTAATTTTTTTTTAAATATTCGTTTTCACACGTTTCAATGGGTGAAAGAAAGAAAGAAAAACAGTTTATTCACGAGTGGTGTCACAGACAAAACTAGATATAAATGTAACATTTTCGTCTGTGACACCCCCCAGAAAGGGTGTACAGCTCAGCGTTTTGCCCTGCGTTATATTATGTCCATAAATGCACCTACAAAGCAAGGCGGTGATTTTCAGCTATGACCCCGGGTGAAGTCACAGTTGAAACAAAAAATTAAAACAAAACCAAAAGTTTGAAATGAAGCAGTAAGTAAGCAGTAGGTAAGTACAAAAAAATAATCATAATTCGCTAATTAATTAATTCGTTAATAATTATTTTTTGTATGGAAAGCATTCGACTCTGGGTCAAGCTCCCCACAGGACAGTATAATAACTTACACTATTGTATTTAATTTACATACTTAACTAAGTACCTACGTAATGTAATATATTATTATATTGTTTACAAAAAAAAAGAGCAACTGCTGAGTTTCTTGCCGGCTCTTCTCAGCAGAATCTCTTTTCCGAACCGGTGGTAGAGTCAAAACATGACGTAACATAAGAGGCACCTGTATGTCCTACATGTTTTAAATAAATGAATTTGAATTTGAATTATAATAATATTCGCTATACCTACTGCCTAGATGAAGAAAGGCTTTTAAAGATGAAGAAGGTCATCATCCACCTCCCGTTACTCCAGGTCATTTCTGCCACGTACCTGCAAATTATGGAACCAGCTTCCATCTTCTGTGTTCCCTCTTGATTATAATATGGGGCTCTTCAAAGGGCGGATAAACATACATCTCAAAAGCCAGCAACGCATTGGCGGTTCCTCTGGTGCTGCAAATGTTCATGGGCGGCGGTAATCACTTACCATCAGGTGCCCCGCCAGCTCGTTTGCTCGCTATATAAGTATATTAAAAAAAAAAAGAACTTTGCTGTGGGCCTGCACTCTAACCACTGAGCTGCTACGGCTCGTTGTATTTCAGTCAGCGCTTAAAGTATACACAGTTGCTTTTAAACCACCTGAATCGTGCCGCGGCGGCTCGCCCGAGGATAACGCTGATCCTTAGATCCCTCTCTGATAGTGAAAATTTGTTTTTTTCGCTGTCTTATACTCTAACTGGCTGATGCCCGCGACTTCATCCGCGTGCTTAAAGTTTTTTGATTCCCGCGGGAACTACTTAATTTTTCGGAATAAAAAGTAGCCTATGTCACTTTCCAGGTCCTCAACTATACCCATGCCAAAAATCCGTTGCGGCGTGATTGAACGACAAACCAACAAACAAACACACTTTCGCATTTATAATATTAGTATAATTCTTTAATTTTTAATTTAATGTGCTCATTGTTGGATTCTGCACTCAACAAGCATGTGGGAATTTATAATTTCTAAATTTTCACTGGTCTGGCTTCGACCGTGGCTAGTTACCACACTACCAGCAAAGACGTACCGCCAAGCGATTTTGCGTTCCGGCACGATGATTTAGAAACTAACTGATATACTCCTAACAGATTAGACCGCTCTCTTTGACTGCATCATCACCTACTATCAGGCGAGATCGCTTGTAGTGGAATAAAAAAAAGTTCCCGCGGGGATTAAAAACCTTAATGTACGCGTACGAAGTCGCGGGCATCACCTACTCAGCAGCAGAGTAATCAAATCCTTACTATTATAAATGGGAAAGTGAGTTTGTTTGTATGTTTGTTCCGCTTTCACGCCGTAACTACTGAACCGATTGCTTTGAAATTTTGCAGACGTAAAGTTAGAAGTCCGGATTAAATAATAGGGTACTTTTTATCCCGGAAAATTAAAGAGTTCCTGCGGGAACCGAAAAACCTCAATCCACGCGGACGAAGTCGCGGGCATCAGCTAGTATTATCATAATGCAGAATAAACTTTGAACTAAACTAATAATCGTATGATCCAATTTTATCATTATTAGTGGCCCATTTACTAATGGGAATAATAACCGAATTGGCTCTTCCACTAATTATAGTATAATTAGTACACAAACATTGCCATTTCATAGTATACGGCTATTCCGAATTAATGTTTACAATGATTTAGGCAGCTATTCTCATTATAGAATAGCCATTGCAGTAGATATTACAGTGCACTCTCTATTCCCTCACTTTCTTTTCCCATAGGATGGCCATCCGACACGACTGAACAGAGTCAGAACGGAATCAACTAATACTAATAATTTGTTGGCAGAAACCTGAATCTCCTCAATTTTCCGGGATAAAACGTAGCCTATGTGTTATTCCAGACTTTAATCTATCTCTGTGCCAAATTTCATCCAGATCCGTTCAGCCGTTCTGGCGTGAAAGAGTAACAAACATCCATCCATCCATCCAAACTTTCGCATTTATAACATTAGCATAGATTAAACTTGTAGGCATTCATAGCTTTCAGCAGTTTCAACAGTTTATTTATATAAAAAGAGTTGGCATGACCAATTTGGGTCCAACTATCTGTGGCCACTGGAACGCTAAATTGCTAATGTACAGTAGAGTACAGTTTTTTTTGCTTGGGATGAAATTCCTGAAATACCTCAAATATAACCTAAGAACCAGACTATTTTAAGGCTCCACTGGAAATGGGAGCAGCAGCCTGTTGCAGCATGACGCTGAGCTGTAGTGTTTGGTCACATGACTGTGACACTTTCACTCACACTCACTCACTTCCACACATTACCAGCTCACTATTGACCATGAGTCTGCTCTCAGAACGAGAAGGGGTTTGGCCGCGGTCCACCACGCCGGCTCAAAGCTGCTCCGTCCCACGGCTATAAGAGTGCACCTGTGTTTGCGCACACACTTGTGCACTATATTAATATCTCCCCCTTATTTCATTAGGCAAGCAGAGAGCTGTGGAGATTGGCCGCCATGGCCGAAAGGTCACGACTCAAGAGGGCATTATTATTTACTGGATGATGCCCGCGACTTCGTCCGCGTGGATTAAGTTTTATTGATTCCCGCGAAAACTCTTTAATTTTCCGAGATAAAAAGTAGCCTATGTCCTTCCCCGGGGTACAACCTACCCCTGTACCAGTGGCGTGCACGACATAGATGCATAAAAGCATTTCTTACCCTACTTAAAAAAGCTCAATGCATATTTTTTATCATGCCCTGCCTGAAAATAGATATCTGCCTAGTACCTAATCAATGCCTACCCTGACTGCGAATACTGTGCACTGTAACATTTTTTTTTGGCGTTCGATTTGGAAAGTTCAGACACGTGGCTTGTCGACACACAGCTCAAATTATAACCTGTGTTTTCTTTGTTACAGGGACTTTTGACTTTTGACTTTTGACTTTATCTTTAAATTTTTCGAAGTTTATTTTATTTTTGCAAGATTTTCGTTTATGGATTGAATTGTGTATTTTCGTCTCTTCGTTATTTCGTCAAGAAATCTTGGTGAAACCATTTTGGAACTATAACTTTTGGTTTGGAAGAAACAAGTAAACAGCTATTTTGGATTATTTTTCCTGAGCCTCCCAGCTGCACTGTATCTTCGTTCCATGGACTGGACTCTCGGCTTGCCCATTTCAAGTAAGCAAAAGTTAGTATCAAAGAAACAGTGCTAGTGTCGTGTTCTTAGCGTCTTGTGTCAACAAGTGAACCCAGACTTTACTACTGAGCTAAAAAGAAATTTTATGAAACCTTCTGTATCATTTCCTACTCCATCTCTATAGTAGAATGAATTAAGGAGTAGAGTGTATACTCTATCTGTCTAAGCTATCCTTTTGTACCTAAAATTAAGTCGGTTAACATAAGCTAGGATATCTAGAGGTAAGCGACCCCGGTAAAGGTTATTAAAGACAATTTTGCCTAACAACTAGCAAATTTCATTTATAACACCTCATATCCATTATAAGGGAGTTGACAGCTAGCTTCTTTCTGGTTAGGTAGATAGATCAACAACAAAAAATTTAATTATTTATACTTTTTTTTCTCGAATCTTTGTAAAGGTGGTGGATTTTTCCGTATCCGGGTATAATTTCCATTCCGCCCAATCTGCCACCCTTGCAAATGCCACCCTTGCAGCACGCCACTGCCCTGTACCAAATTTCATCAAAATCGGTTGAACAGATGGGCCGTGAAAGCGTAGCAGACAGACAGACAGGCACACTTGCATTTATAATATTAGTATAGGTTAATGGCGGTGCGAGCAAAAAGCTACAATTCCAGTTTGACAGTCAGCTAAAGCTCCGCACACACTGCCACGTGCCGCGGCGAGCCTCGCGCGGATCACGGTAATCTTCGCGGATTTCAGCCGGATACAGCCGGCGGCCGCTCTCGACCATTAAACAATATAAAGTAAAGTAGACATTGGGTTCGATTCCCGACTAGAAGGCACACTGCGTGTCTCACTGTGGCCAATACTGTTTAACGCGATGTCTCAATTAAACTAAATCAAGAGGAAAAAAACATACGCGCCGAATTGAGAACCTCCTCCTTTTTTGGAAGTCGGTTAAAAATCTAGAGCTTTCCTTTTCCGCATTGAAACATTATGAAAAAGATGCTGGATAACTATACAATGTCCTTAAGTTTTAATGTTGTGTTCAACTTAAAACCAGCTTCCACCTGCTGTGTTCCCTCAAAACTACCATAACATGGGGTTATTCAAGGGGCGGATAAACAATCAAAAATCAATCTATCAACGCTCGTTGCGTTGATAGATTGATTTTTGATTGTTACATATTTATACCATATTTTTACAATTAAAATGTTGTTTTTTTAAAGTGAAAACTTCTTTAGCCGCGTCGAGCACATTTTGGTAGGGGGGTAAACTTGTGGATTCGCGTCACCGGCACCGCGTCACAGACATGCTCGTGTTATTACGAAGAGAAAAGGTCTTAAATATAAATATACTACATTCGTAATTAAACTTTATTGCCTTAGTTTTAAGGTTTATATTTTAATTTTTTATATAAAAAATAAAATATTTTAAATATTCGTTTTCACTTATATCGGCAATCCATAAGACTGCCAATTTTTTTTTTGTTTTATTGGAGGCCAATGTCGCAGAACAAGCTGATGTTCGGATATACAAAAGATACCTTAAATTGCAAATGTTTAAATGGGTGATTTTGAAATGTTTCCATTCAATATTTTGTTTTTGCCTACTTAGATATTTCTATACAAAGTGGTTTAAACCTAATTATCGTAATCAAAATGATATCATACTGTACTGTAGCTACGGTCTTTAGAATTTGTTACGGTCTTTACATAATATAACTAATATAAAGAACGACGATGGCCCAATTAGTTTTGTTTAATTAAAGCAAAATGGAGGTGGTTTTCTGTGTTTACGTAATATTCACGTGCCTTATAGCTGTGACCATGCAGTTCAAAACAGGTAAATTTGGCGTTTTTTTTTTTAAATTTATAAAGCGAGCAAACGAGCAGGCGGGTCACCTGATGGTAAGTGATTACCGCCGCCCATGAACATTTGCAGCACCAGAGAAACCGCCAATGCGTTGCTGGCTTTTGAGAAATTTGTTTATCCGCCCTTTGAAGAGCCCATTATTATAATCATTAGGAAACACAGAAGATGGAAGCTGGTTCCATAATTTGCAGGTACGTGGCAGAATTTGATTTCAGGACGATGTGAAGTATTATAGTAAGTTATTTATTATTATTATTTATAAGTTAGCCCTTGACTGCTATTTCACATGGTGGTAAGTGAAGATGCAGTCTAAGCAATCTAATTGATAGTAACGGGCTGCCCTGTTAGGGGTATAGTAGTTATATTAAACCCATTTTTGAAAAATATTTATTTGTCTTATTGCACAGTGCAATAAGACAAAAATATTTGCACTAACTAGACATTAAGCCTTGGATATTTTTAATCAACGTTTGGGAAGGCACATGGCCCCTAAGATACGGGTTCTCCTAGTTTAGGGATCAGGAATTCATTGTTATGTATCAGGAATTCATTGTTGATTCCAATAATAAAGATTTATATTCTATTTACACCGCTAATCGGTATCTAAACAACATAGTACAGGAGCGCTAAATCACTTGGGGTTTGAACGTTCTTGCACGTCTTTAGCCAGTAGGGGTGGTAATTGGTGGTGGTGGCGACGGCCTCCCACCAGACCAGACCAGAGAAAATTCAGAAATTATAACAAAAAATTTAGAAATTATAAATACCCAAATTGACCCTGCCGGGAATCGAACCCGAGGCCTCCCGTTTACAAGCCAACAGCGCTCACCACTGTACCAGGGTGGTTGTCAATATGGTAATGTTTTATTTGGTTTTTCCAGAAAGCAAGCAGTTCCGTTCAGACTACTCGTATCACGCGGATGTGGACGGATGGCTGAAGTTCCACAAAGTGCCTGGAAAGTGGCTCGAGGCGCGAAACAGGTGCTATATGGAAGGTCGTAGCTGATTCAATTTATTTCTTTTTTTACCCCACTATCAGTTAGCCACCGCAAGGTGCTGGAATGGCGGCCTCGCACCGGATAGCCCAGCGTTGGACGGTTCCCCATTAAGTGGACGGACAATCTGAAGCAATGCTGGAAGCCGCTGGAAGCGAGCGGCACAAGACCTTGTTCTGTGAAGATCTATGCATCTACTGGTTGAGACGACGATGACAAATTAGCCCTTAACTGCGATTTCACCAGGTGATGATGGTAGCGGGCTAACCTGTCAGGGATGTTGCAGTTTTACATGTGGCGATCTCCGCACATATAATGCCAATAGATGACACTACTGGTAGAATACGAGAAATCGGAACCCAGTGGACTAAATCGGTGTCATCCACCAGATCAGACTAGACGAAAGTCAGAAAGGATAAATTTCCAAATTGACTCTGCCAAGGATAGAACTTTCCACGAATAAGATCACCCTTGACTAACAGCCATGACTAACTACTATAATTATTACATCCTTCTCATTACAGGTGCAGTTCTAGCTTCACCTGTAAACGTAATCATGCAGAATGCACTACGTGCTGAATTGAATGAGTCGTCGACAGAATGGGCAAGCATCTACATAGGAGTGCATTCACTCTTCTCCAAAGGATATTTCTATTCTCTTGAAGGTCAGCATTATTATCGTACTTTTTACTTCCCTTATATAAATGTTCACTCAGTGTTCGATGGAGAGGGCTATGCTAGAACCACAGAACATATAATAGAGGTTAGAAAGGCCCTAGTGCAAATTTTGTACGGAAACCGCTGTCGCCGTTTTGATCCCACCATTCTTCACTACTACTAATCTAAACGAATACACACGAGAGTTCCCATGTGTGCGTGAGGCAGAAAAAAGCGCTGCGATTGGCGAAGCTACGCACACTAGTGAAACTTTAAACTTGCGCGTGTTGTCGTGTAAAACAGCAACATACGCTAGGGATTGACTAAAATATTTTTTATCGTTGTTTATTTTTCGTACGGTCGACAGCATGTCAATATTCATATTGTTAACTTAAGTTGGACTCTATGTCTGTAGATTTTACTATTTTATTTTAAACTAGCTGATGCCCGCGACTTCGTCCGCGTGGACTAAGTTATTTCGATTGCCGCGGGAACTCATTAATTTTCCGGGATAAAAAGTATGTATGTTTGTATGTATATTCTTTATAGCTGATGCCCGCGACTTCGTCCGCGTGGAATAAGTTTTTCAGTTAATTTTCCAGGATAAAAAGTATCCTATATTACTATCCCACGGTATAATCCCCCTATAATGGTGAAACACGTACCTACTTCTTCATATTTTAACAAAAGCCCAAATGCTGTTTCATGGCTATAACCTGAGAAATTAAGGATTTTCATACAAACTCTCAACCCCTATTTCACCCCTTCGGGAGTGGAATTTTGAAAAACTGTGAAACACATATATTTTCATTTTCAACCCGCAGCTCATATACCAAGTTTCATGGCTATAACTTGAGAAATTAAGGACTTTCATACAAACTTTCAACCCCTATTTCACCCCTTCGGGGGTAGAATTTCAGGATAAAAAGTATCCTATGTCCTACCTCGTAGTATGGGCTCAAATCGTGCCAATTCATTCAGTAGTTTCGGCGTGATGCGCGGCCAAGATACGGACAGACAGACAGACAGACAGATAAAAATGAAAAAATTACAGATTTGGCTTCAGTATCGAATAATGAGTGACCTCCAAAAAAATTTTCAAAATATCTTCAATGTACAGAATTGGACCTGTTACAGTTTTATTATAAGTATAGATTAAAAAATGTATGGAGACATAATGATATTTCTTTTGCTTATAATTACTGTTTCTTTATAAGAAATAAATAAAATAAAAAAACAACTATGGTTTACAAATGGTTTTGTTTGAATACATCAACAATATTTAAAACACACTATACAACAAAACCAACAAACACAAAATACTATAACAATATTTCAAACATTTATGATTAAAATCTAAATCTGTAACCATCATTAAAAGTTCATAATAATAAACTCAGAAACAAATAAACTATTTATCGATACGGTGGAAAAATGCTACTCAGCCCTATCGACAAGTTACTCTTATTGGGTAATACCAGGTAACAAGTGGAGTTGATCGTTCATACGCACTACGCTTTACATTGCCGCTCGCGTACATGACTCTGTTGGAGCGCGTTGTTCGCACCAGCGATGTACATACAAATTTGCGATCCAGTCACACTAGTGAAGGAAAACATAATGTCTTTAGTATTTTCAATTAAATCATTTAAAATCAAGGTTTAATGTACTTACCGATGAAAATATATCTTGCCATTAGTCACATTGACATTTTGGCTTCTAGCTCTGCAGGTTATTACCGCGCAAGAAGGCATTTTAAACACTTTTTTGCGCGTAAAACTTCCCAAGACAGTCCGCGGCCGACTGAGGTGTGTTTTTGGTACGTTTGAACCATAGATGAGCGTTCGCTCAATATAGTGGCGCGCGTGACCCGCCCACATCGCCTTTCTAACCTCTATTAAATGTTCTGTGGCTAGAACTGCTCGAAGCAATCTCTTGGTCTTTATCTTTGGGCGCCTCTCCGAATAACGAAGGTTGGCAGTCAGCTTCGTATATTCATGTATATTCTTCGCGAGGCGAAACAGTTTGGCGGGGCTCGCAATTTCTGCTTCCTGTTCCATGTTGTGAAATCAAGACTTCTCTGTGCCACCAACTCTTTCGTCCAACAGTGGATTCTCGATTGAGACGACGACGACGTTTTATATTATATGACTTTGTTCTATTTTACAAGTGCATTATAATTATTCTCGATGTATCGTTTTCAGAAGTGGATAAATTTTCGCTTAATGCTTGGATATATTTCAGGAGAACCTTTGTGCAAAATGCCAGTGCAGTGGCTGCCAGGGGAGCCTAACAACGTTGACGACGACGAGGATTGTATCGCTTACGTTGAGGGCATAGTTGCTGATGTGAAGTGCTCTGAAGTCCTCCCGTTCGTGTGTTACAAGAAGAACATTGGGAACATGTCTATTATGCCCTGCGGAACTATCGATAAAGGTAAATATGTTCTCACAGACCAAGATACCCTTTCTTCTTTTCGGCATTTAAATTTATCGAGGGCGCCTGACGGAGGCCGGAGGAGGTCTGATGCGGTTGTGAGTACTGAGGTCTTGTTCTGAGCTCTTTATTTCTATAACAAGTTAGCCTTTGACTGCGATCTCACCTGGTGTTAAGCGATAGTGATGACGCAGTCTAAGATGCTAGCGGGCTAAGCTGTTAGGGGTAGGTATGTCAGTTATACTAAACTCATACCCCTTAAGGCTTAATGGTTTCTACTATACGTACGAGTACATACATGTAATGAAGGAACTTCCGCAAAGTAACGCCTGCTTCTATCCAATATACATACATGTACAAACTCAACACACGCAGGTAAGCCAACATTACAACGAGAGGTAAAATAACAGCGAAGTGTGAACAGACTTTAGTCAAGCGTTATATTTGTTCTTCTTTTCAGCGTACGAGTATAGCGCGCAAACTGGTAGCTGCTACAAGTTTCATAAAACTGGTCAAACGTGGCCCAATGCTTTCAAGATCTGCTCAGCGGAGGGAGGCTACCTCGCCATCATCAACAGCAGGGAGGAGGCTGATGTGCTGAAGGAGGTTTACAGCCGTCACAATCCAAATGGAACAGAAATCACACTCATTGGTTTCATGGATTGGAACAAAGATCATGTGTGGAGGACTGTTCACGGTAAACAAAGTAGCCTATGTCACTCTCTAAACTATACACATGCAAAAAATTACGTCGATCCGTTGCTCTGTTGCAGCGTGTTTAGAATATAAAAGTAAGGATACAGAACAAACAAGATCACGGTTGTCAGCATATATTATTTGTCACATAATTTAAATGCCTGGGCTTAGATGTAATATTATTTTTGTCTATGAGATAATGGTTAATTTTGTAGTAAGTAAATTTTATTTATGAGGAGATTATGTTATTAGCGTTTCAAATGTGGTTGGTAGACTAGGGGTGTTTTTTATAGTTTCTGGTAGTTTGTTGCATATTTTAATTGTCTTATAGTATGCACTTGGTGGAAAAAAGATTTATTCGCGTTCGAGGTAATGTACGCTCAGAGCACTGTAGCAATCATTATTACGTAATAAGGCCGCTGAAACTCAATTGTATAAGCAAATCGAAACCAAACTGTTTAAGGAAATCATACCTACATAATATTATACGCTTTTTGTCATGCAGGCATATATGAACTCCGCTAATAGTTGGAGATAATAGTACGTTTGAAGCGTTTATACTCTCCAATTGTGTACTCTAATCATTTGATTACAATTTTTTACACAATCGGGTCTCTGGTATAGGTATAATTCTAATAAATAGTTCTATTCCAGGTCAGACTTTAGAGGAAGCAGGATACACTGACTGGGAGACAGGACAACCGGAAAACAGCCCGGGGGCATACTGCGGGGCCATGTACCCTAATGCCAAGTTAGACGACTTCTGGTGCAACCGCCCTAGGAGGTTCCTGTGCGAGAAGGACCCGGACAGCTTGCAAGATTAATCACCAACATCATCAGACGCCATCACGTAAAAACTAATTCTGATTCTAATTCAAATGTTTTTAATTAAACTTTTGCACTTAACTTTTGCTTTTGATTCGTCGAGTGAATCTACGACTGGTTCGGAATACCATTCCTACCGAGAAGAGAACAGTTATTAATGCTACAAGTACAGCATTTTTGTTTAAATCCACTACAAGTTAGCCCTTGACTGCGATCACACCTCATGGTAAGTGATGATGCAGTCTAAGATGGTAGCGGCCTAACCTGTTAGGGGCATGGCAGTTACAATAAACACATACCCCTATTCGGATTCTACACGGCATCGTACCGGAACGCTAAATCACTTGGCGACACGTCTTTGCCGGTAGGGTGGTAACTAGCCACGGCCGAAGCCTCCCACCAGGCCAGACCGGGGAAAATTCAGAAATTATGAATTTCCATATTGACCCTGCCGGGGATCGAACCCGGGACCTCCGTACGTTAAGACAACAGCGCTGCACACTGCGCCACGGAGGTCGATAAAAGCATGATCAAAATAATTACACTCGAGGCACAAACCTTACCCGCGTACTGCAAGCGAAGCCAGGGCAGTAAACAGCGCCGATAGTTTATTTTTCAACTAGGTGATGCCCGCGACTTCGTTCGCGTGGATTAAGTTTTTTCAATTCCCGCGGGAACACTTTATAATTTCACGGGATACAAAATATCTTATCAAATTTCATCAAAATCGGTTGAACAGGTGGGCCGTGAAAGTGTAGTTAGTAGACAGACAGACAGACATACTGACGGACAGACAGACAGACAGACACTTTCGCATTTATAATAATACCATGTATTCTGCACTACCCCAGACACGACCGGCATCGAAACTGAGTTTGCACTAGTAACTTGGGTCGATAATTATATTTGTTTACACGAATTAAGGCTCAGACACAAGAAACAACGCGCGGCGGCGACGCGTGACTGCTAGAGTCCTTCTGACCGGATTCCGGCCACAGCGGACAATTAGCACAGGAATATCCAGCCATCTTCGGGGAGATAGGTAATGGGCTGATTCTGTAGTGCAAAATCTCTAAACTAAACTAAAATTAGAGCATTACAAATATTGCTAACCCTTTCATAATACTCCCTACGGAAAGGGACAGAAATAGATTGAAAGCTGCCATTTTAGTTAAGTTTAGAGATTGTGCCCTACAGAATCAGCCCCAATGTCAAACTTCAGTGTGACATACAGCCATGGCGCGGACTTCACATATTATCGCCGATGGACGCATTTAACCAGGCCTTTAGCCAGCGGCAATATTAGGTTACGTTCGCACTACGAAAAACATTCATGCGAATATTTTTTTTACAGTTCTGTAACACTAAAAATCATATGGAGTCACACTTGCGAACAAAACTCGCGCGAACAAAACTTGCGAACAAAATAAATCACTGGTTTCACGCGGTGCGGTAAGAATTATATTCGAGCGTAGGTATATTTTGTGCTGTATGGTTGTGTGACGCTCACCGCATTCGCAGTGCGGAGTAGGTGAAATTCGTACGCGTCACATAAATATAGCGAGAGTAAAATTCGCGCGAATGTTTGCCGCAGTGCGAACGTAGCCTTATTCTCGCCTTTACCGCCTATTTCCTATATTATAAGCGAGTGCGGGAAACAAAGTTAGCCATCGCCGCCGCGGGCGTGCGTGGGGCGTGGTGGCTGGTGGGGCGCAACTCTCGCGGAAATCTCATTTGCTTGCAAACGCCAGCGGGGCAGAAATTTAGTCATACTCACAGCCTATTATAAGGATACTTTGCACCTGCTGTGGCGACATAGCCTGAGACTGTGTAGAGTGTAGGCAATAGACATAGAGTTAGGATGCATCTTGTCTGTGACGCCACTGACGTAGGTTTTGGCGCGCTGACTTGACAAGTGATAGTAGTCATATAAAAAGCTTTATAATACTAGCTGATGCCCGCATCTTCGACCGCGTGGTTTAAGTTTTTTTTATTCCCGCGGGAACTCCTTAATTTTCTGGGATAAAGAAGCTTATGTCACTCTCGAGGCCCTCAACTATACCAATGCCAAAAACCACGTCGATCCGTTGCTCCGTTGCGGCGTGATTGAAAAACAAACCAACAAACAAACACACTTTAGCATATCTCTCTGTCGGTCTGTCTCCAGGCTGTATCTCATAAACCGTGATAGCTAGAAAGCTGAAATTTTCACAAATGATGTATAATTTCCGTTGCCGCTATAACAACAAATACTAAAAATTAAAAAAATATATATATTAAGGGGGGTCCCCATACAATAAACGTGTTTTTTTCGTATTTTTTTGCTCAATATTAAAAACGGTAACAGGTAGACGGTTCAAATTTTCACAGAATATTAACTTGTATATTACCTTTCAAAATAAATAATTAAATATCAATAAAGTAAATATTAAAGGGGGGCTCCCATACAACAAACGTAATTTTTATTTTTAATACGTCATAAATCGTAAAACTTACTACAGGTTTGTACGGAACCCTCGGTGCGCGAGTCCGACTCGCACTTGGCCGGTTTTTTATTATTTTTCATAGATACTAGCGACGTTGTCACCGGGTTGGATTAGTTTGTCGGACTATACTTTAGTAAACGGCATAATAGTCCCACAAACTTACTAAATTAAAAAAAAGTTAATAAAAACTAACTATAAAAAATACAACAAAAACCAAACTGGCATAAAAATTAGTTCCAATGCTAAAACCAAACTGGCATAAGTTTATGGGACTATAATTTCATGTAAAACTACAATCAATCAATCAAATCAAATATTCATTTATTCAATTTAGGTACTTACACTGTAGGTAGGTACACTTATTGACGTCGATTACTTAAGTTTATAAAACATGATGGTGATAATTAGTTACGATTATATTTAAAACTAAAGCTACGAGGAGGGTTCTAAACGCGCCCTGGTCTGAGAAGAGCCCACAACAAACTCGGCCGGGTTTTTATTTTCATTATCACCATCTTTAAATAAACAAACTGTTATTACGTGTGTCCGTCTTCTGTAACTCGTGGAGTAATAGTTATCTACACTGAATAAACTCTATATAGTTACATTTTATACAAAAAATGGGTTGTTTAATATGACCTCCGATTGGAACCTACGTCCCTTACGTTTTTACGATACAGATGTCTAGGCAGAGCAAAAGTGTTACTGTTAAAACATTTAATACATGCAGTGGCATGCACACACAGTAGGTATTATGAGCCAGGGTAGGCATTGGTAAGGTAGATCTAGATACCTATTTTCAGGCAGGCACGAAATGATACACAAGCATTGAGCTTTTTTGAGTAGGGTAAGCCATGCTTTTATGCCTCTACTAGCTGATGCCCAAGACTCCATCCGCGTGGTTTAAGTTTTTTTGATTCCCGCGGGAAGTCCTTCATTTTCCGGAATATTTCCGTCCTTTCGGTCTATGAGAGTAAGGATTTTTTTTTTATCCACTACAATTTAGCCCTTGACTGCGATCTCACCTGATGTTAAGTGATGATGCAGTCTAATATGGTAGCGGGCTGACCTGTTAGGGGCATGGCAATTATATTAAACCCATACCTCTATTCGTTTTCTACACGCTAAATCGCTTGGCGGCACGTCTTTGCCGGTAGGGTGGTAACTAGCCACGGCCGAAGCCTCCCACCAGGCCAGACCAGGGAAAATTCAGAAATTATAAATTCCCAAATTGACCCTGCCGGGGATCGAACCCGGGTCCTCCGCACGTTAAGACAACAGCGCTGCACACTGCACCACGGAGGTCGTCAAAAATCAGAGAGTGCACCAGCTGTGTTTGTGCACACGTTCCAAGATTAGGTCGGGAGGGCAATAATATTATAAACAATAAATGTGAGACAATTTGATAACACACGATGTGTTATCAAACTGGTAAATCCAGTGAATCATTATCCGAGTGCCTCGTGGGAGATGTTCTTCCCATCGCGACAACGGTTCAGCACTTTGTATGTAACTGTCAAGCGCTTGACAAAGCTAGCTAGCTAACTACTTCATTACAAAGCTAGCTAGCTAACTACTTCATTACAAAGCTAGCTAGCTAACTACTTCATTACAAAGCTAGCTAGCTAACTACTTCATTACAAAGCTAGCTAGCTAACTACTTCATTACAAAGCTAGCTAGCTAACTACTTCATTACAAAGCTAGCTAGCTAACTACTTCATTACAAAGCTAGCTAGCTAACTACTTCATTACAAAGCTAGCTAGCTAACTACTTCATTACAAAGCTAGCTAGCTAACTACTTCATTACAAAGCTAGCTAGCTAACTACTTCATTACAAAGCTAGCTAGCTAACTACTTCATTACAAAGCTAGCTAGCTAACTACTTCATTCACATCTACAGGGACATACTGTTTTCAATTGCTGACCTAACGCGGGACTAAATTGTCAAGTCAATATCTATATCTATCTAAACTTATCTATCTATATACTTATAATAAAACTGTAACATGTCCAATTCTGTACATTGAAGATATTTTGAAAATTTTTTTTGGAGGGCACTCATTATTCGATACTGAAGCCAAATCTGTAATTTTTTTCATTTTTGTCTGTCTGTCTGTCTGTCTGTCTGTATCTTGGCCGCGCATCACGCCGAAACTACTGAATGAATTCAAACGAAACTTGGCACGATTTGAGCCCATACTACGAGGTAGGACATAGGATACTTTTTATCCCGAAATTCTACCCCCGAAGGGGTGAAATAGGGGTTGAAAGTTTGTATGAAAGTCCTTAATTTCTCAAGTTATAGCCATGAAACTTGATATTTGAGCTGCGGATTGAAAATGGAGACATACAGGTTTCACAGTTTTTGAAAATTCGACCCCCAAAAGGGTGAAATAGGGGATGAAAGTTGGTATGAAAGTCCTTCGTTTCTCAAGATGTTTTACATGTTATATCAACGAAACTTTTATTTTGGCTTACGGTAAAAAATAAAGAAGTACGTGTGTCATAGTTTTTCAAAATTCCACCCGTAAGGGGGTGAAATAAAGGGTGAAAGTTTGTATGAAAGTCCGTCATTTCTTAAGTTATATCGATTAAACTTGGTATACAAGCTACCGGTTGAAAATGAAAAAATACGTGTTTCACAGTTTTCGTAAACTTTACCCCCGAAGGGGTGAAATAGGGGTTGAAAGTTTGTATGAATGTCCTTCATTTTTTAAGTTATATCCATGAAACTTGGTATAATATGAGCTGCGGGTTAAAAATGAAAACATCCGTGTTTCACAGTTTTTCAAAATTCCACCCCCAAAGGGGTGAAATAGGGGTTGAAAGTTTGTATAAAAGTCCGTCATTTCTCAAGTTATTTCGATGAAACTTGGTATATCCACGCGGACGAAGTCGCGGGCATCAGCTAGTATAGAAATTAAAATAGCTTTGATAAACACAAACCTAGTGAACAATTGAAATTAACTAACATTAAGAAGACAAATGATTTGTGGGGCATTTCCATTAACGTTGTAAAATCATTGATTGATATCGTTGCACCCGAGTTAGCATTAATATCGTCTAGTAATCTAGTTGTAAATTTTCATACAAAAAGCGATAACGTTTTTCTTCCCGTAAATGTAGTCCAATTTTCATAATTGACCGAGCGAAGCGAAGGTCTCTGAGTCTACTTGAGTGAATTTGCACTTATCCGTCCGTCCGTCCGTCCGTCTGTCAGAGCCTTATAACTTCTGCTACTTGAGTGAATTTGCACTTGTCCGTCCGTCCGTCCGTCCGTCTGTCAGAGCCTTATAACTTCTGAATTACTGAACGTAATTACTTCACATTTAAATATAATATTATGTAAACCGATGCCCTCCCGCCGAATATGGCTTACAAAGTTATAAAAATCTTTATTTCAGGGGGGCTCTCATAGAAGCGAATGCGAAGTAAAATATTTTTTATAGCGTTACATGGGGTTGCGGTATATCATTTTAAAGTACCGCCGAGTTTCTTGCTGGTTCTTCTCGGTAGGAATGGCATTCCGAACCAGTGGTAGATTCATTTGACTATTCATAAGCACTTGTAAAAAGTCTATTTGAATAAAAAACTTTTGAATTTTGAATTTTGAAAGATAATTAGGAATAGAGTCCAAAAATATATTTTTTTTTAATTTTTCCCCTTAAATTGACGTAATGGGGGGCTTTCAAAGTGGCGATTTTCTAACGTCCAAAGTTGACCTCAGAACTCTCAATTTTCTGAAAGGCTGAGCCTGAAACTTATCAATTATTTGAATTATATCCTGTACATGAACAAAAAATACTAAAATTAGATAAATATTATAAGGAAACGAAATTATTTAATTTTTAATAAGCTTCAAGTATTATTAACAGAACTTCACAAAGACATCAATAGATGGCGCTCTGTACAAGTTTATGGATACCGCGAGGTTTCAGTTCGGGGCGAACCACTAGTTATTAGAAATGTTGCAGATACAATGAAGAACTATGCTTGTACGTTTTTATTTTAAAGAAATATTGCTTATTTTAAAGGTTATTAGTATTAGACGAAGTCGCGGGCGTGGTCTAGTTTCATATAAATGTTAGTTAACGTTGTCACGACTTGCGATCTAATGCGTATAAAGAACTCCCTCTCGGCCTGCAGTGTCACCACAGAATAGGTAATTATAATATGTGTATCGCTCAGAAAATGAGAAATAAGTACTTTACTAATGCAGTATATAAATTGTCAGTAATTATTGATCTTTATCCTCAGTAGGTAGCAGGCTATTTGTGAAGAATCATGTTTTCCATAAAACGTTTAGTTTTGTTATTGACAATTTATGGCGCGATAGGTAAGAATTTTTTCAATACACTTGCTCGAAGTCCACTTTACTTCTAAATAAAAAGTTTTCTTGCAAGACTAGTCTAGTCAACAAGTGCTTTTTGGGTCAAACTTTTATCTCCGCCTCCGAAAAATATGAACGAGGTGTCATTCGATTCGGAATAGCGTGTGGATGATTTTCAAACAAAAGTCAACACCCGCTTGCAAAAATTGCAAAAGTTATTAACAATTAACTGAAAAAAATGGGGCTTAATTTCTTGCAAATATCTCAAAAACTATTTATCATTTTTCAAATTTGAAAAAAAGTTCAAAAATAGGAGGAAATTTCCTAAAAAAAATTTTGCTTCTCGGAACTGTAGGACCAATATTTATAATTTACCAGAGGGTTGAAAATACGGCCAAAAACGGGGACTCTGGCTTGCGTAAGCCTCGCCCATGTTACCTTTATTGAATAAATATTATATGAACGTATTAAATATGAAAATTAAGAATTGAAAAAATTCAAGCATCTACTGGATAGATGAAAATGAAAATGAAAAATGTTTATTTACCAAAAACAACTGTGACAATATTTCCATAAGTCCTATGGTAACATAGGTAGGTAATCCTCGTGGGTACCTATGTCGCATTAAACAAAGAAAGATTCACAGAACGAATTTGTCGCTCGGTATTTTAACATTGAGATTTTTGTTGCATTTAGTTATAAAATAACTTAATTGTATATTCTTTATTGCACACCACAAAAACATAAACAAAACAGCAAATATGAAAATTTAAACCGTAGGTACAATAAGGCGGTCTTATCGCTAAGTAGCGATCTCTTCCAGACAACCTTATCGATACAGAGAAAATGAACAAGTGGACAGTGGGAGGTGGTGCATAAAAATAAACTTAAATACTAATAGATACATAAACTAACCAATATCATAAAATAATAACGCATTAATACACTAATATATACAAAATAAATAAAATAGACATACGTAAGATTAAATACATAAATAAATATACATATAAATAAGGGACAAATTAAACATGTCGCTATTGATGATAACAGAGAGACATGTAATGGTTTTTTACGTCAATTTTAAACTTATTAAGAGTTTTAGCTCGATGAATTTGCGAGGGCAGTTCATTCCACAAGCTAATGGCCTTGAACATAAATGAATTTTTGAAATATTTTGTCCGATATGTAGGCGCTTCAAGAACGAGTTTTCCGGCCGACCGAAGAACTCTTTCTGGTCTGTCATGACCAAGATATTTAAAGTTTTCCTTTACATAATATCTAACTAACAATAAATAATGATGAAGGCCCTTATGATAAGTGTAAGAAAAGTTTTTCCGTTGCGTCGTAATCCAATGAAGCGCTCGCCATGGTAAAATTTTTGCTTTTGCTTGTTTTACGGAACAGTGCTTAATGTCGCATGCGCTTACTACTTTATTGTAAATAAATGATTCTACGTAAGGTGAAATCGTCTAGCGTAACAGGATTTAATTTTGGGTAAAGGAATCTTAAATACACGTCGTTTTAGTAACATGTTGTATTCTTTTGAAGAAATATTACTGACCGATGGACTTTAAGAGCTAGTTTTAAAATATATAATTTTAACAATGATGAATGAGATCAATGAACAATAATGCGTGGTTAAAAAAATCTTATCGCGATTTTCCTATTAATTATGCATTAGTTAATTAATAACTTTTTCCTACTTGAACATGAACATTGCTAGTGCGATAATTTTTAAATAACAAATCTGAGATGTTTTTCCTTTTTTGAGCTATTTTGGGAAGGCCTCAGAAGAGATTCCCGTTGGAAATATACAAAAAAATTGTTATTTTTCACTTTGTTATCAACAATTTACTTAGGTTAAAAATTAACAATAATTAATTTTTAATTCATGACATTAGAAATTGTATTTAATTTAGGTAATTAAAATTGTTTTAAGTTGTATAAATCAAAAAAGTTAAGGCTGAATAATCCACGCTGGGAGTTACACCAAAAACACAGTTACACCAATGCGCCGTAGATACTAAATCTTTAATTCGGGACCACTAAACAAAAGAAGAAGAAATCTTTAATCTGTGCGCGCTATTTTTAAAAGTTTATTGAGTTTTTCTTATAAATTATTAATTATCTAGAGCACCCGCGCGTCCAAATTATGTTGATGAAAGATTTGTTTGTTTGTTTGTTTGTAATTGATAAACTCAAAGACTACTCAACCGATTTATAAAATTCTTTCACCTATAGAAAGCTACATTATCAGCGAGTAACATACACTATATTTTATTTTCAAAAAAATTAGAGATCCTTACGAAAATTGCAATAATGTGAACTAAATCCACCAGACCAGACCAGAGAAAACTCTGAAATTATAAATTCCCAAATTGACCCTGCTGGGGATCGAACCCGCGACCTCCCGTTTACAAGCCAACAGCGCTCACCACAGCACCAGGGTGGTTGTCAATATTGTAATAATTTATTTGGTTTTCCAGAAAGCAAGCAGTTCCGTTCAGACTACTCATATCACGCGGATGTGGACGGATGGTTGAAGTTCCACAAAGTGCCTGGGAAGTGGCACGAGGCGCGAAACAGGTGCTATATGGAAGGTCCGTAACTGATTCAATTTATTTCTTTTTTACCGCACTTGGATGGACGGACAATCTGAAGCGAAGCTGGGAGCCGCTGCAAGCGAGCGGCACAAGACCTTGTTCTGTGGAGATCTATGCAGGAGACCTTCGTCAGCAGTGCACATCTACTGGTTGAGACAACAAGTAAGCCCTTGACTGCGATTTCACCAGGTGATGATGCAGTCTAAGATGGTAGCGGGCTAACCTATCAGGGATATTGCAGTTTTACATGAGGCGATCTCCGCACATGCTAATAGATGACGCTACTGGTAGAATACGAGAAATCGGAATCAAGTAGTTCGCGATATCCAAGTGTTTACTAGAGAACATTACCTATATAATACAATTTCCTAGGTTCAGTGGTTGGACTAGCAGATCTCGGGAATGGCACTAGCCTCAACTAGATCAGACTAGACAAAAATCAGAATGTATAAATTTATCCAGGGATAGAACTTCCCACATATAAGATCACCCTTTAGGCCGTGACTACTAACTATCATTATCATTACATCATCATCATTACAGGTGCAGTACTAGCTTCACCTGTAAACGTAACCATGCAGAATGCACTGCGTGCTGAATTGAATAAGTCGTCGACAAAATGTGCAGGCATCTACACCGGAGTGCATTCAATCTACTCCAAAGGATATTTCCATTCTCTTGAAGGTCAGCATTATTGTGGTACTTTCTACTTCCCTCATATAAAATATTATGTTCACTCCATAAAGATTAGGAATTATAATTAACTAGTAATGTAATGTAATAAATGTACTAGTGAAGCACATAGTTATAATCTAAATAATATTATTTAGTACGCCGGCTCCGCTAATATGTTGGACTCTGTGCTAAAGTTAACCATTTCATAAGTACACATATTATGCAAATAAAGAAACTGAATCTCATAGACGATAGTCCACTCCGGCTATGAGCTGGTCGAAGCGATTACTATCTCTTTGTCTTCTCCTTTGGGTGCCTCTCCGAATAACGAAGGTTTGGCGTAACATGGTAACCGTTTGGCGGGACTCACAATTCCTGCTCCCTATTTCTAGATGTTGTGAAATCAAGATTTCTCTCTTCCGCCGACTCTTTCGTCTAACAGTGGATTCTCGGTTGAGACGACGAGGACGTTTTATATGACTTTGTTCTATTTTACAAGTGCATTATTATTCTCGATGTATTGATTTCTGAAGCGGACATATTTTCGCTTAATGCTTGGATATATTTCAGGAGTACCTTTATCCAAAATGTCAGTGCAGTGGCTGCCAGGGGAGCCTAACAACGCTGACAACAAAGAGGATTGTATCGCGTACGTTGACGGCAGAGTAGCCGATGTGAACTGCTCTGAAGTCCTCCCGTTCGTGTGTTACAAGAAGAACATTGGGAACATGTCTATTATGCCATGCGGAACTACCGACAGAGGTAAATGTCCTGACATACCCTTTCTTCTTTTAAGCATTTAACTTTTTCGAGGGCGCCTGACGGCAGACGGAGGAGGTCTGATGCGATTGTAAGTGCTGTGGGCTTGTTCTGGGTTCTCTATTTCCGTTACAAGTTAGCCCTTGACTGCGATCTCACCTGGTGTAGTGATCACGGAGCCTAAGAAGGCTAGCGGGCTAAGCTGTTAGGGGTAGGTATGTCAGTTATACTAATACCCCTTAAGGGGAAATGTTCCCAAATCATCGTTTTGTATTCCGACTTTTTATGATAGCAAAAATTCAAATTTCATTACCAAATAAATACACTTCGCTACTCAGTTAAATGAAGTATGACGTAATTTAAAAAAAGTGGTAAAAAATGCCAGTGCCTGTTGCCAGTGATGACCTATGGATGTGAGACTTGTTCACTAACTTAATGGGCCTCATAAGAAAGAAAGCTCAGGGTCACTCAGCGGGCGATGGAGAGAGCAATGCTTGGGGTTTCTTTGCGCGATCAAATCAGGAATGAGGAGATTCGTAGAAGTACAAAAGTAACCGACATTGCTCGACGCGTTACGAAGCTGAAGTGGCAATGGGCGGGGCACATAGTTCGAAGAACCGACAGACATTGGGGTCCCAAAGTGCTGGAATGGCGACCTCGCACTGGGAAGCGCAGCGTTGGCAGGCCCCTTACTGACCTCTCGGTGGACGGACGACATCAGACGAGTCGCAGAAAGTCGTTGGATCCAGGCGGCGCAAGACCGCGGCGTGTGGAAATCATTGCAAGAGACCTATGTCCAGCAGTGGACGTCTGTAGGTTGATGATGATGATGGATGGAGGTATTTTTGTAAGTTTATTACGTCTTTGAGAGGCGATATCTAGTAAACGCCCCGATGAATAGCGTGAGTTTTCATACTGGTTACATAGGTACAGAGCATACTTTAATACTATACTATAATGAGCCTTCCTATAGGTCTACCAGAATCTGATGGCAAAAAATACACCTAAAAGTACCAGTATACGGTGTATATTTTTGCCATCAGATTCTGGTAGACCTATAGTTATTGTTTATTTTTGGTAACAATAACTTGCCTTTGAGCGGCGATAAGTAGTCAGGTCCCCAGCCGCTTGCGGGAAGACCGTCACAAATTCCACACACCAAATACTGAATCAGCCTTCCTGTTACCAAAAGTGCAGTTGTCTCTTAGTCTATATAGAGCTTGCACTCTTAATGGTTTATTTTATACAAACATACATGTACAAACTCATTGCACTCAGGTAAGCCAACCTTACAACGAGAGGTAAAATAGCAGCGAAGTGTAAACGGTCTTTAGTCAAGCGTTATATTTGTTCTTCTTTTCAGCATACGAGTATAAAGCGCAAACTGGTAGCTGCTACAAGTTTCATAACACCAATCAAACGTGGCGCGATGCTTTCAAGATCTGCTCAGCGGAGGGAGGCTACCTCGCCATCATCAACAGCAGGGAGGAGGCTGCTGTGCTGAAGGAGATTTACCGTCTTCACTATCCAAATGCTCCACAACTCGATATCACACACATTGGTTTCATAAATTGGAACAAAGATCAAGTGTGGAGGACTGTTCACGGTAAATGTCAGACTTTTTGAATTGTCAGAAATGTCTCTGCATCCGTTGCCTTTTGTGCTTCTTCTGTTTACAAGTTGGCGCGCATCCAGGCTGGATAGATAATAGGCAAACATCATTTGAATTTTATTTTTAGGAAGTGTTAGATTCGATTTATAATAAGAACATGAATTTCAGAATTTATCTACATACCTCATTGGCTGATATGTATACTACTAGACAAGCTCTGCGGTCCTAAATAATTCGCCACTGAGGTTCGGCTAGTTATCCGCAACTCGCTTCCGTAGCTACCCTCTCTACCCATTGACTTATATGTACCTACCCGCCCCGGTCCTAAATAATTCGCCACTGAGGTTCGGCTAGTTATCCGCAGTTATCCGCAACTCGTTTCCGTAGCTACCCTCTCTACCCATTGACTTATATGTATCTACCCGCCCCGGTCCTAAATAATTCGCCACTGAGGTTCGGCTAGTTATCCGCAGTTATCCGCAACTCGCTTCCGTAGCTACCCTCTCTACCCATTGACTTATATGTATCTACCCGCCCGCGCGATCCGAAACTGCGACACAATTATTATTCCAAACTGCTTGTCTAGTAGTATACTTAAATAAGTCAATGACATACCTACCTACTAACAGTCTTCTGTATAATCTGCCTTAAGGTGAGGATGTGGTCTACGGTGCTGTAGCCTTTTCAAAACCCGGCCTGCTCTGGAGATTAAAAATCGTCAAGTCTTCGTTGTTTGAGGGCTATTCGCATCTCGCCAAGGTCAATGTCTGGGATGTCCTCGGTGTAGTGGCGGGTCAATGTCGCTCGCTTGTCGCTCGTGTCCTGGGCCGCTTTTGGAGCTTTAGAGGAATATAGTTGTGTGTAAAATCGTTCGATTTCCTCTAGTACCTCTCTTTGTGCTGTAACGATTTTACCAACGGGGTTTCTCAACTTTGTCAAGTGGCTCCTTTCAAGTCGCTTAGCGAATACTTTCGAACCTCGGTTTTGCTCGATCGCATTTTGTATATTGCGAGTGCTGGAGCACCGGAGGTCGAATCTTATTTGCTTCTTGACGCGCTTGTTCAAAGTATGCCACTCAGGCAATGCTGAGGAAGTCTCCCGTCTCTGCTCCATAAGTTTAAGGGTATCTTCGGAGATCTTGGATGCCCTTTTATGATTTTTATCACAGTATTTGCGGCCCACTTCCCGAACGACATTGACGAAATTTGTGAATCGCTGGTCAATATCTAAGGTGGTTTCCAACAGTTCGAACCGGTTTTTGAGCTCAATTTCAAATTGTTTGGAGCTTACACTCTGCAATGGTTTGGGTCGAAGAGTTGACTTCATCAGACGTTGCCTCTCTAGTTGCAGATCTATATTTAAGGTACCTCGCACAAGTCTGTGATCGCTACCGGTATCGAATCTATTGATCACTGAGACATCTTCAAATATATACCTACGATCCCTCATGATAAAGTCAATCTCATTTTTAGTCATATTATCCGGGCTACGCCATGTCCACTTTCTAGAGGGCTTCTTCTTGAAGAAAGAATTCATCAAGAATAGCCCTTTCCGCTCCAAGAAATGGACAAGCATTTGACCCCTGTGATTTCTGTGACCAAAACCATGTGGTCCCACTTTTGATTCGCCGTGGTCCTGTACTCCCACCTTAGCATTAAAGTCCCCCATAACGACATTGAAGTGAGTTTTGGTGGTATTATCCAAAGCCTTCGTAACGTCTTCGTATAAGGGCCTCAACTTCAACAGAACTTCACAATGATGTCAATAGATGGCGCTCTGTACAAGTTTATGGATACAGCGAGGTCTCAGTTAGGGGCGAACCACTAGTTACTTCAAGTTTGAATATAAAATGTAAACCGATGACCTCCCGCCGAGTATGGCTCAAAAAGTTATAAAAATCTTTATTTCAGGGGGGCTCTCATAGAAGCGAATGCGAAGTAAAATATTTTTTATAGCGTTACATAAGGTTGCGGTATATCATTTTAAAGATAATTAGGACAAACATATTTTTTTTTAAATTTTTGCCCTAAAATTGACGAAATGGGGGGCTTTCAAAGTGGAGATTTTCTAACGTCCAAAGTTGACCTCAGAACTCTCAATTTTCTGGAAGGCTGACCCTGAAACTTGATCAATTATTTGAATTATATCCCGTACTTGAACAACAAATACTAAAATTAGATAAATTTATTATAAGGACACGAAATTATTGAATTTTTAATGAGGTTCAGAATTTTTAACAGAACTTCACAATGATGTCAATAGATGGCGCTCTGTACAAGTTTATGGATACCGCGAGGTCTTAGTTCGGGGCGAACCACTAGTATATATAGATATAATATATAGATTAGTTAGGATTCTAATAAATGGTTGTGTTCCAGGTCAAACTTTAGAGGAAGCAGGATACGCTGACTGGGAGCAAGGACAACCGGATAACCCACGTCCAGGGGAATACTGCGGGGTCATGTTCCCTAATGCCAAGTTAGGCGACTTCTGGTGCGACCGGTTTAGGAAGTTCCTGTGCGAAAAGGACCCGTACAACTTGCTGGAATAATACCAACATCATCAAACGTCATCATTTGAAATCACACCTGTAAAAACAAATCCTGATTCAAATTAACATAGATTGGCTAAGGGAGGAAAATAAGGTTAGTGTAGGAATACTTAGGAAGATGTTAACTTCAGTACTTGGTCACTTGAGTAGGTATTCCTATACTGACTTATTAATTAATTGATTAATTACTTACTGTTTTTTATTTTTCTCTTCTCCTTTATTTTGTTTATTTGCTCTTTTATTTATATTGTTTACAAGCTATTACCCGCGGCTTCGCTCGCGTGGCTCAAGGGAACAATAACTGAGTTTTGTGAAAAATTGTTGAAGTTTTTTTGAAAATTTTTTGTTTGTTAGTGTTAGGTTATTAGGTATACTAGTGCGTATTTTAGATTCAACTTAAATATTATGTTTAGAGCGTCAACTCGCCAACAAACTGGCCCACCAGTTTGGCGAGATTTATATTTTTGTAAAAAATTGTTGTACTTACATCCATTTGAAATAAATAAATTAAAAAAAAACAAATATTTTTTATTCCAATAAACTTTTACACTAAACTTTTGCTTTTGATAAGTGGAGTGAATCTACTCGACTGGTTCGGGATGCCACCTACCGAGAAGGGAACAGTTATTAAATGCTACAACTAGTATAGCATGATGCTGCAAGCGAGGCCAGTAAACAACGCCGATAGTTTATTTTTCAATACGCATCACACAAAATTTACACATATTATTATTGTGGCCAGTGACACTCGAAAGGATGCATGGACTCAAAGGATAATTGACCGAGCGAAGCGAAGGTCTCTGAGTCTACTTGAGTGAATTGGCACTTGTCCGTCCGTCCGTCCGTCTGTCCGTCTGTCCGTCTGTCAGAGCCTTATAACTTCTGAATTACTGAATGTAATTACTTCAAATTTAAATAAGTATAATATATAAACCAATGGCCTCCCGCCGAATATGGCTTAAAAAGTTATATTTTTTATAGCGTTACATAGGGTTGCGGTATATCATTTTAAAGATAATGAGGAACAGAGTCCAAAAATTTTTTTTTTTCTCTGTAAGTTTATGGATACCGCGAGGTCTCAGTTCGGGGCGAACCACTAGTAATAATATGTTATAAGTATTCTGACGACGCGACGCCAAATCTCTTTAGGCATTTAGAAGTTAGGGTGGAATAAAGAAACTTTCATATTACATTATATACAAACAGGCATACATGCCTCGTTGGTCTAGTGGTATTTTCGTATTTTTAGTATACTAGCTGATGCCCGCGACTTCATCCGCGTGGTTTCGGTTTTTTTGCGGCAACTCTTTAATTTTCCTGGATAAAGTAGCCTATGTCCTTCCCCGGGATAAAACCTACCGGTATTGAAATTTAGTATAGAGGTAGGTTGAAAATATGGGCCGGGAAAGCGTAGCAGACAGACAGACAGACAGACCTTCACATTTTATAATATTAAAGTATTTTTAAAAACAAACTTTTGTCGTCCGCTATGTTATATTTAGTGCGACGTCATTTTATATTTCGTATACAGAATCAGAAGAATGATATTTTCATTGATATTTTAGAGTTTCCCGTGGGATCTCTTAAAATAATAAGTTAATGTTCTACCTACAAGTGCACTATACTTATAGCTACTCTGTTAAAATATTTTTTCACAACACTCGCTCGTCAATGCCTTATTACAAGGCCTGTTATCTAAAGGTAAAGTTCGTCATTACATTCTCAAGGCTTAGCGGGGTTGTAATTTTGTACTGAAATCCATTACCGCCATGGGGTGTAATGTGATTTGAATTTCGAAAGATCCCGCATCCAAAGAAAACTCTGTTCATTCATAGTATTGCTTTCTCTCTTCGACGTATGACGGCGTCCCTCTCACATTTTGCTATCTCCATAGAGGTAATATTGTATCTCTATATCACGTTAACGGAAGAGTGGGAGCGCGTAAAGACTATTTTGACGGAAACGGCGGCCGAGGTTTTTGGCAGACAGAAAACGAAAACCAGGGACTGGGTAAGCGAAAATTTATCGTCTCTGCAACCATTGCTTGACGAAAAACACAAAGCTGCTTTATCTCACCGCCTTAACCCCACTCAATCATCGCGTGAAAGACTCTGTACTGCAAAGGCAAACTTGCAGCGCAGCACAAGACAATATGCAAATGAATATTGGTCCGAACTCTGCCGCAGTATTCAGGTTAGTGCTGAAACAGGAAATCTGAATGGGGTATACGAGGGCATCAAACGGGCTCTTGGGCCCATACCAAAAAAGATAGCACCATTGAAAGAATCAGATGGTACGATAATCACCGATAGCCGTCGACAGTTAGAGCGGTGGCAAGAGCATTACTCCGAATTGTATTCGCTCCCAGTTGAGTTGGAGCCACAAGCAAGGAGCAATTTGCCAAAGCTAGCACTTTGGGAAGAGCTAGATGGTCCTCCAAGTCTGGACGAGTACCGCGCGGCCATCAAGCAGTTAAAGAAGGGGAAAAGTCCTGGAGGTGACGGTGTTTGCGCTGAGATTATTAAACTGGATTGCATGAGCCCTGTCTTATTTAATCTTTTGTGGAGGTGCTGGGAGGAAGGACACGTACCGCAAGATATGCGCGACTCGAACATTGTTACCATCTATAAAGGAAAGGGTGACCGAGGAGAGTGTAACTCTTATCGTGGCATTTCCTTGCTGAGCATTGTAGGCAAGCTGTTCGGTCGTGTCATACTAGGGAGGCTCCAGAGACTGGCGGATCGTGTATATCCAGAAGCGCAATGTGGTTTTCGTGCCCAGCGCTCTACTATTGATATGGTCTTCACGTTGCGCCAGTTGCAGGAGAAGTGCCGGGAGCAGAGAACTCCTTTGTTTATCGCTTTCGTTGACTTGAATAAAGCCTTCGACTCGATAAGCAGAGGAGGTTTATTCGCTGCTCTCGAGTGTATTGGTTGTCCCCCGAAACTTCTCAGCTTTGTGAAGTCCTTTCACGAAGAGACGAAGGGCGTTGTTGTCTTTGATGGTAGCACTTCTGATCCATTTCCTATACGCAGAGGGGTTCGGCAGGGCTGCGTCCTAGCGCCAACTCTCTTTGGTATATTCTTTTCATTGATCATGGCCGAAGCCTTTGGCAATGATCAACAGGGTATACATTTACATACGAGAGCGGATGGGAAACTGTATAACATCTCCTTTTTAAAAGCAAAGCGATTTCGTCAAGATCTGTACATAGACCGTCTACTTTTTGCTGATGATGCAGCCTTTACAGCGAGTTCACCTCAGGAACTTCAAGTAATAATGGATAAATTCGCCCGTGCGTGTGCTCTATTTTCAATGTCCATTAACATTAGTAAGACCGTGGTCCTTGTGCAAGGAAGTGAAGACGATCCCAATATCTTGCTGGAAGGTACACCACTGGCAGTCGTGGATAAGTTCTGCTACCTAGGCTCGACTATATCGAACAATCTCTCGCTTGACGCGGAGATCGACATTCGTATCGGTAAAGTGGCCACAATGTTTGGTAAACTCAGTGCAAGAGTGTGGCACAACAAACATCTTACTATTAAGACCAAAATGGCAGTATACCACACCTGTATCGTAAGCATACTCTTGTACGGTGCTGAAGCGTGGACTTCCTACGCGAAACAGGAACGCAGACTTAACACCTTCCACATGCGCTGCCTGAGAAAGATAATGGGCATCACTTGGAAAGACAGAGTGACAAACGAGCTAGTCCTGAAGAAAGCGAAGTTGCCCAGCCTCACTGCTTTACTCAAGCAAAGACGCTTGCGCTGGCTAGGGCATGTGCATCGGATGGAGCCTTCTCGCTTGCCTCGGCAGGTTCTTCTTGGTGCTGTAGCGCACGCTAAAAGGCCGGTGGGCCGACCGCGGTTGAGGCTGAAGGACTGTGCCAAGAGGGACATGGCTGATTTCAACATAAAATTCAGTCAATGGGAAGAGCTCGCGCAAGACAGAACCGAATGGCGTAAAAGTATTAAGGATGGTTGCCGTTCCCATACGAAGCCTGGTTTGACGTTCTCGCCCAAAGAAGAGTAAGGAGGCATACCACCGGCTCCTTGATTTGCGACGACAGGTTCAGCTGCCCCATTTGCGGCCGTAAGTGTCGCTCCCGTATCGGCTTGTTTAGCCATAGAAAAAAGTGTCGCCTAGACAGAGCGTAAATCGTCTGTCAAGACGTAAAGGCCAACGACGATGGCTATCTCGTATATAGTCGTAGACAGAGCAAGATATATAGACGACGCCATATCTCCTTTTCACTCCCACATGAAAGAGATGCAGTGTTGGGATGTTACACAAGATAGAATGAGAAAAAAATATGTGTTTTTCTCTCCCTTTCTGCGTGTCACGGGTTTTGTGCCTATTGCATACTATTGGGCACGTATTGTGCCAGACAAATTATAACGTTTGTATGGTTTTTGGGAGGTGTTTCATAGTATTACCTATCCCTTTCGGTTACAGGCTGACCCTGATTCTAGAGGTTCCTTCTTCTATGTATATAGTGATGGTGTCCCTTTCGCACGAACCACAGAGTAAAGATTGTTGAAAATTCCCGCCAGCACTTACTTATTTCCAAAACGTTATTGTGCTGATAATAAAATTGAATATATATTTAACTAGTTGATGCCCGTGACTTCGTCAAATAATAAACGATTTGCTCCTCGAGAAACTTTTGAAGACAAATATTTAAAAGCATACGAAAATTCCTGTAAGTGGAAAACTACTAAAGGTGCCAATTGCCTAATTTCAGAGGAGGTATCGCTAGTTTCCTTTCAAGACCTATCATTAATTTATTTATTCATTCATTGGCATTTTTAGTTTTTGAAAAAATATATATTAATAAGATCATATCCATACTTCCATATCCATACTAATATACTCTTATACTAATATTATAAATGCGAAAGTGTGTCTGTCTGTCTGTCTGTCCGTCTGTTTGTCTGCGACGCTTTCACGGCCTATCTGCTCAACCGATTTTGATGAAATTTGGTACAGGGGTAGATTGTATCCCGGGGAAGGACATAGGCTACTTTTTATCCCGGAAAATTAAAGGGTTCCCGCGGGAATCAAAAAACTTAATCCGCGCGGATGAAATCGCGGGAATCATCTAGTATTGAATAGGTAATCCTTTTACTAGCCTTGATTTTATTGCCTCGTGAGGTGTGAAAGTTAGAGTATTCAACGCAGGGATAATGCTGTCTTTGTCTTGGGCGCCCCTGAACCCCGCGCTTCACTCAGGATTCTAGATGCAACACCCTCGCTACGCTCGGGAGTTACTCTAAAGTCCCTCCTTGCGCTTGGGGTTTATCCCGGCGCCCGTGACGTAAGACCTTGCATTACCCCCATGTTGAATAATCTACTATTATTCTGTAATCGTTTATGGCCTTATTTATTGTCAAGTCATAGTTATTGTTAATATTAGCGGAACGCTTGTGATAATTAATTAAAAAAAAAATTAAAAAAAAATTGGCAGTCATAGGGCTTTGTATAGGCGATTGTGGATGTTTTTTGCGTATTAATTTGTAGGTAATGTTGTATCCTTAGTTGGTAAATCGATGTTGCCGTTACACAAATTTAAAAAAAACCGTAAAAGAACACTTGTTGATTTAGTCGGGGATAATATGCAATTGCAATTGACGAATTTCTTAATGACAAAGTTGTAGGTATGGAAGCAACCGACTCTGGGTCAAGGTCCCCACAGGACAGTATAACTAGTGGTTCGCCCTGAACTGAGACCTCGCGGTATTCATAAACTTGTACAGAGCGCCATCTATTGACATCATTGTGAAGTTCTGTTAAAAATTCTGAAGTTCATTAAAAATTAAATAATTTCGTTTCCTTAAGATATTTATCTAATTTTAGTATTTGTTGTTCAAGTACAGGATATAATTCAAATAATTGATAAGTTTCAGGCTCAGCCTTTCAGAAAATTGAGAGTTCTGAGGTCAACTTTGGACGTTAGAAAATCGCCACTTTGAAAGCCCCATTTGGTCAATTTTAGGGGAAAAATTAAAAAAAAAATATTTTTGGACTCTATTCCTAATTATCTTTAAAATGATAAACCGCAACCCTATGTAACGCTATAAAAAATATTTTACTTCGCATTCGCTTCTTCATAGGAGGGAATGCGAAGTAAAATATTTTTTACTGAAATAAAGATTTTTGTAACTTTTTAAGCCATATTCGGCGGGAGGCCATCTGTTTACATATTATATTTAAATTTGAAGTAAATAGGTTCAGTAATTCAGAAGTTATAAGGCTCTGACAGACGGACGGACGGACGGACGGACGGACAAGTGCAAATTCACTCAAGTAGACTCAGAGACCTTCGCTTCGCTCGGTCAATAATTAATAACTTACACTATTGTATTTAATTTACATACTTACTTATGTAATGTAATACCTATGCCGGCTCTTCTCAGCAGAACTTCTTTCTGAACCGGTGGTAGAGTCAAAACATGACGTAACATAAGAGACACCTGTATGGTCCTACATGTTTTAAATAAATGAATTGAATTGAATAGTACCTAATTTGATTATTACCTACACCGAAATTTTATTTAATTATTCATGAAAACTGCTTTTTAAAGGAAATATAGTTCAAGGACAAACTTAAATGGTAGGTCGCTAAAATATAAAAATGAATAAACATAAAACAATGAATTTGAGACAATTTGATAACACATCCTGTAGTTTGCCATTGTAGATAAAGTAAATCCAGCGAATAATTTAAATCGGAATGCCTAGTGGGAGATGTTCTTCCCATTCGATCGCGACGTTAGTTCTACGACGGAAAAAGTAATACATAGTACAGCTGTACAGAAATCTTACTCCGAGAAGACATTTAATAAACAGCGACTCTGATTACGTCGTAATAAAGACCAATTCAGCTTGCACAGCGCTGCTAGTGAAAATTATAAGATTTCTGTACAACTTACTATCACCTATTCTGTTCGGGTTCCACGCTTTGTATGGAATTGTCAAGTGCTTGACAGCTGGTGCTTGATCAGTTCCATGCAAATAGTAGTTAACGTTGTAGCGATCGAATGCTATTTTAAACTGCTATTTTTTGCCTGGTGGGAGGCTTCGGCCGTGGCTAGTTACCACCCTACCGGCAAAGACGTGCCGCCAAGCGATTTAGCGTTCCGGTACGATGCCGTGTAGAAACCGAATAAAAAAAATAAAAAAATAAAATATATATTTATTGACAATATAGAATATTGAATAGAGGTATGGGTTTAATAAAACCTATTAACTGCCATGCCCCTAACAGGTTAGCCCGCTACCATCTTAGACTGCATCATCACTTACCATCAGGTGAGATCGCAGTCAAGGGCTAACTTGTAGTGGATAAAAAAAATAAAAAAAACTTGTCTTTACACAAGTTTAAGAAATCCATTATAAGTATGCTTCTGAAAAAAAAGCTTATTATACTGTTGAAGATTACGTAAATGATGAAAGAGCATGGATTTGACTCACTCCAGCAATGCTAAGGACAGCGATTGATTGTAAATGACGGAAATTGTAGATTAATTTTTTCGTTACCGTTAACTAGCTGGTTCTTCTCGGTAGGAATGTCATTCCGAACCAGTGGCAGATATAAAAAAACATTTGAATGTTGAATTTTGCGTGAAAAAGCTCCCACTCGGCCTGCGGTATCACTCAGAAAATAATATAAAATACTTTACTAACGCAGCATATATAAATAATTGTTAGATCATTTTGATCTTTACAGGGTCGATAGAAGGTGCATTTCAAAAGCTTTCTGTATGCTTATCATACATATTTGGCATGTGTATGGATTGGTTCCTGTCCGCATGAGTAGGTCCAGCTGATCATTGTCCTCAGTAGGTACCAGTCTGTGTGAAGAATCATGTTTTCCATAAAACGTTTAGTTTTGTTATTGACAATTATTTATGGCGTGATAGGTAAGAATTTTTACCGTTCTTCTATAGCTAGCCATTGAAGGTAAGTGATTTGACTTCAGTCACGACATAAAGCCAAAACTGAAAACTGACTGTTCGTGAGAGTGAAGTCTGTAAGCCAAATTTTGGCGCAACGCACGGAACAAACGGAAATCCGTATAGTCGCTACCTACAGTTGGAAAATTAGACACCTACTAAATTTTGTCATTTTGCGACATCGACTTTATCGCATATCTCCAATTGAAACTGTATCTTTCTGTGTTTCTTAGTTAAGATTTCCATAATTTTATGAAAATATTAAATACTAGCTGATGCCCGCGACTTTGTCCGCGTGGTTTAAGTTTTTTTGATTCCCGCGGGAACTCCTTAATTTTCCGGGATAAAAAGTAGTCTATGTCACTCTCCGTCCTCAACTATACACATACCAAAAATCATGTCGATCCGTTGCTCTATTGCGGCGTGATTGAAGGACAAACCAACAAACCAATAAACCAACAAACCAACAAACAAATACACTTTCGCATTTATAATATTAGTATATGATTGCTTTCTAACCTGTGAAATAATAGGTAAATGCATGCCCGAGATTCCTTCATATTGTTCTCAAAGATGTGTGAAGTATTATAGTAAGTAGGCCAGCGTGGTGAACTATGGCCATACCCGTCTATTCTGAGCTCGTGCTCAGTAGCTAGCCGGCGATGTGTTGCAATTTTTTTTTTTATCCACTACTTGTTAGCCCATTCACATGGTGGTAAGTGACGATGCAGTCTAAGCAATCTCGTAAATGGCTCGATATTAAATCCATTTTTGAAAATTTTTATTTGTCATAATGCTCTACCTATTTTTTTTAAAACAACGTTTGCGAAGGCACATGGATAAGATACGGGTCCTCCTAGTTTAGGGGTCAGAAATTCACTGTTATACTCATCGATTTACCAACTAAGGATACAACATTACCTACAAATTAATACTCAAAAAGCGTCCACAATCACATAAACAAACACAGCTATAGCTAATATATACTGAGACACCAAACGATTCACAAAAACCAACCATATAACTTTATATTTAGGGTTCCATTTTGTAATAACAATTCGACACATACGACATTTTGTCGCCTAGTGTACTCATGCGCGACTGAGGCGAAAATTGTTCACAATATCTATTTGTGCACAATTTGACCGTGCCGTTTTTTGCGTTTCGATGGTGCGTCTAAGGTATTAGTAAGTAAATGCCAATAATAAAGATTTCTATTCTATTCATATCGCATAACGGTGTCTACTGTCTAAGCAGCATAATACCGGAGCGCTAAATCGGGTTCGAACGTTCTGGTGGTGGTGGCGACGGCCTCCCACCAGACCAGACCAGAGAAAATTCAGAATTTATAAATTCCCAAATTGACCCTGCCGGGGATCGAACCCGAGACCTCCCGTTTACAAGCCAAAAGCGCTCACCACTGTACTTACCAGGGTGGTTGTCAATATTGTAATGTTTTATTTGGTTTTCCAGAAAGCAAGCAGTTCCGTTCAGACTACTCATATCACGCGGATGTGGACGGATGGCTGAAGTTCCACAATGTGCCTGGGACGTGGCTCGAGGCGCGAAACAGGTGCTATATGGAAGGTCGTACCTAATCCAAGTTATTTCTTTTTTACCCTACTTCAAGTTAGCTACCGCAAGGTGCTGGCATGGCAGCCTCGCATCGGATAGCGCAGCGTTGGACACCCCCCCCACTTGTTGGACGGACAATCTGAAGCGAAGGTAGGAGCCGCTGGAAACGAGCGACACAAGACCTGTTTCCGTGAAGATCTATGCAGGAGACCTGACCTGAAGGCTGTCGTCGTCGTCTCAACCAGTGTTGAGACGACGACGACAAGTTAGCAATTGACTGCAATTTCCCGGTGACGATGCAGTGTAAGATGGTAGCGGGCTAACTTATCTGGGGTGTTGCAGTTTTACATGAGGCGATCTTCGCACATGTAAAACTGCATCTATTAGCACGTGCGAAGATCGCTTAGTTCACTACGCTAAGATCGATACCTACTGGTTGAATACGAGAAATCGGAACCAAGCGGTCTTAATCGCGATATCCCACATATAACTCTGTAGGTCTTTAGGTAACGACCGACTACTATTATTATTACATCCTTCTCATTACAGGTACAGTTCTAGCTTCACCCGAAAACGTTACCATGCAGAATGCACTGCGTGCTGAAATGAATAAGTCGTCGACAGAATGTGCAGGCATCTACACCGGAGTGCATTCACTCTTCTCCAAAGGATATTTCTATTCTCTTGAAGGTCAGCATTATTGTCGTACTTTCTACTTCCTTCACATATAATAGACACTTCATAGACGATAGTCCACTCCAGCTATGAACTGCTCGAAGCAATTACTACCTCTTTTTCGTCTTCTTTGGGTGCCTCTCCAAATAACGAAGGTTGGCAGTCAGCTTCGTATATTCCTGAATATTCTTCGCGGGGCGAAACAGTTTGGCGGGGCTCGCAATACCCTGCTCCCTATTCCTAAATGTTATGAAATCGAGATTTCCCTTTGCCACCAACTCTTTCGTCCAACAGTGGATTCGGTTGAGACGACGACGTTTTATATGACTATGTTCAATTTTACAAGTACATTAATAATTTCGATGTATCGTTCTCTGAAGCGGACATATTTTAGCTTAATGCTTGGATATATTTCAGGAGTACCTTTATCCAAAATGCCAGTGCAGTGGCTGCCAGGGGAGCCTGACAACGTTGACAACAACGAGGATTGTATCGCGTACGTTGACGGAAAAGTAGCCGATGTGAACTGCTCTGAAGTCCTCCCGTTCGTGTGTTACAAGAAGAACATTGGGAACATGTCTATAATGCCGTGCGGAACTACCGACAGAGGTAATTGTTCCGACAGACCAAAACTGAAGACACCTTTTCTTCTTTTCGGCATTTAACTTTTTCGAAGGTGGCTGACAGAGGCCGGAGGATATTTGATACGGTTGTAAGTGCTGAGGTCTTGTTCTGGGTTCTTTATTTTCATTACAAGTTAGCCCTTGACTGCGACCTTACCTGGTGTAGTGATGACGCAGTCTAAGAAGACTAGCAGGCTTAGCTGTTAGGGGTATTCATACATACAATATACATGTAGGTACAAACTCTGCCTCAGCACACTCAGTTAAGCCAACCATACTACGAGAGGTAAAATAACTGTGAAGTGTGAACGGACTCTAGGCAAGCGTTAAATATGTTATTCTTTTCAGGATACGAGTTTTACAGGCAAACTGGTAGCTGCTACAAGATTCATAGCACCGCTCATGCGTGGGGCGATGCTTTCAAGGTCTGCTCAGCGGAGGGAGGCTACCTCGCCATCATTAACAGCAGGGAGGAGGCTGATGTGGTGAAGGAGATTTACCGTCTTCACTATCCAAAAGCTCCACGACACGATGTCACATTCATTGGTGTCAGCGATTGGAACAAAGATCGCGTGTGGAGTACTGTTCACGGTAAATGTCAGACGTTTTGAATTGTCAGAAATGACTTTGGAGAATTTCGGCATCCGCTGCCTTCACTGCTTTTCCTGTTTACGACGAATAGACTGAGATAACTGCACTTTTGGTAACCATCACCTGAAAGGCTGATTCAGTATTAGGTGGATGTAGAGCTCTCCACTGATCACAAAAGTTGCAGTCTGCCTGCATGTGGATGGGTATTTCGCTAGATATGGATATGTAAAAAAATATTAACATTGTTAATATTTTTTAACAGGAACGCATAGTAAGTATAGCTAATAACTTCTTTGAGAAGTGATATCTAGTAAAAGACCCATCCCCATGCGTCAGTTTTTATTATGTTTACATAGGTACTGCGCATACTTTAATACTGTACAAGAATCAGCTTTTCTAATTATCGTTCATTTTTAGTAACAATAAACCGTCTTTGAACGGCCATATCTAGCGAAAGACCCATCCACATGCCGGCAGACTGCAACTTTTGTGATCAGTGGAGAGTTCTACATCCACCTAACACTGAATCAGCCTTTCAGGCGATGGTTACCAAAAGTGCAGTTATCTCCTATATGATAGAATGAATGATCAGTGTGTGCGCACACACCGGTGCAGTCTCTGTTTCCTCACTCTCGCCGTCCGGGAATGATACTCGTATCTAACTCGGAGGGAGGACACAATCTACGAGTATGTCTGTACAAGTACCTACCAGTTTCATCAAAATCAGTTGAACAGATGAAAGCGTAACTAACAATGAAACAAACTCATATTCGTATTAATTATAATATTACTTAGGATTCTAATAAATGGTTGTATTCCAGGACAAACTTTAGAGGAAGCAGGATACGCCGACTGGGAGAAAGGACAACCGGACAACGCAAGTCCAGGGGAATACTGCGGGGCCATATTCCCCAATGCCAAGTTAGACGACTTCTGGTGCGACCGCCCTAGGAAGTTCCTGTGCGAAAAGGACCCGGGCAACTTGCAGGATTAATCACCAACATCATCAAACGTCATCATTTCAAATTACACCTGTAAAAACAAATCCTGATTCAAATTCAAATATTTTTTATTCCAATAAACTTTTACACTAAACTGTTGCTTTTGATTCGTCGAGTGAATCTACGACTGGTTCGGAATGCCATTCCTACTGAGAAGAGAACGGTTATTAAATGCTACAAGTAGTACAGCATGATGAAAATCATTACACCCGTGCTGCAAGCGAGGGCAGTAAACAACGCAAATAGTTTATTTTTCAATATGCATCACACAAAATGTATGTATTCATTTATGTCGCGGGTTCGAGTCCCGGCACGGGCCAAAATTACTTAAGTATTGTGTTTTTCTGGCAAGAAATTCTCAGTACTAGCCCGGAGTTAGGAAGTTGGCGGTGAGTTACCCCCGTGCCTCGGACAGCACATTAAGCCGTCGGTCCCGTTTATTATCACTAACATGATAATAGTCGTCAAAGCCCGCCAACCTGCATTGGAGCAGCGTGGTGGGTCTGAGCTCTAATTCCCTCTCTCCTATGAGAGTGGAGGCCTGTACCCAGCAGTGGGACGTTAATGGGCTGTAGTGGTAAAGAGCCCCTGCCGAATTTCGCTTTGCCTAATTTTACTTAAAGGTGCTCTTTACAAAAAGCAAAATGAGGTGAACTAAGTATACCTACAGTAATCTGTTATTGTACTACTTATGCTGTGGAACAGAAAAAGTACTAGGTACACTAAAAAAAAAAAAAAAGACACGCCTTCAAAACTGTCTTCAAAACCCAGGAAATGATGACGTCCTCGACGGAACCAGTTCGGTCATTGATCCATAAAACTTTATTACGCACACACTCGATATATTATTTAGTTTGGCTGAAGGGATCTATTGGATACGTGCCTGGAATGACGGAATCATTGGCGGTAGGTACTTGAATGATGAGATCCAATCGCCGAAAACCGGGAAGCTGCGGCGCATCTTCAAGGATAAAAATCACACTAATATTATAATAATATTTTTATAATAATATAATCTATCTCTGTGCCAAATTTCATACAGATCCATTCAGCCGCTGGGGCGTGATTGAGTAACATACATCCAACCATCCATCCATCCATCTATCCATCCATCCATCTATCCATCCATCCATCTATCCAAACTTTCGCATTTATAATCATAATATATCATACTAATATTATTAATGCGAAAGTGTGTTTGTTTGTTGGTTTGTTGGTTTTTCCTTCAATTACGCCGCAACGGAGCAACGGATCGATGTGATTTTTGGCATGAGTATAGTGGAGAGTGTATAGGCTACTTTTTATGCCGGAAATTAAGGAGTTCCCGCGGGAATCAAAAAAACTTAAACCACTCGGATGAAGTCGCGGGCATCAGCTAGTAAAAGATATTTTTTTATCCTGAAAGGGTAAATAAAGGGTAAAAATAAAAAAAGGAAATACTATAAGTATTCCTTCCAGATATGAGATTTAAGACGATTCTGAAAATAATATTTCTTTAGTAAATGTTCACAAAAAATGTCGTTGGTCTAGTGGTTAGCATCTTCGACTGCAGCTGACGAGGTCCCGGGTTCGAGTCCCAGGTCAGGCCATAAATGAAGTGTTGGGTGTTTCTGACTAGAAACGCTCGGTACTAGCCTGGAGTTAAGAAGTTGGCGGTGTTTCAACCCCGTGCCTCGGAGAGCACGTAGAGCCCGGTCCCGGTTATTATCACTAACATGATAATAGTCGTTAAAGCCCGCCAACCCGCATTGGAGCAGCGTGGTGGGTTTGCTCTAATTCGCCTCTCTCCTATGAGAGCGGAGTCCCGTGCCCAGCAGTGGGACGTTAATGGGCTGTAATGGTTAATGGTTAATAAATGTACAACCTAACAGATAGGTACCTACTTATATTAAAAAATAAAGCTTTTAATTAGTGTTGGTATAACACATTAATACCTATAAGGTATGTAATATTCTAGAAAGGAAAAACCACAAAACCAAGTTATTTTTGGAGTTTAGTCATTGTTATTCTTATAATATTTACTTAATATCATTTACCTAAACTGAATAAGTACTTACCCATTTTTTTGTACATAAATAAATTAATATTTGAATTTATTATTATGATATTTTTTGTATATTGTATAGGGTACCTACTTAAATATAAGTATCTAAATACTTTTTACTACAATAAAAGTATCATAAAACTTTTAATTATAATCCTTTGAAATTCAAATTTCATCATAAATACTACTATAATAAAAGTGACAGCTGTTATTCTGTTTGTATGTCCGCTTGATACCTTTTCAGGGTTTAACCCCTAAACTGACATCCTGGACATGCATGGCGCATTCTTTCAAACCCTAAATTTAAAAAAACATTGGAAGAATGAAATGAAATGATTTATTTCATGATAGGACAACTTGTGCCACTTATGATAAGTCGTAAGAATCTACCACCGGTTCGGAAAGATGATTCTACTGAGAAGAACCGGCAAGAAACTCAGCAGTGTTGCTATTTTCAAAAACAGAAAATGTTACACTTTGTAAATAATATAAAATGCATACGTTACGTAACAAGTATTACACTGACTTGTGGGTTGCTGGATGCGAAGCCGGTTGCTTCCATGCAACTTTGTCATCGAGAAAATCATCTATACTATAATACCCTCGACTTAACAGTAATGGCAACTCCAGAAACTCTTTTGGTACCATGTTATAAAAGCGTACACTCGACCCCACAAAGGATTTCTGCACCTTGCGCACACGATATGACGCTGTTACAAGTTTATGGCGGTTTCTAGTACATCGATTGTGAGTATCACTTATTTGCTTATAAAGATTAATGTTCCACCTGATAAAGACTATATTAATATTGTAAATGTATTGAGAAGGCACCTTAAGCACGGTAATATTATGCCGTAAGTATACCAATCTCTTTAAATTTTTCACGGAGTGATTCGCGTGATCCGAGTTTATAAATTAGAACGGATGGTTCTTTTCTGCCCCCCGATCATGTAAGAATTGCCGATCAAACGTTAAAGATCGCCGTCAAGGTAAAATAAATCATAACGGCATTAAATTAGAGCTCAATTTCGTCTACCCATTCTTATACGTTTAGGTATGTACGATACTCTAACGTTTAAGGATGAATACACGAAATTGAGCTCTAATTCAATACAGTTATGGTTTATTTTACTTTGACGAAAATCTTTAACGTTTGATCGGCCATTCTTACATGATTGGGGGGCTGCAATATGAAAACTGTTTGGATATCAGCTGCTCTGCCCCACAATAAAATGCCGTACGACATGACATTGTGGAAGTAGGCAAAGTCTAGCCGTTTCAATATCGGTAAACTGTCTTATTTTCCTGACAACCAAAGCAGCCGAGTTAAGTTTTCCCGCTAGTGTGTCTATATGAGCGCCTCACTGAAGCTGGTGAATCAATTATTTCAATCCAAGGTCATCCCCAAGAAAAATGTAGGCATAAAACTTTATTTATTTCTAGCGATTTGGTCTAATGAGTATATTACATAATATATTAATCTTTGTATGCCCGAGAGTTCTTCATAATGTTTTCAAAGGTGTGTGAAGGCTGCCAATCCGCACTTGGCCAGCGTGGTGGACTATGTCCTAACTCTCATACCGAGAGGAGTCCAATTTCAAAAATAAAAAATTGGCAGTCATAGAGACTGCCGATAGAATTGAAACCGAATATTTAATTTTTTTTTAATTATTGTCACTTTTTTTTAAAAAAATAAAAATAAAATAATAATAAAATATAAACCTTAACACTAAGGTATTAAAGTTTAATTACGAATGTAGTATATTTGTATTTAATACCTTTTGTCTTTGTGACAACGCGAGCATGTCGGTGTTCGCGAGCATGTCGGTGACGCGAATCCACAAGTGTACCCCCTACCAAAAAGTGTTCAACGCGGCTAAAGAAGTTTTCACTTCAATAATAATAATACTGTCTTTAATAAATAATAGGCATACCAACCAGTTTCCTTTAGTCTATCATACTAATATTATAAATGCGAAAGTGTGTTTGTTGGTTTGTTGGTTTGTCCTTCAATCACGCCGCATCGGAGCAACGGATTGACGTGATTTTTGGCATGGATATAGTTAAGGACCCTGGAGAGTGACATAGGCTACTTTTTATCCCGGAAAATTAAGGAGTTCCCGCGGAAATCAAAAAAACTTAAACCACGCGGACGAAGTCGCGGGCATCAGCTAGTCAATAATAAGTCCGATAGCAAAAAATCCCATCCCGCCATTTTCCTCATGGCTTGAATGCCTTATATAATTACTTTGAAACTTGCTTATCAGAAGACATTTTACTTCTGTTGGTACACAAGAAAACTTGTGTGCCTATATAAGTTTTATTAATTTAATTTAATCATACATTAAATAATAATAAAATAAACATTATAATGATTAGTTTATTATATTATTATTGTTGTATTTTCATTGCTTTGCTCTATACAGTTGGTGAGTAAATTAAACTTCTTTTTTCAATATAAGTGTGATTATATTATGTTCCACTTCAAGTAAGCCCTTGACTGCGATCTCACCTGCTGGTAAGTGATGATGCAGTCTAAGGTAGTAAAGGTATAGCCGCGCCGCGCCACTGTAGTTGGACTAGAGCTTTATGTCGCAGTGCATCGTCGTGCCGCGTCGCTTAAGTGGGCCCAGCTCCATACAACCTCATACAAAGAATACTTGCCGCTACGTGCCGCGCCGCGCCGCGCCTCTGTAGTGGTGCTAGACCTTAAGCTGTTAGGGGTATAACAGTTACATTAAGACCATACCCCTAATCGGTTTTTTCACGGCATCGTTAAATCTCTAGGTGGCTAGCCACGGCCGAAGCAGCCGGTAGGGTAGTTATAAGCCACTGCCGAAGACTCCCGCCAGACAAAAAATATTTGTTTTAAATCCATACTTCTATCACAGATAGGGATCTTTACTCATGTGCTTCCATACTATCATACTTCATACTAGTATTATAAATTACTGCTTTATTATTGCTATTATTTCTTTTTAATACAGTTGCTCAAAAAGTGGCGTATTGCAGGGACGTATAGCGTTCGGGATGTGGGCTATTACATACTCGTGCTTTTTTTTTACCTTTCCCGAACTCGTGCGTTCTCTTTCCCAACTGTCAAAATAATGTCTATTAAAAAGAAAAACCAACCATGAAGTTTTTACTAAAAAAATTCATAGAAGGTCATGATTCATGCAAATACGTATATTTCTAAAAAGAAGCTACTAATTTGTTTCAATATCAGATTTAATGATTTGATTGAATGAGTTTGGTTAGGTTTCATTTCATTTCATCTCATTAAATTTCATTTTCATTTCATATCAATAAAAAAATTCTACTGAAGACTTGGCTGTATGGGCATAGTTCCCTTTGCCTACCAGAATGGGTGAAGAAAAAAAAAACTCTTCTTATATTCTACGGTTGGCGCCATTTTTCAGAAATTTTCTTTGCGAGTTTAGTTGTTTGTTGCACAAAATGAGTAATTTCGACCCTAGTTTTTTTTAATTAACACCACCGGAACTCAGTATAATTGCACAAAATGCTCGGAACATTTTACCGGAAAAGTCAAAAAGTCGCTACATATCTACATACACTGAGAAAAATTTCCTTGTTTACCTTCCGATTTTTTCCTTCTAAAACCGATTCCTTCCAAAATTGGGACTTTTCCTTCCACCGATTACCTTCTGAATCGGGGAACTGCCAAATTCCTACCGATATTTAGAAGGTAATGAATTTTATCCGTCTAATACGGAAGAACATAAAGGAAGGAAATTTGTTGGAAGGAATTAACCAAGAAGGAATTTCCTTCCAGCTAAATATTCCTACTAAATTAGGATGCATTATAATAATTCCTCCCAAATTTATCCTTCCAAATTAGATGTTAATGTCCTTCTGAATTCAAATCCAAAGTTGTCGGAAAGAAAACGCAGCTAACCTTCTGATCTTGAAAGATATTTACCCTCTTACTAGTGGGAATTAAATTGACATTACTATTCCATCAAAAAAGAAAGGATTAGAAAGGCTCGCTGGAAGGAACTACCATCCAAATTAGATGGATCACATTTGGAGGGAATAACACAAGGAATATCCTTCTAAATTAGATGATAATATCCTTCTAAATCAATTATAATTTATCAGTAGGAACAGTGTCAGAAGGAAAACGCATATTTACTCTTCGAAATTGAAGGATATTTACCCTCTTATCTAGTGGAAATAAAATGACATTTCTTTTCCATCAAAACCGAAAGGATTAGAAAGGCTCGCTGGAAGGAATTACAATCCAAATTAGATGGATCACACTTGGAGGGAATAACACAAGGAGTATCCTTCTAAATAAGATGATAATATCCTTCTAAATCAATTATAATTTTTCGGTAGGAACAGTGTCGGAAGGAAAACGCATATTTACCCTCCGAAATTGAAGGATATTTACCCTCTTATTTAGTAGGAAATGAAGTGACATTACTATTCCATCAAAAACTAAGGGATTAGAAAAGCTCGCTGGAAGGAATTACCATCCAAATTAGATGGATCACATTTGGAGAAAATAACACAAAGAACATCTTTCTAAATTAGATGATAATATCTCTCCAAACAAATTGGAATATTTCGGTATCGGAAGGAAAACGAATAAGTTTTATTAAATAGAAATTGTAACACCGAATGTAGTACCCGACCCGACCACTAGATGTCGCTACGCGTATATTGGCTCGCGGTATAGGGTGGCGCCGGTCAAACACATATATATCGTCAAGTCCGCTTGTATCGGTACCTGCATCGTGGCAAATGGTGCTTCCACCTAGTTGGGACATTCATTGAAAGCGCATAGCAGAGTATAAATCATAGGTGGTATACGGACCCCTGCTTCCACCCTTGCTGGGACAGGGCGTTTTGAAAGCCTATAATTTATCTGTTACCTCGTAGACCGTAATCTATAACCTCTATAAAGAAAATTTTGAAATTACCTTCCTATTATATCCAATTACCTTCGGTATTTACTTTCTAGATTTACTTTCTAGATTGGGGGGATTAGATTCGCAGAAGGTAAATACTTCTAAATTGGAAGGATAATGCTAAAATACCCACCGCAATGAGCATGCAAAAGCCTGTTTTCCTTCGCCTTAGGTAGGTAATATTATGTCTTTACCTTCTAGATTTGGAAGGTTATTTATATTTTCCTTCCAAAAATTACCTTCCCTTCTGACTCAGTAGGAATTTCCGACCGAAATTTGGAAGGTACGTATTACCCACCAAAATAGAAGGCAGACATTGTTTGGAAGGAAATTTTGGACGGTAATAATATCCTTCCAAGTTGAAAGGTAAATTTCCTACTGAGTCAAAAGGGACGGTAATACCTTCCGTATTTCGGAAGGTCTTTTTTCTCAGTGTACGACGAATTTATTGCGTGGAGAGAAGAGAAAAAAGCAAATAGTTTTTCAGAAAATGTTATGTTGGCATACTTCTCCGAACTCTCACCAAAATTAAAACCTTCTACGTTATGGTCGAGGTTTTCGATGATAAAAAGTATGCAAAAAGTAAGCAAACTAGAAACTGGGAAAAAAATCACACACTCCATTAATTTAAGGTCCAGTCCGTCTCCTTCACATGTTGCAGAGAACGTTCGTCCATCTACCTTCGTTGATAATGATAATTCATCAGATCCAACTCCATCAACTAGCAAACGCCATTGTATGACAAATATACATGAACAATCATACGAAATTAATAATAGTTTGTCTCAAACAGTAAATATGCAACCTAAAACTTCCCCAGTTAGTATAAAAAACTGTACCAATTTCAATGTAATATGTGAATTATAACTTTTATAAGAAATAAATGTTAAGTTAGTTGAGTTTATTGTGTTTTTATTATTTTATTAAATTGCTTCATTTTTTCGCAACTGTATTAAAAATAGTCGTTCAGTACACGTGCGGAACCGTCATTGCAACTTGTTCCGACTGTCAACCCTCGCTTTCGGCTGCGCCTCGGCTCGGGTAGACATTCGTCGGAACTCTTTGCAATGACAGCCTTTCCACACTTGTAATGAAATATACTATTTCGAACCGGTGGTAGAGTCAAAACATGACGTAACCTAGGAGACACCTGTATGTCCTACATGTTTTAAATAAATGAATTGAATCGAATTGAAATGTGAAAGTGTCTGTGTCTGTCTGCTTGTTTGTGTCTGTGTTTGTTTGTTGGTTTGTTGGTTTATCCTTTAATCACGCCGCAACGGCGCAACGGATCGACGTGATTTTTGGCGTGGATATAGTTGAGGTCCTGGAGAGTGACATAGGATACTTTTTATCCCGGAAAATTAAGAAGTTCCCGCGGGAATCGAAAAAACGTAAACCACGCGGACGAAGCCGCGGGCATCAGCTAGTAATATTATAGATGCGAAAGTGTGACTCTGTCAATCTGTCTGTCTGTCTGCTACGCATTCCTGGCCCAACTTTTCAACCGATTTAGACGAAATTTGGTACAGAGGTAGGTTGCATCTCGGACAGCGAAGCAGACAGACAGACAGACACACTTTCACATTTCAATTCAATTCATTTATTTAAAACATGTAGGACATACAGGTGTCTCTTATGTTACGTCATGCTTTGAGTCTACTACCGGTTCGGAAAGAAGTAATGGCAATAATAAAGCAGTAATTTATAATATTAGTTTTTTTTTATCCACTACAAGTTAGCCCTTGACTACGATCTCACCTGATGGTAAGTGACGATGCAGTCTAAGATGGTAGCGGGCTAACCTGTTAGGGGCATGGCAGTTGTATTAAACCAATACCCCTATTCGGTTTCTACACGGCATCGTACCGGAGTCCGGAACGCTAAATCGCTTGGCGGCACGTCTTTGCCTGTAGGGTAACTAGCCACGGCCGAAGCCTCCCACCAGTCAAAATATAAATAAATAAATAAAAATAAATAGTATGGATTGTTTCCAATTCGCAGAGTGCAAACAGTACAGATATGACTACACGTACGACTGCGAAGTGGACGGATGGTTCAAGCTGCACCGCGTGCCGGCCACGTGGCACGACGCCCATCTGCGGTGCCAGCTCGAAGGTGAGATACTCGTAGAAAGGATTAAGTGACTAAAAAGTAAAAACACTAATTTATAAATAGTTAAAACCTTTATAAGGGATAACTTGGACACAAAACAAAGAACAAAAATTACAAAAACGGAAGGTTAAATTATACTAATATTATAAATGCGAAAGTGTGTTTGTTTGTTGGTTTGTTGGTTTGTCCTTCAATCACGCTGCAACGGTGCAACGGAGCGACGTGATTTTTTGCACGGGTATAGTTGAGGACCTGAAGAGTGACATAGGCTACTTTTTATCCCGGAAAATTAAGGAGTTCCCGTTTGAATCAAAAAAACTTATTCCACGCAGACGAAGACGCGGGCATCAGCTAGTCCTGTTATAAGTCTGTGGCACACAGCATTCCAATGAAATGGTGTTTATGCACCACTCCAACGCTGTTCTTCCGGCGACCCCTGAATTCCAACCTATATAACCTTCGCTGGCAAACTAAACCACAGAGTTTTATTATACACATTGTTATATTATAACTAATAGTAGATTATTAACCAAGGGGATAAAGCAGTGTCTTCTGTCGCGGGTGACGATTTAAATCGCGAGCGTAACGAAGGACTCGAGGTTTACTCCCGAGCGTAGCGAGGGTGTTAAAAACTTAAATCACGAGCGAAGCGAGGGATTTAAGACGAGTCCTGAGTGTAGCGAGGGATTTAAGTTCACCCAAGACTAAGACAGCTTTATCACCGAGGAAAATACTCTACTTTTCGGACCATTTGCGAAAAAATTAACACAATAATAATATGAGATTATTATTGTGTTATCCATATAAATATTATAAATGCGAAAGTTTGGATGTATGGATGTATGTTTGTTACTCAATCACGCTTCAACGGATGAACGGATCTGGATGAAATTTGGCACAGAGATAGATTATAGTCTGGAATAGCACATAGGCTACTTTTTATCCCGGAAAATTAAGGAGTTCCCGCGGGAACCGAAAAACCTCAATCCACGCGGACGAAGTCGCGGGCATCAGCTAGTTATATTAGGTATATATTGCATTTATTAAAAATAATGACAATTAAAAGTAAAAGTTAACATTCGAAACAAATCAAATCAAATCAAATATATAAATAAATATTATAAATGCGAAAGTTTGGATGGATGTATGGATGGATGTTTGTTACTCAATCACGCCCCAACGGCTGAACGGATCTGGATGAAATTTGGCACAGAGATAGATTATAGTCTGGAATAACACATAGGCTACTTTTTATCCCGGAAAATTAAGGAGTTCCCGCGGGAAACGAAAAACCTCGATCCACGCGGACGAAGTCGCGGGCATCAGCTAGTTATTTATAATTGCGGCAGCATATTTGCACTGATGGAATCTGACAATTCACTGTCACTGTCGCTTTGATTTAACATCGTAACGTATTTGTAGAACATTAACTTATTTATAAAAATAAATTAAAATAAACTTAACGTTTATGTATTTGAAGAAAACAAAAACGCGGCAAATTCCTAGACTAATATTTTTTTGTCGGAAAAGCAAAGGCATCAGTCAAGCTCATACGGCCTCGTCGGTTTTCGTCATTTTATTTAATAATCATAATAACTGCATAATAAATGCGTATTTCTTTTTCAAAAAGATGTATAATGCTTTATATACAAACTCAATGGTGGAAACACAGATGTAGTTCAGTATAAATTTCGGTAAGTATTCCAAATTTAAATCACATTCTCCCCCTAGAGGATGAATGAAATTCAGTACAATTTTCTTTCCCTGTTTTTAACAGATTAAAAATGACTATTGTTATGTTCGCTTTTTGTGGCATAGAATGTCACTTTTTTGAGCAAGTGGTACGAAAAATGTATTACACACAAACAGATATATATACACAACGTGACAAAATTTACAACTTGTCATCTTTACGAGTGATCTTTTTTTTACAGAAAACTACTGAATAACGATTACTTACTTTTAAATTCCGCACGTATACTTTTACCATTTTTAATACTAAATCAATGACACAGACGTACTGCAACTGTGTTTCTTTACATCCATACTAATATTATAAATGCGAAAGTGTGTCTGTCTGTCTGTCTGTCTGCTACGCTTTCCCGGCCCATCTTTTCAACCCATTTGGCTGAAATTTGGTATAGAGGTAAGTTATATCCTGGGGAATGGGGAAGGACATAGGCTACGGACATTTTATCCCGGAAAATTAAGGAGTTCCTGCGGGAATCAAAATACTGAATCCACGCGGACGAAGTCGCGGGCATCATCTAGTTTATAATAATCTCGTTAGAGCGCAAAATCATAAAACACAAATCAAGAATAATTTAGCTCTCCACACGCCTCACGCCAGACGCAATGAAAAAAATGGATGGAAGGAACCCAGGTCCGTCACGTTCTGATGAACGTGAATAAATACCTACTTTTTGACGATTTTACACTATGACAGAGCCTTTACAATAACAGGCCCAATATTTTTCTCTTACATACTATTATAGTATATAGAGATTCTGTATATTGTGTGTGATTTATTGGACGATTAAGCGAATAACTTTGCCTCGGGCGTGGAAGGAAAAGTTATATACGACGTTGGTCATGAGGAAATTCCAACTACCGTATAATTCTAACGCGCAAAGGTGAACGACCTCAGCTATTTTTACTATAAGAGTTGTACCAAATTAACATAATAAATCAAGGGTGTGTCAGAACACGCACAAGGTAGGGTTCTGTAGTAATGCTAGTAGCTACAAACTTTGATGGTTATTTATAGTTTCTTCCAAAAGCTGTAGACAGCTCATAAATTAATAATATTCAAAAATACATATTCGACACGTTATTGCTTGCAGCGGTCAGCAATATTTTCTAAGATAGTAGAAAAGTATATTTTCTGTTTACAATAAAGGGGCAGTGCTAGCATCTCCTGAGAACGTCTACATGGACCTGGCGATGAGGAATGTCATGAAGAATAAACAGCTCTATAGCGGGGTCCACACGGGGATTCACGCTACCCTCTCTAAAGGAGACTTCTTCTCCGTCGAAGGTTTGTACTGCGATATTCATTTATTATTATGATTTTATTATTGTACACTGTATGTAACTTGGGAATAAGGAATGTGATGAAGAACAAATTAAGATAGATTTTAATATAATTACCATATCCTTAACAGGTTAGCCCGCTACCATCTTAGATTGCATCATAACTTATCACCAGGTGAGATCACAGTTAAGGGCTAACTTGTAGAAGAATTAAATCAAACAATTTCGACTGGATCATCACGTCTAATCACCAAGTGATACCGCCGTCAAGGGCTAACTTTTTTTTTTTATCCATTACAATTAGCTCTTGATTGCGATCTTACCTGATGGTAAGTGATGATGCAGTCTAAGATAGATGATAGAGGGCTAAACTGTTAGAGGCATGGAAGTTATATAATATATTAAGCCCATACCCTTTATTGGTTTCTACACGGCATCCTACTGGAACACTATATCGCTTGGCGGCACGTCTTTGCAAGAAGGATGGTAACTAGCCACGGCTGAAGCCTCCCAGCAGGCCAGAACAGGAAAATTAAGAAATTATTTAATTCCCAAATTAACCCTGCCGGGGATCGAACCGGGGACCTCCGCACGATAAGACAACAGCGCTCAACACTGCGCCAGGGATGAGGGAGGTCGTCGTTTTCCATTAAATATCATCATCATTTTCAGGAGTTCCCTTGGCCAGGATGCCAGTGGAGTGGATGCCCACGGAACCAGACAACAAGCACAACGACGAGGACTGTATCCTGATGGTCGCCAACGGCACCATCGCCGACTGCAACTGCAACCATGTTCACCCCTACATGTGCTTCCGGAAGAAGACCAAACACTTAGTGCTCAACGGATGCGGGACCTTCGATCAGGGTAGGCTAATTGTCTACCTTTTTTGGGTCCTTAATCCATACTAGGTATTATTAATTTGCGAAAAATGTCTGTAGGTACGTTATCTTTTCATAGATTGATAGTTTGCGTCTCGGTGTATAGGCTGATTTTTATTAAACGGCAAATTATTATTATTCATTTATTTCAGGCAACAAGGCCCATAATATTATAAAATACAATAATACTTAAAAATAAAATAAAAACAATTGAAAATACAATACAATCTTAATACTACATTAGAGAGTTTCCAAATTAGAGGGATCTTAACCGATAAAGATCCACTGCTAGAGGTCTTGAGAGAATCCCCAAACAGAATGCAATTCGTTGTGGGCTTGTACGTTGGAGGATCTGGTGGCATACTGCTTTATTGACCCAAAAAAATACCTATTTACACCTATTTACCTATTTTTGTTTTCAGGGTTCTTGTATGTATGTGAGGTTCTTGTATGTATGTGAGGTTCTTTACTCTACCATAACTTCTAATTGTCTGAACAGATTTGGGTGTATGGGGTATCGTTAGAATCGTCTAATTATTTCGAGTGACACTATAACTGTGAGTGACTATAATTTTTTGAAAAAAAGTCAATATGGCGGCTGTATGGTGCGATTTTCAACGATACGATAAAATGCTAATACAGGAATGTTTTTATTAAATTATGATTACTTGTTTTATGCAATAATTAATTGAAGAGTCCCAATCTCAGCGATGAAAATACCATGCTGAGAGAGAGGGCTCTCCATATGATATTAATTAGCAGACTGTTTCTGATTATTGCCATTTCTCTTTAAGAATACAATTTGGACCCGAGAACCGGTAGCTGCTACAAGTTCCACCGGGTCCCAAGGAACTGGACCCGGGCGTTCATGACCTGCGCCGCTGAAGGGGCCCACCTCGCCGTCGTGAACAGCGAGACAGAAGCCATCGTCCTCAAGGAGTTGTTCGAGAAGAATCCTCAGAACTCCATAATATCAGCTATTCCTGCCATCATGCGTGACATCATGCACCTCGGGTTCTACGACGCCGGCGAGCGAGGTGTTTGGACTACGATACATGGTAACTTCTGCTGTTGTTTACCAATTAGCAACTACCAGAGCGTGACCCAATGCAGATTAACTGATATAGCCATTGACCGCAAGTGACATCAGTCTTCACTGTTTTGGAATTCGATTGCATCCAGCTTCTTTCTCACTTTGTCAAGAATGATTTAAAGTACGTAATCCTTCAGGTAACAAACGCTGTAGCGCTTATGATCACAGTAGGAGAAGCCAAGTTCCTCAGAACGATATAACTCCTCAGAAATTTATCAGTGCAGTCATTCCTGGCATCATGCACTTGGATTCCAAGACTGGGACACCTTTTATTTTTCTCTACCATCGACGCAACCACAATGCAATGACCTATAGCAGAAGACCTGCAGTCATTGGTCGCCAGTGACCCCAATTCTCTTTGTTCTGAATCTCTTACCAATTGTTGACTTCAATGGCATTCTGCTTTATATAAGCTTTAGGATATCATCCTTCAGGTCATATTATAACCAGAGACCCAAGTGTCTTAGCAAATCGTAGTCATTTGACAGCTTAAAATCTATCTATCGATATCTAAAATATATCGATCTGTTTAAGGAGTTCATACATGCTATTTGACGTGCAGGAATCTATGAACTCCTCAAACAGGTCGAATTATACGTTTGACGATTATGATTTTCTTACACAATCGGGGGGCTGTTCCAGGCACGTCACTCACCGAGGCAGGCTTCAACCTGTGGGCGGAAGGACAGCCGGACAACGCGCCGCCCGGCGAGTGCTGCGGCGGAATGTTCCGGAACGGACGTCTCGACGACGTGTGGTGCCACGAGAGGGGAACCTTCGTGTGCGAGAAGTCCCCCGAGAGCCTCATTCGGGAGGAGGACCTCTGAAATCAGTCCACTAGCTGTTAAATCAGTTTGTAAAAATTTGTAATCAGAACAGTACGTCGATGTAATAAATTTTAATATACTCAAATAAAAAATAAAATAAAAAAGCCTTTATTTCTACCACTTATAAAAACAAAAAAATAAAAATAAAATTAGATTATTTCAGACATTTTTGGTGTCCATATAATGTTCAGTATTAAACTTAAAAACTATAACAAGATAAAAAATAAAATAACTAATTTAGATATCTGCAGTTGCGTGCTGAGGCACTAGGTACATAGACATGTGTAGGGATCCAGTGCCTCAGCATGGGGCAGTCAGGTTTATCACTTAACACGGCTCAGCTTTAGAATACTGTCGGTTGAGTTGGACGTTAATATTTTTTTCTTAACACCCTCAAGATGACGTTGCCACTCCCCCTAACTCTGCGCATCAGCGATGCGACTCGTTTGCGCATGACAGAATAAAGTAAAGCATATTATATACCTAAATTAAATTACATATTTTTGTGCGTTATTGCGTGGCAGAAGTCGCCTCGTAGGCCTCCTCCAGTTGTCTCCACGCGTCCCTATCCCTTGCCATTGTCATCCAGTTTGCTTGAAACGTCGACTATTTGCTTGAAAATATCTCTCCATCTTTTTCTTTGTCATCCCTTTTTCCTTTTTCTGTTTCTTGGGATCTATTCTGTGAGACATTTAGCCCATCTTGTATTGTCCATCCTGCACAAATGTCCTGTCCATTTCCATTTTATCAGCGTTGTTATTTTTTTTAAGTCATATTATTTTGTCCTTTTTCTTATGTCACAGTTTCTGACAAATCCTTCATTTAAATAAACTCAAACTAGACGGCAGTCGTAATTCCTTCTTCCATGCTCAAACTCCTGTACACTGACGTCCAATTTATATAATATAGGTACCAATATTATAAATGCGAAAGTGTGTTTGTTTGTTGGTTTGTCCTTCAATCACGCCGCAACAGAGCAACGGCTCGACGGAATTTTTGGCACAGGTATAGTTGAGGACCTGTGTAGTGACATAGGCTACTTTTTATCCCGGAAAATTAAGGAGTTCCCGAAGGAATTGAAAAAAACTTATTCCACGCGGACGAAGTCGCGGGCATCAGCTAGTATGAAATAAACAAATTGAGTGTTACATGCAGGTTCCCTCACAATGTCTTTCTTCACCGTTATAGGAAGAAATATTTAATTGTTTAAATCCATCCATACTAATATTATAAATGCGAAAGTGTGTCTGTCTGTCTGTCTATCTGTCTGTCTGCTACGCTTTCACGGCCCATCTATTCAACCAATTTGGATGAAATTTGGTATAGTGATAGGTTACATCCCGCGGGGAAGGACAAAGGGTAACCGGAAAATTAACGAGTTCCCGCGGGAATTAAGAAACCTTAATCCACGCGGACGAAGTCGCGGGCATCATCTAGTATTGTACAATTCCTAATAGTTAAAAATGCAAGGATCGAACCCCAACCCTGAATTTGAGCCCTTACCCATTAGGCCCTCAGTTAGCAAGCGTTTAAGCACGTTTTAGTTAGTAGCAATTCGTATTCGGAACAGTATGTGAAGGCAATAAATACTTTTCACCTCCAGCTGTTGCCTGTACACCTATTGATCAACGTAAATTATTATTCTAGTGCGGAGCTAAATTGGCAACGATATAATACTTGTATGCATCGATATATATGTACGTACTAGATGGGCACTTTCATAGAAAAAAATTGGGCGTCCGACCTGTGGAGCGCGCTCCACACCTGTTCATGCCTGTCCTTGTCCCCGCCATAGTGCTGTCCCGCTTTTCAGACTAGATGGCGTTAGTAAAATACGTCTACATTCTTTGTTTGACAGGGCCCGTCTATGTAAATTGAGGTCGTTGCTCCTATGTAATTGTATTATAATATAATATGTATAAGTGGGCAAGGCACAGCTAAACCTTTTGTGGGGTCGAATGTATGCTTTTATAACATGGTTCCAAAAGAGTTCTTAGATTTGCTAAGTATCTATTGCATAAATTTAAAAACTGTGTAAAACAGCATTTTCTAAGCTATTATTGTTTGACTTTTATACTATATTGATGAATTTCTTAATGACAGTTACATGGAAGAAATTAACTTCGCATTGAACATCCCACAAGTCAGTGTAAAATATTTGTTGTATTTCGTACAAAATTATTATTACAATTCTTTTTTTGTATGTATCTATTGTGTAGTATTCTTCTTAAAACAAGAGCAACTGCTGACTTTCTTGCCGGTTCTTCTCAGCAGAATCTTTTTTCTGAACCGGTGGTAGAGTATAATAAAAAAAAAAAAATGTAAAATATTTGTTGTAGGTATTACGTACAAAAGATTTTTTTTTTTTGTATGCTCCTATTGTGTAGTTTTCTTTTTAAAATAAGAGCAACTGCTGACTTTTTTGCCGGTTCTTCTCAGCAGAATCTTTTTTCCGAACCGGTGGTAGAGTAGATATAGGTAATTTTAAAAAAAATGTTTGTAATATAATTTGTTGTATTACGTACAAAATTATTATTATTATTTTTATTATTTTAGTATGTACCTATTGTTTAGTATTCTTTTTAAAACAAGAGCAACTGCTGACTTTCTTGCCGGTTCTTCTCAGCAGAATCTGTTTTCCGAACCGGTGGTAGAGTCTAAATTCAAATTCAAACGTTTAAATTCAAACGTTTTTTATTCAAATAAACTTTTACAAGTGCTTTTGAATCGTCAAATGAATCTACCACTGGTTCGGAATGCCATTCCTACCGAGAAGAACCAGCAAGAAACTCGGCGGTTGCTCTTTTGAAAAAGTCTTGATATAATATCACAAGTGACACAAGTTGCCCTACGTCAAATACCTATGTCATTTCATTTCATTCATTATCTATGCCATCTACAGCAATGACGATCTACAGTCCCACAAACTTAGCTGACCCGATGGCCAAAATTGGAATTTAATATAATATCTGTGGAATTAATTTATATGCTTTTAAATTTTTTGTTTTTTTTAATTTTTCATAGAAACTAGGCGACGCTGTCACCAAGTCTGATAAAAGATCTGTTAAGTTTGAGGGACTGTGCTAAAAAGTCTTGTAAAACTAAATATAAAAGTTAATGCTTGTTTTGCGAAGACAGTATCCTGTTTGCCGACTTTTGTAGACTTTACTGACTGAACGGACGTCCGAAATAATGGATTTTAAATAAAAGCTCATTCATTTATTGACTCTGTAGACAATTTGTTATTCCATCAGAGTGAAAACTTCGACGTTGGAAAAAAAAAAGGTATTGCGGCGCATTTTTTTTATCCGCTACAAGTTAGCCCTTGACTGCTGTTGTGTATACTTACTTCTTAAAAATAAATTTAGTATGTTACGTGTGGGTAGTAAAATATAATTGTACAATAAAGCAGTCACTATCGAGCAGCTGATCGTTTTACTACAACTGCGATCTCATCTGTTGGTAGGTGATGAATTGATGATGCAGCCTAAGATGGTAGCGGGTTAACCTGTTAGGGGTACAGCAGTATAGGTATATTAAATACATACCCCTATTCGATTTCTACACAGCATCGTACCGGAACGCTTAATCGCTTGGCGATACGTCTGTACCGGTAGGGTGGTAACTAGCCGGAGCCGAAGCCTCCTACCAGACCAGACCAGATCGGAAATTATTAATTCCCAATTAACCATGCCGGGAATAAAACCCGGAACCTCCTATCATAAGACCACAGCGCTCGCCGCTGTGCCAGGGAGGTCGAACTAATTTATATTCCATACGATGTTTGTGGGTACGTCAGGCTGGCTCTACTATTAAATTCGATATAATATTTAAATTTTACTCACAAATTAAAGTAAAATGTTGTGTGATATGTATTGGAAAAAAACGGCCAAGTGCGAGTCGGACTCGCGCACCGAGGGTTCCGTACATGTGATTTTGTTACAGCTTAAAGGTATTATAAACCTGAGTATTACTTACTACTATTACCTATTCTGTGGTATTACATGAATTTCAATTTAATACCTCTACGCGTTCATGAAGAAAGCCCGGGTAGTAAGTTTCAAATTAAATTAAATTTGTAAGGAAACAACCGCAACACTTTAAAAAACTAGAGGACCTACCGCGACGTTACCAATTAAGACCCACGCGGAAAAATAATATGATGGTTCCCAGCTCCAGCCTAAGTATATACAGTTCCGGTCCTAACCCGATGTGTGTCAACATATAAAACAAAATCCCAGACCACATCAAATCTTTGGAGAGTAATACAGCATTTGTCAATTCTTTAAAAAAATTCCTTATTGATAAAGTATATTACAAGCTAAATGATTTCCTTGAAGAAAAATAAAGCAGCCGTCTCTCTACTACCGCTGATTTTTGCTGTGCCCCACCGGGGTTCCAATATTATATATAAGAACTTTCTTGACATTATGTAAATAACTATAAGAATTATTGTATTGGAATGCAAATAAATGAAATGAATTATTAAAAATATTTTTATTATAATATGATGTAACTAAAAATGTATGCTTTTCGCAATTTTTCCTTTATCTGTGCTATAAGACGTTGCTTCGTACCAAATTTCAAGATTCTGAAGGGTTTTGATTGCCTTGCGAGTGTCGAAAATTTGCAGCATAAACGACTGTATCTTTTGATTGCGTTGGCTTAGAAATTTAATTTTTTCACAGCTCCAAGACACAGTAGACTTGAGTATTTGATATGAATTTCAGCTTGATACCTCCATGCGTTCCTGAGAAGAAGGGTCTTGACAAACAGACCGACAGACGGACAAAAAATCCTATAAGGGTTCTGTTTTTTCCTTTTGAGGTACGGAACCCTATTAAACTATCGGCGCTGATTACTGGCCTCGCTTGCAGCACGCGGGCATTACGGTTTGCGCCTCGAGGGTAGGTCGAGGGTAGGTAGGTACTTTCATCATGCTGTACTTGTAGCATTAATAACTGTTCTCTTCTCAGTAGGAATGGCATTTCCAACCAGTCGTAGATTCACTCCACGAATCAAAAGCAACAGTTTAGTGTTAAAGCCCGCCTCAAGAAAGTCCGAAGGTCGTTCGTGGGAATGAGCATTCTATTCTCTATCAAAATTCCACAACCTATTTTAAACTTGCCTTCAAACAAGTTTAAAAAGTCCATTAAAAGTATGCTTCTGAAAAAGGCTTATTATACTGTTGAAGATTACGTAAGTGACAAAGGAGCATGGATTTAACTCGCTCCTGCAATGCTAAGGAAAGCGGTTACATAAGTAATTACAAATGAATGAAGTTATAAATTTTTTGTTTTAAAAGAACAACCGCCGAGTTTCATACTGGTTCTTCTCGGTAGGAACGGCATTCCGAACCAGTGGTAGATTCATTCGACTATTCATAAGCACTTGTAAAAAGTCTATATGAATAAAAAACTTTTGAATTTTGAATTTTTGAATTTAAAGTTTATTTTGAATTTGAATCAGAATTTATTTTTACAGGTATGATTTCAAATGATGACGTTTGATAATGTTGGGGATTAATCCTGCAAGTTGTCCGGGTCCTTTTCGCACAGGAACTGCTTAGGCCGCTCGCACCAGTAGTCGTCCAACTTGGCATTGGGGAACATGGCCCCGCAGTACTCCCCTGGACGAGCGCCGTCCGGTTGGCCTTGCCCCCAGTCGGCGTATCCTGCTTCCTCTAAAGTTTGTCCTGGAATACAACCATTTATTAGAATCCTAGCTAATAATATATTAAATGCGAATATGAGTTTGTGTTTCTTTGTTAGTTACGTTTTCGCGGCCCATCTTTTCAACTGATTTTGATGAAATTGGTAAGTATACAGACATCGGTTGTGTCCTCCCTCCTAGTTAGATATCGGTCCTCGGTGTGGAAATAAAGACTGCACCTGATATCCTCTGCGTATCATCCAGCCATCGGATAGTTCATAAAGTAGACGTCTTGTAACTTGTGTGTTGTGATTTACCGAAAAATACACACATAGTTAGTAGGTTGTTATAATTTTTCTTTTAGAAATTTACACGTGTGCACCGCCCTGTCATCATGCAACCAATCTCCTTTCTTAGAAAGGTGGCCTGGAAGAGATCACTCATAGTGATAAGGCCGCCTTTACACCGTAACAAGTTGTAAATCCTATCACCATTAGTTTTACCTCTGTTTTGTTATTTGTTCGTGTGTAATAAAGTGTTTTTACTTACTTACTTACTTACACATTACAAACAACAATATAAACAACTATACAAACTTATTTAAAGTTTGTATAACAAACTAGTTAATTACCTTTCTAAATATTTTTTGTTAGTATGTAGATAAATGCTGAAATTCAATCTAATCTGTTCGCACGAAACGTTTTTGCTCGACGTTTCTGATCAGAACCGCTAGGGCGTGGAAAACCCTCCCAGCGCACGTGTTTCCTGCCACCATCGACCATGTAACCTGTATGTAGGTTACATGGTCGATGCCTGCCACCATTGACTTACCAATACCTTAGACGCACCATCGAAACGCAAAAAACGGCACGGTCAAATTGTGCACAAATAGGTATTGTGAACAATTTTCGCCTCAGTCGCGCATGAGTACACTAGGCCACAAAATGTCGTATGTGTCGAATTGTTATTACAAAATTGAACCCTAAATATAAAGTTATATGGTTGGTTTTTGTGAACCGTTTGGTGTCTCAGTCTATATTATCTATAGCTGTGTTTGTATAAGCGATTGTGGACGCTTTTTGTGTATTAATTTGTAGACCTGTAATGTTGTATCCTTAGTTGGTAAATCGATGCCTGCCACGTATAACTCTGTACCTTCAAGGCTAGAGCGAATAGGCATCTTCTAGGCAAGCGCGTTCCAACCTAGACCTCATCGTTGCTTTGCACTAAGTGTAAGCCCATCTCGCAATTAAAAAAAATGTGTGTGTGCAATTCACACACGGCAGAAGTGAAACTTCAGAAAAGTAGCCTACGAGAGAATGAGACAAATATAACTTGTATTCTATCTCAAATTCTCTCGCAGGCTAAATTCTATTATGAATATGTTTGTCTCTTTTTAGTGTCGCTTTTTCGTTTCATCGAATTTTCAAATCACAACGATTCTAAAGAAGTTTCACTTCCAAAATTCATGTAGGTACCTATTAAAAATCTAATCTAATATTTTCTAAAAATAAAATTCAATTCAAATGATGTTCGCCTTTATGTATCCAGCCCAGGGCCACGGACGCAGAGCGCAGAGTTATTTCTGACAATTCAAAAAGTCTGACATTTACCGTGTACAGTCCTCCACACGCGATCTTTGTTCCAATCCATGAAACCAATGTATGTGACATCTGTTATATTTGGATTCTGACGTCTGTAAATATCTTTCAGCACATCAGCCTCCTCCCTGCTGTTGATGATGGCGAGGTAGCCTCCCTCCGCCGAGCAGACCTTGAAAGCATCGCGCCACGTTTGACTGGTGTTATGAAACTTGTAGCACCTACCAGTTTGCGCGCTATACTTGTATTCTGAAAAGAAGGACAGATAATATAACGCTTGACTGAAGACCGTTCACACTTCGCTGTTATTTTAACTCTAGTTGTAATGTCACACATCAAATATTCTTGTAAGAAAAATGCTATGTGACGTGTGGTTGGCTCACGGCTAAATGAGTGTGCTGAGTTTGTATATATAAAACAAACCATTAAGGGGTATGAGTTTAATATATTATAACTGGCATACCCCTAACAAATTAGTCCGCTAGCCTTCTTAGACTGCTTCATCATTACACCAGGTGCGATCGCAGTCAAGGGCTAACTTCTCTTCGAACCGCTAGCATATGGAACGCCCTTCCAGCTTCCGTTTTCCCCTCCTCTTTTAATATAGGTACCTTCAAATCAAGAGTGATTATGCATCTTCTAGGCAAGCGCGCTCCATCTTAGGCTGCATTACCACTTGCAAGCAAGTCTGATTGCAGCCAAGCGCTAGCCTATATATTTAAAAAAACAACTTGTAATGGAAATAAAGACGCCAGAACAGGACCTCAGGAGTTTCAACCGCATCAGACCTCCTCCGGCCTCCTCGAAAATGTTAAATGGCGAAAAGAAGAAAGGGTATCTTGGTCTATCTTGAACATAATATTTAGTATTTACCTCTGTCGGTAGTTCCGCATGGCATTATAGACATGTTCCCAATGGTCTTCTTGTAGCACACGAACGGTAGAACTTCAGAGCAGTTCACATCGGCTACTCTGCTGTCAACGTAAACGATGCAATCCTCGTTGTTTTCAACATTGTCAGGCTCCCCTGGCTGACTGCACTGGCATTTTGGACAAAGGTTCTCCTGAAATATATCCACGCATTACGCAAAAATATGTCCGCTTCAGAGAACGATACATCGAGAAACTCATGTAAAACGTCGTCGTCGTCTCAACCGAGAATTCACTGTTGGACGGAAGAGTTGGTGGCAGACAGAAATCTTTATTTTACAACATCTAGAAGGGAGCAGGAATTGCGAACTATGCCAAACTGTTTCGCCTCGCGAAGAATATTCAGGGAATATACGAAGCTGACTGCCAACCTTAGTTATTCGGAGAGGCACCCAAATAAGACAAAGAGATAGTAATTGCTTCGAGCAGTTCTAGCCTAGCCCTCTCCATCGACCACTAAGTGACAATTTATATGAGGGAAGTAAAAAATACGACAATAATGCTGACCTTCAAGAGAATAGAAATATCCTTTGGAGAAGAGTGAATGCACTCCTATGTAGATGCCTGCACATTCTGTCGACGACTTATTCATTTCAGCACGTAGTGCATTCTGCATGATTACGTTTACAGGTGAAGCTAGAACTGCACCTGTAATGACGATTATGTAATGATAATTTAGTATTTAGTCATGGCCTAAAGGGCGGATTGACACATTGCTGACGATCTTGCTGGAAGTAGTGGGCGCTGAAGCAGAGTATGCACATAATAGCATCACGGTGGTGAATGTGATTTTACAAGTGTTCAAGTTCTATGTTCTATCCCCGGCAGAGTCACTTTGGTTTTTTTTTTTGTTTTTCTTGTCTGATTTGGTGGAGGCCACCATCCTCCAGGCTGTCTGTGAACTGCTGGTCCAACCACTGAACCTTGGAAATTGTATTATACACTCGGCGTCAAAAAAATCGCACCTTTAAAAAAATCGACTTCAAACAACTGTAAACCTTATTTGACATCAATAATAAGGGTCATGTTGGATATCATTTGAAAGGCGATGAAATGGAGAGCACAAAAACAATTCAATTTATTATTTTTCTTTTATTGGAAAAGCACAAAAAAAATAAGTATATAAAACAGTAAAAGTCCTTAATTAAGCCTTAATTTAAAACAGATTAATTACACAAAAAAGAATACAAAAATGATCTTAAAACTAATCTAAAATCTAGTGTTACCCCCCCTTGCCCTGATGACGGCTTCCATACGATCCCTCATGGATCTTACCAATTTTAAAATTTCTTCTTGAGGGATAGTGTCCCATTCCTCAATAACGGCATCTTTGAGTTCCTGGAGAGTCGTAGGAGCGGGATCACGAGACCGAACCTTGCGTTTTAAATGGTCCCATAGGTGCTCAATCGGGTTCAGGTCTGGACTTCTCGCTGGCCACTGCATGACAGAGATCCCAACCTCTTGAATGTAGTCGCGCACAATAATTGCAGTGTGAGCGCGAACGTTGTCATGCATCAACGTGAACCCCTCGCCAACAAAACTGGCATAGGGGACCACATGGTCTTCCAGGATCTCTGTGATGTACCGGTGAGCAGTCAGCGACCCTTGCCCGCGAGCACCTCGAGCCCGGGAGACGCAAACAAGGTCGGTTTTGCCGTCGGCCGACATGCCGCCCCAGAACATACAAGAACCGCCTCCATATTCCACCGTCTCCTGGATGCAGGCTTGGGCGAAACGTTCACCCTGTCTTCTGTACACTCTTTTGCGTCTGTCGTTGCAGAAAAGGCACACTCTCGTCTCGTCTGAGAAGAGAACAGCTTTCCATTGTTCGAGGGTCCAATTGACGTGTTCGCGAGCGAATTGCAAGCGGGCTCGCCGATGCTCTGCGGTCAATTTTGGACCTGTAGCAGCTCTTCGCGCCGCTATTTTCCTCTCCCCCAGTCTTCGTCTAACCGTAGACACACTCACGGTTCTTCTGTTAGCTGTCTGAAGCTGCTGTCGCAACTCAACAGCATTTAAGAAGCGATTTCTCAAAGACGTCGACACGATGAATCGGTCGTCTCTCTCCGAGGTGCAGCGACGTCTACCAGACCCATGTCTTCGGACGTAGCCACCGGTCTCCAGGAAACGCTGGTACACTCTTCGAACCGAAAAACGGCTCAAGTTGAGTTGCCGAGCGACATCACACTGCCGCATGCCTGATTGCAGTAGTACAATCACTTGGGCGGCCTCATCGACAGTGGTATCCATTTTCAAGGGTGTTTTTCTTGGGAATGAGCTTCTCGTGTGTCCACTTCAACGGTTGGATAGCGAATGATCCCGATTGAACCTGTATTGACCCTTTTATACCTACAAAAGGTAGCGCAACTAGCGGCTGTTTTAAGGAGCAAAATTGTAGGTGTTTTCTTCTTCTTTTTTTGTGCTCTTCCAGTAAAAGAAAAATAACTAGTGGTTCGCCGCGAACTGAGACCTCGCGGTATCCATAAACTTACAGAGCGCCATCTATGTGAAGTTCTGTTAAAAATAGTGAAGCTAAAATTAAATAATTTCGTTTCCTTAGAATATTTATCTAATTTTAGTATTTGTTGTTCAAGTACAAGATTTAATTCAAATAAGTGATCAAGTTTCAGGCTCAGCCTTTTCTTTTTAAGCACAAACGAATAAATTTGTACAGAGCGCCATCTATTGACAACATTGTGAAGTTTGTTAAAAATACGTATGCTCATTAAAAATTAAATAATTTCGTTTCCTTATAATATTTATGTAATTTTAGTATTTGTTGTTCAAGTACAGGATATAATTCAAATAATTCATCAAGTTTCAGGCTCAGCCTTTCAGAAAATTGGGAGTTCTGAGGTCATCTTTGGACGTCAGAAAATCACCACTTTGAAAGCCCCCCATTTCGTCAATTTTAGGGGAAAAATTAAAAAAAAAATATTTTTGGACTCCGTTCCTCATTATCTTTAAAATGATATACCGCAACCCTATGTAATGCTATAAAAAATATTTTACTTCGCATTCGCTTCTATGAGAGCCCCCCTGAAATAAAGATTTTTATAACTTTTTAAGCCATATTCGGCGGGAGGCCATCGGTTTACATAGTATATTTAAATTTGAAGTAATTACGTTCAGCAATTCAGAAGTTATAAGGCTCTGACAGACGGACGGACAAGTGCCAATTCACCCAAGTAGACTCAGAGACCTTCGCTTCGCTCGGTCAATCAATTGAATTGTTTTTGTACTCTCCATTTCATCGCCTTTCAAATGATATCCAAAATGAACCTCATTATTGATGTCAAATAAGGTCTAAAGTTGTTTGAAGTAGATTTTTTGAAAGGTGCGATTTTTTTGACGCCGAGTGTATAATGTTCTGTAGTAAACCCTTCAATATCGCAATTCAGACCGCTTGGATCCGATTTCTCGTATTCTACCAGTAGCGTCATCTATTAGCATGTGCGGGGATCGCCACATGTAAAACTGCAACACTTCTGACAGGTTAGCCCGCTACCATCTTAGACTGCATCATCACCTGGTGAAATTGCAGTCAAGGGCTCACTTGTCGTCGTCGTCTCAACCAGTACACGTCCACTGCTGGATGAAGGTCTCCTGCATAGATCTCTACAGAACAAAGTCTTGTGTCGCTCGCTTCCAACGCTCCCACCTTTGCTTCAGACCGTCCTTCCACATAGTGGGGGGTCGTCCAACGCTGCGCTATCCGGTGCAAGGCCGCTATTCCAGCACCTCCAGTGGTTTACTTGTAGTAGGGTAAAAAATAAATAACTTGGATTAGGTACGACCTTCCATATAGCACCTGTTTCGCGCATCGAGCCACGTCCCAGGCACATTGTGGAACTTCAGCCATCCGTCCACATCCGCGTGATATGAGTAGTCTGAACGGAACTGCTTGCTTTCTGGAAAAACCAAACATCTACCTATTCATCAAATTTAAATTGGGGCCCCAGGATCGCTTTACCTCCCTTCCTACATCCTCATTTAAATGAAATTAAGGCTCGCGTATTCTATAGCAACTCCGAAGGATTTGGCCACCAATCTAGTTTACTTACTATGCTTCACACACCTTTGAGACAATTATGAAGGAATCTCCTGCTTGCAGATTTCATAGCTATAGAAAGCGATATGCTAAAGTTTGGCTTAAAGATTTCACACACACGATAAAAACGTCTTTGTGTCGTGACTGACGACTTTCCTTCAATGGCTAGCTAGGAGCTAGGAGAACACTAAGCATTCTTACCTATCACGCCATAAAATGTCAACAACATAACTAAACGTTTTATGGAAAACATGATTCTTCACAAGTAGTCAGGTGCCTACTGAGGACTATGATCGACTGACTTATTTCCTATTGCATTTTATAGTATTATTGAATTAGTTATTTCGCATTATCGGACCGTTACAGCTAATTAAAGATTTCCTTGTATTGGTATTACCACTATTTATCAGCAAACCACAGAGTGTTATCAAATTGTTTCAAATTCCCTGTTTCTGTTCCTTTTCCTTTTATCCCTTTAGGTGTACCTACTACAGGAGATTTATTCCAAATTTTGCGGAAAAAGCTTATCCTTTACATAAATCAAGCAGGGAAAATGTCTCTTTTATTTGGGACGAGGAGTCATTGATGTAGAATTTTCGAGGAGTGCCAAAAATCATTTCAAACTCTGAGAAACTATAGTTTCTCCTCCAGTATTGCAATACCCAGATTTTTTAGATGATAACGAGTTTATTGTACAAACAGACGCATCGGGTTACGCGATAGGTGCTATTCTATCAAACTCGGACAATCGTCCAACGTAGCATATGCTAGCAGAGCTTTAATTAAAAATGAGGAAAATTATCCTACAATTGAATAAGAACTTGAGAAGATCTTTTGGCTATAGTTTGGGCGGTGGTATATTCTTACGACTTATCATAAGTGGCACAAGTAGTCCTACATGAAATAAAATCACTTCATTTCATTTCATAATACTTTCGTCCATACTTATAATATGGTCGTAAATTTCAAAATTATTACTGATCATCGTCCATTAATCTATTAAGCGAGACCCATCGAGTAGGCCTATGAAATTTAGGTTATTACTAGAAGAATACGGTTTTACTGTAGAATACGTGAAGGGTTCGGATAATGCAGCTGCAGATGCCTTATCTCGGATTTCTTTCACGTCAGATGATTTAAAAAATATGAGCGAATGCTATAAGTATAAATGCTACTACTAGGGTCTAGGGCACAGGCGAAAAGAATGCAACAATCTGCATGCGATAAGTAATATGATTTCAAATCACAGTTGGCCAGGGGTGCGATTGTGTAAGAATTGACGATCAAATCGACAAAGTTCGGCGTCAAAGTAAAAAAACCATAACAGCATTGAATTAGAGCTCAATTTCGTGTATCCATTCTCACAGTTTAGGTATGTACAGTCGACGTCAAAAGTGCATATAGAATAAGCAAACAAGGTTCTTTGCATGCGGTCGGACACCCACACACTTGCAGTAGTATAATATAAGTCGTTCAGCTTGTAGGTATTGTAATAGCCGAGTAATATCGATAATTTCACACTCCAAGTAAGTGAGAATCTCGACCCCGTGTAAGCTATTTTTACTGTTTTTATTTGATGAGTGATATTTTGATACCAGCAATAGCATATGCGGGTAGTTTAAAAAATCACTAAACAGATATGGTCACTGAGTACTGACGGAGACGGAAGATTTGACAATCGTTAGTCGTTATTAGCAAATACTACAAAATTATTATAATTTACTAAGTTTTGCTGTTTCTTAGCTTCAACAATAATGCAGGCTAATATAAATATGAAGAAGAGGATGCATATTATTAATGAGCTAAATAATATCGGATACAATATAGCTCAAATTTTCAATGAAACTGGTTTCACCGTGAGTATTGTTTTTATTGTTAAAAAATGTGTGTTCATAAACTTAGGATTAGTTACATATCGTTATATTAGTAAATATCTATAAAATTTAGACACGATACTTAGTAGTTTCAAAAGTGTTTATTTTAATCTCGCTGTTTGGTTTTTAGTGGACAACCAAGTTGGGTGTCGCATCCTGACGAAGAGAGTAATGCTTCACAACGAAGACATAATATTATGGTTGAACAATATGAGAACAATAGCTTCATACCAACTGACGAGTTCGCGAACATGTTCGATACTTAAACACCAGCGCCAAAGCTGCACATTATAACACATGTCCAGCTGTTGATGTGCCACAACTATCATTTGTGCATGATAATTGTTGTCCTGTGCATCGATCACATATAGTGCGTAATTGGTTTAATCAAAACCCAGACAAGTTATTCCCTGGCCAGTAAGATCATCAAACTTAAATCCTATAGAATACTAGCTTATGCCCGCGACTTCATTCGCGTGGACTACACAAATTTCACACCCCTATTTTACCCCCTTAGGGGTTGAATTTTTAGAAATCCTTTCTTAGCGGATGCCTATGTTATAATAGCTGTCTGAGTGCAAATTTTCAGCCCGATCCGACTAGTGGTTAGAGCTGTGCGTTGATAGATCAGTCAGTCACCTTTGCCTTTTAGAATAATAAGAGGTTTGATGGTGCAAAGGTGGGATATGCGAAATGAAAGGACTGCAGAGTAACTAAACGGAGGCTCACTGTATGGAAGTATGGGAGAATATATTTAGAGGAACGGATAACTGTCCCAATATTACAAATGGATTCACCCGGCGGCGCTTGCTTGTTGCTATTGAAAAAAGTGGAGGTTGTATTGACTTTTAAAGCTACCTATATACAATTTAATTTTTAAGGCTTTAAATATGAAACATAACGTATATTCTTTTTCTAACTTGTATTAATTATTATAAGTATATCTTATCAAAAATAACAGACAAAAAAGCAGCGCCGCCCATTGGTTACTTGATTTTTAAGGTTTAGCTTCAATTTTCTTTTCTTTATGAAAACGATTACTTAAGCTATAACCTTAAAAAATGATAGAAAAAGTAGCTGAAGTTATTTATTACTTTTGAGAAAATGTAACATGATAACAATGAAAATAAATTAAAATAAAGTCGATTATCTAATAAAAAGTGTTTCTTCCAATTTATTTTGTTTGTTTTATCACTTATTGACTCATAATCCATACTAATATTATAAATGCGAAAGTGTGTCTGTCTGTCTGTCTGTCTGTCTGTCTGTCTGTCTGTCTGTCTGTCTGCTACGCTTTCACGGCCCAACCGTTCAACCGATTTTGATGAAATTTGGTACAGGGATAGGTTGCATCCCGGGGAAGGACATAGGCTACTTTTTATCCCGGAAAAACAAACAGTTCCTGTGGGATAACATACTGTTTTTCTCGCATTTTTCTTCAATCACGCTTCAACGGCGCAACGGATCGACGTAATTTTTTGCATGAGTATATTTGTGGACCTGGAGAGTGACATAGGCCACTTTTTATCCCGGAAAAACAAACAGTTCCTGTGCGAAAACATGCTCTTTTTCTCGCATTTTTCTTCAATTAGGTGGCAACGGCGCAACGGATCGACGTGATTTTTTACATGGGTATATTTGAGGACCTGGAGAGTGACACAGGCCACTTTTCATCCTGGAAAAACTAACAGTTCCTGTGGGATAGTATGCTCTTTTTCTCGCATTTGTTTCACCGTTACCACGTTCACACATTCAGATTAGCCCACGTTCAGGTTATCATAACCTTCCGGTTAGCCCACGTTCAGGTCAACCGATGTTTAGGTTAGCCCACGTTCAGGTTATCATACCCGTCCGGTTAGCCCACGTTCAGGTTAGCCGACGTTCAGGTTAGCACAAGTTCAGGTTAGTTGTCGGTCAGGTTAGCCGTCGTTCAAGTTAGCCGACGTTCAAGTTAGCCGACGTCCAAGTTACCTGACATTCAAGTTAGCCCACGTTCAGGTTAGCCCACGTTCAGGTTAACCGACGTTAAGATTTATTTTAGGACAAGGAAAGTACCTTAGTAACATCGTATCATACTAATAATATTATAAATGCGAAAGGGTTCTTGGAAGTTGTTCTCATTAAAGTAAAAAAAATTGGCAGTCAGGACTGCCGATAGAAGTGAAAACTAATATTAAAATATAAACCGTAAAACTAAGGCATTAAAGTTTAATTACGAATGTACTATAATTTATATTTAAGACCTTTTGTCTTCGTAACAACACATGGTGTTAGTCACGGTTACACATCACTTTTAAATATAAACCTTAAAACAAAGGCAGTAGTTTTTTAGTTTGCAGACGAAAAAAAAACAAAAAATTTCTTTTTGGGAGGTAAATAGTAAGTATAAGAATGACTTAAAAAAATAGAAATAGAATAGAAGAGATATTCGGGTTCAGAATTCAGAGTGCAGAGTTCAGAGTTCAAAGTGCAAAGTTCCGAGTTCCGAGTTCAGAGTGCAGAGTTCAGACTTCAGAGTGCAGAGTTCAGAGTGCAGAGTTCAGAGTTCAGAGTGCAGAGTTCAGAGTTCAGAGTGCAGAGTGCAGAGTTCAGAGTTCAGAGTGCAGAGTTCAGAGTGCAAAGTTCAGAGTTCAGAGTTCAGAATGCAGAGTTCAGACTTCAGAGTGCAGAGTTCAGAGTTCAGAGAGCAGAGTTCAGAGTGCATAGTTAAGAGTGCAGAGTTCAGACTTCAGAGTGCAGAGTTCAGAGTGCAGAGTTCAGAGTGCATAGTTCAGAGTTCAGAGTACAGAGTGCAGAGTTCAGAGTGAAGAGTTCAGAGTGCAGAGTTTAGAGTTCAGAGTTCAGAGTTCAGAGTATAGAGTTCATAGTTCAGAGTGCAGAGTTGAGAAATCAGAGTTCAGAGTTCAAAGTGCAGAGTTAAGAATTCAGAGTGCAGAGTTCAGAGTTCAGACTTCAAAGTGCAGGGTGCAGAGTTCAGAGTGCAGAGTTCAGAGTTCAGACTTCAGAGTTCAGAGTGCAGAGGTCAGAGTTCAGAGTGCAGAGTTCAGAGTTCAGAGTGCAGAGTTCAGAGTGCATAGTTAATAGTGCAGAGTTCAGACTTCAGAGTGCAGAGGTCAGAGTTCAGAGTGCATAGTTCAGAGTTCAGAGTTCAGAATTCAGAGTGAAGAGTTCAAAGTGCAGAGTTCAGAGTTCAGAGTACAGAGTGCAGAGTTCAGAGTTCAGAGTTCAGAATGGAGAGTTCAGACTTCAGAGTGCAGAGTTCAGAGTGCAGAGGTCACAGTTCAGAGTGCAGAGTTCAGAGTGCAGAGTACAGAGTGCATAGTTCAGAGTGCAGAGTTCAAAGTGCAGAGTTCAGAGTGCAGAGTTTAGAGTGCAGAGTGCAGAGTTCAGAGTATAGAGTTCAGAGTTCAGAGTTCAGAGTGCAGGGTTCAGAGTTCAGAGTACAGAGTTCAGAGCGCTGAGTGAAATGTCTCAAACAGGCAGTCACAGTTAAGTTGATAATTGACAATCTTTCACATAAAACTCAGTTATTGTTCCCTTGAGCCACGCGAGCGAAGCCGCGGGTATCCATACTATAATATTATAAATGCGAAAGTGTGTCTGTCTGTCTGTCTGTCTGTCTGTCTGTCTGTCTGTCTGCTACGCTTTCACGGCCCAACCGTTCAACCGATTTTGATGAAATTTGGTACAGGGATAGGTTGCATCCCGGGGAAGGACATAGGCTACTTTTTATCCCGGAAAAACAAACAGTTCCTGTGGGATAACATACTGTTTTTCTCGCATTTTTCTTCAATCACGCTTCAACGGCGCAACGGATCGACGTAATTTTTTGCATGAGTATATTTGTGGACCTGGAGAGTGACATAGGCCACTTTTTATCCCGGAAAAACAAACAGTTCCTGTGGGAAAACATGCTCTTTTTCTCGCATTTTTCTTCAATTAGGTGGCAACGGCGCAACGGATCGACGTGATTTTTTACATGGGTATATTTGAGGACCTGGAGAGTGACACAGGCCACTTTTCATCCTGGAAAAACTAACAGTTCCTGTGGGATAGTATGCTCTTTTTCTCGCATTTGTTTCGCCGTTACCACGTTCACACGTTCAGATTAGCCCACGTTCAGGTTATCATAACCTTCCGGTTAGCCCACGTTCAGGTCAACCGATGTTTAGGTTAGCCCACGTTCAGGTTATCATACCCGTCCGGTTAGCCCACGTTCAGGTTAGCCGACGTTCAGGTTAGCACAAGTTCAGGTTAGTTGTCGGTCAGGTTAGCCGTCGTTCAAGTTAGCCGACGTTCAAGTTAGCCGACGTCCAAGTTACCTGACATTCAAGTTAGCCCACGTTCAGGTTAGCCCACGTTCAGGTTAACCGACGTTAAGATTTATTTTAGGACAAGGAAAGTACCTTAGTAACATCGTATCATACTAATCCATATCCATACTTCCATACTAATATTATAAATGCGAAAGTGTGTCTGTCTGTCTGTCTGTCTGTCTGTCTGTCTGCTACGCTTTCACGGCCCAACCGTTCAACCGATTTTGATGAAATTTTAGGACAAGGAAAGTACCTTAGTAACATCGTATCATACTAATAATATTATAAATGCGAAAGGGTTCTTGGAAGTTGTTCTCATTAAAGTAAAAAAAATTGGCAGTCAGGACTGCCGATAGAAGTGAAAACTAATATTAAAATATAAACCGTAAAACTAAGGCATTAAAGTTTAATTACGAATGTACTATAATTTATATTTAAGACCTTTTGTCTTCGTAACAACGCATGGTGTTAGTCACGGTTACACATCACTTTTAAATATAAACCTTAAAACAAAGGCAGTAGTTTTTTAGTTTGCAGACGAAAAAAAAAACAAAAAATTTCTTTTTGGGAGGTAAATAGTAAGTATAAGAATGACTTAAAAAAATAGAAATAGAATAGAAGAGATATTCGGGTTCAGAATTCAGAGTGCAGAGTTCAGAGTTCAAAGTACAAAGTTCCGAGTTCCGAGTTCAGAGTGCAGAGTTCAGACTTCAGAGTGCAGAGTTCAGAGTGCAGAGTTCAGAGTTCAGAGTGCAGGGTTCAGAGTTCAGAGTTCAGAGTGCAGAGTGCAGAGTTCAGAGTTCAGAGTGCAGAGTTCAGAGTGCAAAGTTCAGAGTTCAGAGTTCAGAATGCAGAGTTCAGACTTCAGAGTGCAGAGTTCAGAGTTCAGAGTTCAGAGTGCATAGTTAAGAATGCAGAGTTCAGACTTCAGAGTTTAGAGTTCAGAGTGCAGAGTTCAGAGTTCAGAGTATAGAGTTCATAGTTCAGAGTGCAGAGTTGAGAAATCAGAGTTCAGAGTTCAAAGTGCAGAGTTAAGAATTCAGAGTGCAGAGTTCAGAGTTCAGACTTCAAAGTGCAGGGTGCAGAGTTCAGAGTGCAGAGTTCAGAGTTCAGACTTCAGAGTTCAGAGTGCAGAGTTCAGAGTGCAGAGGTCAGAGTTCAGAGTGCAGAGTTCAGAGTTCAGAGTGCAGAGTTCAGAGTGCATAGTTAATAGTGCAGAGTTCAGACTTCAGAGTGCAGAGGTCAGAGTTCAGAGTGCATAGTTCAGAGTTCAGAATTCAGAGTGAAGAGTTCAAAGTGCAGAGTTCAGAGTTCAGAGTACAGAGTGCAGAGTTCAGAGTTCAGAGTTCAGAATGGAGAGTTCAGACTTCAGAGTGCAGAGTTCAGAGTGCAGAGGTCACAGTTCAGAGTGCAGAGTTCAGAGTACAGAGTGCATAGTTCAGAGTGCAGAGTTCAAAGTGCAGAGTTCAGAGTGCAGAGTTTAGAGTGCAGAGTGCAGAGTTCAGAGTATAGAGTTCAGAGTTCAGAGTGCAGGGTTCAGAGTTCAGAGTACAGAGTTCAGAGCGCTGAGTGAAATGTCTCAAACAGGCAGTCACAGTTAAGTTGATAATTGACAATCTTTCACATAAAACTCAGTTATTGTTCCCTTGAGCCACGCGAGCGAAGCCGCGGGTAATAGCTAGTAACCAATAATTAACACCACTAACATAGTTATAACTTTTCTCCCAACATAAGTAACTTTGTCCTTAAGTATTATCGTGTAATAATTAATGTTTGCGTTTATAAATGGATGTTATGTCTGTAAATAAAGATATATTATAATAAAGAATAACAAACAGACACAAAACACATAAACAAAACATAAATTTTGTTTGTATTCAAAACAAAATAAAAACTGCTGAGAGATTCGAACCTAGGTCATATGATGAATCGTATTCCAACTATATTATCACGGCACTGCGAGTGGTTACTGTATATGTGATGAAATAAACAATCAGAATAGACAAGGGTATTGAATAGGAATGTTTTGAACCTAATGCTAATGTCATAAGGTTGATATTGTTGACAGTTTATATAGTAATAGGCAGGTGGTATTGAACTGAAATCGTTTGAACCTTATGTGGTTGATTTAAGGTTGATAATATTATTGACAGTTTATGTTTATCAGTGTGAGTGAGCACGTGAGTGATTCACAGCATTGCTTACACGCGGTTTTAGCCTTAGAGCTATGTATGCAATTTTGCAGCTGACTGTACATATTGAGCTCTAATTCAATGCTGTTATGGTTTATTTTACTTTGACGCCGAACTTTGACGATTTGATCGGCAACTTTTAGACAATCGGGGGGCTGATCAACCAAAGGTGGAAAATTGGAAGTCATAAGAAACCAAGAGAAGAAAACTTAGATTTATAGAGAAATTAATTATTTCGAAATTAGAATTAGAGAGAAGAAGAAGAATTAGAAGGGAATTAGAAAGTCTTAGAAGACAAAGTAAAATAAATATGGAAAGAAACGCATTTTGCTATGTACGAGTAGAAAGTATGTTCACAATTTTTATTAATCCCGCTTCCAAGCCGTATTTGTGAGGGAGTTGGATAGTTTCTGTCAACAAATAAACGTCGACGAAATAAAATAAAAAAAAAAATAAAAAAAAAAAATCTTCCAAAAAAACCCCGACTTCCAAAGCCACTATAAAGTAATTTTGATTTCTACACACTATGTTGAAGTCGATACTCGCCCGACTTCAACATAGTAACAGCATCCTCCAGGTGGTGGGCCAGGACTTGCATAGTCCAATGATGACTCATTGGATTTCTATGCATCGAAATCCTAATAAGAAATAGCTACTGTTACACCTGTTGTGTACAGTATTTATATGTAAATTATTTTATTTTATACTATTTTATTTTATCTATTTTAATTTAATTTAATTTTCTCTTTTTGTATTTTTTGGGTTTTTACCTTAATAAAGAATTATTTATTAAAAAAAAAAAAAAATAGTGTGTAGAAATCAATTAATTATTTTTACAAATTATTTTTTACTTTGCAGTGGCTTTGGAAGTCGGTTTTTTTGAATTGTTTAGTGTAGGTACTCTAAATCCCCACGGCTTAGGAGTGCAGTACCCTGCAGCATCAGGGTTGAGGAGTTGGGACTCGAGTTTTTTTTTTTTTATCCACTACAAGTTAGCCCTTGACTGCGATCTCACCTGATGGTAAGTGATGATGCAGTCTAAGATGGTAGCGGGCTAACCTGTTAGGGGCATGGCAGTTATATTAAACCCATACCCCTATTCGGTTTCTACACGGCATCGTACCGGAACGCTAAATCGCTTAGCGGCACGTCTTTGCCGGTAGGGTGCCGGTTTAAGTATGAAGTCGTTGATTGACATCTACAATATGAATTCACCAAAGAAATCCTGAATCGCTACTTATTGTTAAGGAGTTCTGTACCCTGCAGCATCAGGGTTGAGGAGTTGGGACTCAGAGTTGAATTGTATACACGTGACTTGATACGGTCTACTATAATATGAATTCACCATCAAAATTTCCCTATTTTTGAGGATTTATGTACCCTGCAGCATTAGGAATGAGGATTTCGAATCAGAATTTTTTATGGGATCACCTCGAGAGCTTCCTCTAACCACTGAAAAAAAATATTTTCAGATCGGTGTAGAAACCACGGAGATACATTTTAAAAAAAATGATACACGCCGAATTGTGAACCTCCTCCTTTTTTGGAAGTCGGTTAAAAAGTGTTGATGCCAATAACTAGTAACGGTATCTAAATGTAAGTTATTAGATACTTCTAATTAGTTGCCCTGCATCCATACTAATGTAATAAATATGAAAGTGTGTCTGTCTATCTGTTTGTCTGCTACGCTTTAACGGCTCATTTTTTCAAACCGATTTTGATGAAATTCGGTGTAGGGGTAGGTTATTATATCCCGGGGAAGCACGAAGGCTTTTATCCCGGAATATTAAAGAGTTCCCGCGTAAATTAAAAAAACCCAGACGAAGTCTCGGGCATCATTTAGTTAAAGAATAACCCAATGAAAGCTTGCAGAAATTATAACTATCTTGACTACACTATTAATAATTACAAGACTTATAGGACAAAAGGTTGGAACCTTTATAATCAGCTATTTGACTGACGTTGATCTACGTTTAAAAACGTTTCAAAGAGGCTATGAGAAATTTGCAACTGGTCGTACACTCGATGACATTTAAAAAAAATTGATTTAATTCGGTTCATCATCACTACAGCCAATAACCACTGCTGGGCACAGGCCTCCACTCTCATAGGAGAGTGGGAATTAGAGCTTAGACCCACCACGCTGCTCCAATGCGGGTTAGCGGGCTTTAACGACTATTATCATGTTACTGATAATAACCGGGACCGACGGCTTAACGTGCTCTCCGAGGCACGGGGGTGAAACACTACCAACTTCCTAACTCCGGGCTAGTACTGAGAATTTCTAGACAGAAAAACCCAATACTTAATTATGGCCCGACCCGGGACTCGAACCCGGGACCTCGTCGGCCGCAGTTGAACATGCTAACCACTAGACCAACGAGGCAGTCAATGTATTTACGCATCCCGCAAACTAAGCGGGTATGTCGGCTCAATCCAGTATGTCTAGCATGCGCACTACTAGTAAAATTATGTCTACCCGTTATCTCTATTTGTCTACCGAAACTAACATGGTTACTTGTCTCGTTACGTCAAAAGTAGAGATAAAAGTAATATTTCTTATCTGTGTATTTTTCTCTACGAACCTTTACATGTCGACTATTTTTTTCTTGTAATATACCGCATTTTGTGCATGTTAGGGTAAATGAAAAATTTGCCGGCAACGAAAACATCTCTATCTCTCGTCGCGAGATAATCTCGTTGTGCGCATGCTTAGCACACTGAATATCCATGAAATACCCAGCGGCACAGTCCGCGTCGAGAATGAGGCGTCTCACGGTCCCAAATATTGGATGCGACAGACCCCCTACTCGGTGGAAGGACGACATCAAACGAGTGGCAGGGAGAAGCTGGATGTCGGCGGCGCAAGACAGCGGCGTGTGGCAATCGTTGCAAGAGACCTTAGATGTCCAGCTGTGTCTCGACGTCTATTTGTTGACGACGACAATGCACTGCCGACTGCACAAACGAGACTTTATTACGGCTAAAAACACATTAACAGCTCAACAAATGCTCTAATGTGGCCACGGCAACGTTGCTCCACAACTTTTTTTTTAATATATACCTAGGCTAGCGCTTGGCTGCAATCAGACTTGCTTGCAAGTGGTGATGCAGCCTAAGGGGGAGCGCGCTTGCCTAGAAGATGCCTATTCACTCGGTTTACTAATCCATACTAATATTATAAATGCGAAAGTGTGTCTGTCTGTTTGCTACGCTTTAACGGCCCATATTTTTAACCGATTTTGACGAAATTTAGTACAGACATAGGTTGTGTCCTGGGGAAGGGCATAGGCTTCCCGAGCATATCCCGGAAAATTAAGGAGTTACCACGGAAATCAAAAAAACCCAATCCACGCGGACGAAGTCACGGGCATCATCTAGTTTTTTTTAAACTTATTTGTAGCTTATTGTACTTATGAAAAATATTTTTTATCATAAAAATGACTAAAGTATAACCGATGACAAGAAGCAATTTTTACAATCGAAGAACTAAAAGGCAATCAGTCATAATCAGTTGTCTTGTCTTTAAATATAAAACTTTAAAAAAATGTTCTGTTTAAAAAGGCGTCCTAGGACACAAGCTACGTCGATAAGTATGAAATACCTATCTTTATGTATTAAAACATTGGTAGGTAATTCAGCAAAATAATTATTCATACTAATATTATGAATATCTTATTATGCTATATTATTATACTATATTTTGCTGCTTCAGCCAGTCACCTTTGCTTTTTATATATTTAGATAATTATATTTTTTTTTGTCAGTTGAATCAGGTGTCAATGTGAGGAAGTTCAAGAGCCTAGTGGAAACATATACGATGTATATGTTTTTCCTCACGCTCTCTATGATGTACCCCAACCCGCGTACGGAGCAAAAGAGGAAGAAATTTATAGGTGAGACTTCATAATATTTTGACGGCCTCAAGTCTCATAAGAGAGAGGCCCCCAGTTCGAACTCCGACAGGGTCAATTCGGGAATTCATAATTTCTGAATTTTCTCTGGTCTGGCCTGGTGGGCGGCTTTGGCCGTGGCTAGTTACCAACCTACCGGCAAGACGTACCGCCAAGCGATTAAGCATTCCGGTACGATACCGTGTAGAAACCGATTGGGGGTATAGGTTTTATATGACTGCCATATACCCCCAACAAGTTTGCCCTATCATCTTGTAGACTGCATCATCACTTACCATCAGGTGAGATTGCACTCAAGGGCTAGCTTGTAATAATTGTAAAAAAGTGGTTTAAAAATATATACAATTGATACATAATCCATACTTCATCATACGCCTTGTATACTATCTGCTAAGTTTTAACGGAATTTGAAGACATTCGGTAACGGAATAGGTTGCATGGGAAGAACACAGGCTACTTTTCATCCCGGGAAACCAGGGCGTTCCCACGGGAATAAAAAAAATCTAAATCCACGCAGACAAAGTAATGGGCATCAACTGGTATCAGAGTATCACATGTAGGTCGTAGCGAAAAAATTCTATGTCTATGTGTAGGTACTATGAATATAATAGAAGTGAATTATTGAGAAATACGACGCAGATAGAGTATGTAAAACATGTTTACGAATCATTTTATAGAAATTAGTACACAAATAAAATATGTAATATTGTAAGTATGTAAACTTTGTACAAGGCAAGAGTGAATAGCCATCTTTTAAGCAAGCGCGCTCCAACCTAGACCTCATCATTGCTTTGTAATAAGCATGATTGTCGTCAAGCGCAAGCCTATATCGCAATAAAAAAAAAGTAAATAAATTTTCCCGTCCGCGCAGTTGTGTTCATCCTGAGCACGGTTCCATCGCTGGTGATCGTCAGCAACGACATGCGCTTGCGCATCATACACGGTGACATGGCCAACCTGGTGCGGCAGTCCATCATCATGGTGTCGCTTGTCTTCACCATCATTAAGGTAAGCTTTAACAACCTTAGTATTGGATAGAAGCAGGCGCTACTTTGCAGAAATCTATGATAACTAAGGAACAGGAAGCTTACCACCACTATCACTACAGCCCATTAGCGTCCCACTGCTGGGCGCAGGCCTCCACTCTCATAAGAGAGAGGGAATTAGATCTAAGACCCACCACGCTGCTCCAATGCGGGTTGGCGGGCTTTGACGACTATTATCATGTTAGTGATAATAACCGGGACCGACGGCTCTACGTGCTCTCCGTGGCACGGGGGTGAAATACCGCCAACTTTCTAACTCCGGGCTAGTACTGAGAATTTCTGGTCAGAAAAACCCAACACTTAATTATGGCCCAACCCGGGACTCCGGGTTGGGACCCGGACCCGGGACCTCGTCGGCCGCAGTCAAACATGCGAACCACTAGACCAACGAGGCAGTTAGAAGCTAAATCCATACTAATAGTATATAGGCGAAAGTGTGTCTGTCTGTCTGTCGGTGTGCTACGCTTCCACGGCCCATCTGTTCAACCGATTTTGATGAAATTTGGTACAGGGGTGGCTTCTTACTTACTTCTACTTACTTCCTCCGGCGCTACAACCCTTTGTGGGTTTTGGCCTCCTCCACAATTTCTCTCCACCTGGCTCTGTCCTTGGCCTCCTTCTTCCATGAAGGGAGCTTTCCAAGCTTCTGCAGGTCTTCCTCTACACAATGGATCCATCTTTTTCGAGGTTTTCCTTTGGGTCGTTTCTGTTGGGGTATCCATTGTGTCAGCACTTTAACTTCTCTGCTTGGTAACATCCTCTCTACATGTCCTGCCCATCGCAGACGCTGAGATTTACAATATCTTACTATTGTTTCCCCATCAATCAGACGTTCTAATTCAAAGTTCATTCTATGGCGATATGTTCCACCATCTTCTCTGACTGGACCGAAGATTTTGCGTAGTACTTTTCTTTCAAAAATTGCTAACTTGTTTTCTTATTTCACAGTCAGTGTCCAGGTTTCACAAGCATAGGTAACCACTGATCGTATGAGTGTTTTGAAGAGAAGAAGTTTGGTCTTATGGCTGAGGAGTTTTGAGGCAAGCAACTTGTTACAGGCAGAGAAGCACGTACTCGTATTTCCAGCTAATAGTCGAGCTTTTATTTCCTCTTCAATGTTGTTTTGTTAGTCTAAGACGGAGCCGAGGTAACGAAAGCTGCTTACCTACTTGTTCAAGGGGTGACTATCCCGGAAAATTAAAGAGTTACCGCGCGAAACTTAAAACCACGCGGACGAAATTGCGGGCATCATCATACTAATATTATAAATGCGAAAGTGTGTTTGTTTGTTGGTTTATTGGTTTGTCCTTCAATCACGCCGCAACGGAGCATTGGATAGACGTGATTTTTGGCATGGGTATAGTTAAGGACCTGAAGAGTGACATAGGCTACTTTTTATCCCGGAAAATTAGGAAGTTCCCGTGGGAATCAAAAAAACTTAAACCACGCGGACGAAGTTGCGGGCATCATCTAGTATAAAACGAGATCAAATAAAAGCTGAAATAAACCTCCACAGCTGATCCTAACGATAATCCGAAAGAAGGAGCTAAGAGAGATAATCGACGAGATAAATGAAGACTACGACGCCTTCAACGATTTACCAGAAGAGTGCCAAGTCTTTGTGACAGACACCATTAAAACTACGAAGACCCTTGAGAAAACTTGGATTGGTAAAGTAGGGCTTTAAATGTTACTAGCTGATGCCCGCGGCTTCGTCCGCGTAAATTGAGGTTTTTTGATTCTGTTAACTCTTTAATTTTCTGGGATAAAAAGTAGCCTGTGTGTTATTCGTGACTATAATCTATCTCTGTGCCAAATTTCATCCAGATCCGTTCAGCCGTTCTGGCGTGATTGAGTAACAATCACATCCATCCAAACTTTCGCATTTATAATATTTATTTAATTGATAGTATAGTGTAGTATAGTATAGTATAATATATAGTATAGTATAGATAGTATAGAAGAAAAGCCTGCATGGCTGGATATTCTCGAGAATGTTCTCAAAGTGTGTGAAGTTTGTCTATCCGCATATTTCGGCTAATGTGGTGGACTAAGGGGCAGATAAAAAGATTAAAAAGTATTCATTAAACTCATTGACTTATAAGTATACATATAAGTCAATGATTAAACTATTGTATTGTTTTCAATGTTTTCAATTTGTTGATGTACAGCTCATTGAGCCGGCAGGGATTAGTCGGGATAATGGCAAGAGACCTGATGGATTGACGCTGGTTCCCTGGGAACGGAGACGGGCGCTAATGTGGGACGCAATATGCGTATATAGACACATTGACCCCGTGTCATATCAGGGAGACAGCATCAAGGCCGAGAGCCGCAACAGAAAAGGCTGAAACCGGCAAACGGCGGAAGTATGCCTCTCTCATAGAGAATTACATATTTGTTCCGTTTGCCGTGGAGTCTTAGTAACAAAAAATTTTTTGCGAGATATTTCACCGCGGTTGATTGCCTTATCTGGTGACAGAAGGGCTGGCTAATTTTTTGCGCAAACGATCAGCCTGGCTGTCCAGCGCGGAAATTCAGCCAGCATTCTTGCCACCATTCTACGCGGGCATGATTTATATAGTAATTAGGTAAGGCTAGCTAGTTTTAAGTTCTATTGTATTGTTTTCAATAATGGTACATATAAATGTACATAATATACCATTCTAGTGATACTGGCGGTCACGGCGTCGTCGTATCCGGTCCTCGCGTGCGCCTGCACCATCTACTCGCAGATGTTATCAGACGAGCCCAAGCGCTTCATGGTGCACGAGACAGCGATGCTCTTCCTCACCGAGGAGCAGAAGTACCTCACTCCGTACTTCGAAGCTGTGTCCGTTTACTCGCTGTACATTGTTTGGGTTGTTTTCCTTGGATTTTCAGGTACAAACGACATCACGATTTTTAATATCAAACCGTCCCGTCGATGGGGCATGCTTCGTCGCCCCCGGGTGTTGCTAAGCGAGCGACGAACTTTCAGGCGAAATAAGCGTTCTTTATAATTAGTTTGTTAATTAAAAAACGCTGATATACCTACACTAAACGCCATTCGATTAAATAAAATATCAAACTAGCTGATACCCGCGCCTTCGTCCGCGTGGATTGAGGTTTTTGGTTCCCAAGAGAACTCTTTAATCTTCCGGGATAAAAAGTAGCCTGTGTTATTCCAGACTATTAATAGAACCGAAAACCGGCAGGTAGGTATAGGTTTAGGTAATATAACTCCCATGCTCCTAACAGGTTAGCTCGCTACCATCTTAGACTGCATCATCACTTAGGTGAGATCGCAGTCAAGGGCTAACTTGTTACGGATTAAAAAAAAAGTCGAGATTCAATAAAAATACATATTTTTGTTTATTTTAAGGTTATGACGGCCTGTTCTCCGTATGCATACTGCACGTGTCGCTGAGAATCAAACTATTCAAACACAACTTACAACATATTCTAGACGATCTGGAGGATATACCTAAAATTAAAGCCAGCATAGCCCAGTTTGTAGAGGAGCATTGTGCAGTTATGAGGTAAATAAACTGCTTTAGGGATAAGATTCCGGGGTAAAAAGTAGCTTAAATCACTGCTTGAGAAACCTGCAGTTCAGTTCAGCCATTTTAAAGATTAGCCCCGACAAAAAGATTAGAGAATTACATTATTCTATGTCAGCGCAGGTACAGTCAACTGAACCGTCCTGCCGATACCTATTGAATTGTATTCTGCGCATCGAAACGTACGATATTCGTTGAAGAGAAGTCATACAGTTTGAATCGGACTGTATATAGTTGTACATCTGCGGCGGACCTTCTTTATTAAACGCTAGTTTACTATGTTGCGCTCTAGGTCAGATACTCAGCGGTAAAAGGACGTTACCTATCTTTTTAGATTGATCGCCAAAATCCAAAAGTGTTTCGAAGTTTGGCTCGTTGGGATATTCTTCAACGCCGTCGTGCAAATCGGCATGGCCCTGATTCAGATAACTAGCAACGCAGTAAGTATAAATAATATTATGTTCCTTTATTGTACCACCACTCCACCACTACAGCCCATTAACGTCCCACTGCTGGGCACAGGCCTCCACTCTCATAGGAGAGAGGGAATTAGAGCTTAGACCCACCACGCTGATCCAATGCGGGTTGGCGGGCTTTAACGACTATTATCATGTTAGTGATAATAACCGGGACCGACGGCTTAAAGTGCTCTCACGCACGAGCAAAAGAGGCACGGGGGTGAAACACCGCCAACTTCCTAACTCCGGGATAGTACTGAGAATTTCTAATCAGAAAGACCCAACACTTAATTATGGCCCGACCCGGGACTCGAAACCGGCACCTCGTCAGTCGCAGTCGAACATGATAACCACTAGACCAACGAGGCAGTTATTGTACACTTTAAGCTTATTGTAGTCTCTATTAATACAATTATTAATTTATTATTAAAGTAATTAGTTTGCCTAAACCTTTTGGGAATTAGTTTTCTTGCGTAAGAAACACCACTAAACACAAACAAGAATAACAAACAAAACAAAAAAGAACAAAACAAAAGAATAATAACTAAACAGAATACAAACAAGATGGCGTTAGTAGTATTAGTAGATGGCGCTTCTGTTTCAAAGCTTTGGAGAATAATAACATTTGGTAGTGATGAAGGGATTTTAAAGGAACTTCCATAGAATTTAACGGAGCTTAGACCACACTGCTTTAGTAGGTTTACAAACAGAGTTTCTTATACGCTGTAGCTTCTCTATATCATTCTCCTCATTGCTGGGGATATTTAGATCAGATAATAAGCTAGAAGCTTTAATTTTAACAGAAATTCAGAGCTACATATAAGCTTCATAAGTCCTAACTCTATGATAAGGACCTAATGATTACTTCATTTGAATAGAAATGGAGCAAACTGAAAACCAGCACTGACCATTGTTGCCAATGCTCGGCAATGTTGAGAATGCTTCCAATTTTTTGTTAGTTTATTGTAGTTTTTAGTTAGGTTATTGTAATTTATTGTTAGTTTTTAATTTAGTCTTAAGATATAATTGTGCACGGTGTATATTTACCTAACAATAATGCAAACAATAAAGCTTTTATTCATTTAAGGCGTAAATATTCATTACCCCCCACAGGAAGCGGATATAAATGCAATGTACTACTTCTACGCAGTGGCTACCGCAGTGCACATCTATGTGCCCTGCTACCTCGCCTCTGATGTTACGCATCATGTAAGTTTCATTCAACTTTCTAGCGTCATCCGTATCGAAGCTATGACGGTTCGAAAATACGACGAAAAGCTTCCAGAAAACTCCCGGCACTCCCGCGCCCACAGATCTATCACATGCATCTCCATGTCTACGTCTAGTGATACTTAGAAGATTTTTTTATTGCAGAATAGACTTGCGCCTGAAGAAAATTGGCGCGGCACGTAGTAATTTGCACGCCATATGATTGGCAGATTGTGGCTCGGAACTATAACATATGGCTTGTAACAACTTTTTATGTAGGTACTTACCTACCTACAATCAGCAAATAAATAATTATGATTATGGGTTTAATATAACTGCAGCCATACCCCTAACAGCTATCATCTGCATCATCACTTACCATGAGGTGAGATCGCAGTCAAAGGCTAACTTGTAGTGGAATAAATTAATAAATACCTATGTCCGATAGCTAACTTGTTATCGCTCTTTATCCGTGACGCCAACCCCTCAATCCACTGCACTGACTGGAATCACCAGAGGATTGAGCAGCACTCTGGAGTTAAATATAAACACCATCCCGTAATCTTCAGGCTGTGGAAGTGGCAACGGTAGCGTACAGCATCCCCTGGGAGTCGCTCCAGGACGCGGGCATCAAGAGGTCGGTCGCTATCATCATCGCCAGGGCCCAGACCCCCATCAACTTCGAGGCTCTAGGCATGCTCACCTTTAATATGGAGCTCTTTGTGTCTGTAAGTATCCATCCATCCTATGTACGCAAAGTACCATTTGTACTTTTTCTGTACACTCGCTCCAACCTACAACTCATCATTGCTTTCTATAGGCATGATCCTGAAAGATAGATCCTGAAGAAGACCTATTTTTAAGGATAGAGTTATTTTTTTGTATGCATGTTGTTTAGGAGGATAAAATTTAAACTTATAGAGATAGAGGAATTTAGAATTTGGTTCCTAGGAACCATGTCGTACATTACCTACAGTAAAAAATGCATCTCATACTCAGATTGGGAACTGAAGCTGCACAACCTATATTAAAATGAATCCCTGTTTCCCTTGATCACGCCGTAACGTGAGAACGACTTTACCAAATTCATTCATTTTTTTAAAGTTTTCTAGTACCTATCTGTAAGAATACGGAAAGAAAAATTAAGAAAATTGCGCAGTAAATTAGAAAATTTCAGAAAACTTAACGACTGTTTGACAGTTCGCGCGTTTGATGAGTGTAAATTTAGCAGATAGCTGTTTTTTTTTTTATTATAGGCTAATTTTTATCCCGGAAAATTAAAGACTACCCGCGGGAACCAAAAACCTCAATCCACGCGGACGAAGTCGCGGGCATCAGCTAGTTTCTCATTAAAAAATCTAAAGATATTTTGATCTCGGTAATCGATAGAATAAGTATGTTGTAGAAAATAAAATGCGAATTTCTGTAAAATCAAAAGATTTAATTTAAATTAAAGATTTAAATTAAAATAATTTTATTTTAATCATAATATCCTAAAAAACTTTTTCAAGTACTCTAAGTGCTGTTCTGTGTCTGTTCCCAGATATTAATTAATGATTTTGATTGTTTTCAGATACTACAAACCTCTTATTCAATGTACACACTTCTGCGAACTTAAACCAGAAACCTTTCTAAAAACTAAAATAAATACAACTTTCAGTCATCACTGCAAAATATTAATAGAGCAATTTTGGTGTTTCTTGTTATGGCACTGGCACAATGCATTAATAAACTCTGCTCTACAACAAACTTAGTTTTATTTAACCCTACCTTTTTGTAGGACAGAACTTATTTGGAAATCAAAAATTGAGAGAAGTCGTAAGTGCCGAATGAAAAGCATTTGTAGCCGAAAATGAAAATACCTACCATCACAAAGGGAGCTAAGTGTAACTGCTGACTTTCTTGTCGGCTCTTCTCAATAGAATCTCCTTTCTGAGCCTTTGACGGTAGAGTTAAAACAAGACGTGATGAGACATCTGTACATCCTATTAATCCTATTATATTGTGAAATATGAGTTCCGCGGATGTGGCTCTGCAATTAGTCTCTATTAAGCGTTCACGTTTAGAATAATAATTTAACTGTAGGTAAATGAAAAATAAAGAACTTTTATTTAATTAGTGCATCTTTTTCCGAACACAAAGTCTCTGTTGAAGAAGAACTGAACACTCTACCGCTCTCCTTCTGCAGACTTATCTGACTGCCTATATCTTCATTGCGATACCTCTTTTTCTTCCTCACCTCCTTCTCCATTCTCGCACAAATGCCCACCACACTATCCCTTAGCTCCAAAGGTATATCTTTAACCATAACTTCACGTAACAGAGTATTTTTTACTTCGCTATTAACACGAGACTTACGTTCGGGTAAATGACGTTTCTTTTCTGTCCTTATAAATTTACTCTTCACTCGTACCATGAATGTATCTATATTTCCTCTTGACCACTGCTCATGGACCCAGACGGATGTGTTCACACAAAATACGAATGATAGTAACAGAGCGCATATGCTTATCACACAAAATACTATCGATACAATCGCAGATTTACAGCCATCCTCAAAATTTATGTCAGATTTATCACAAGGACATAGTTTTCCGTACATCAAGTCTTTTAGTAAATATAAATTTTGTGAAATAGTTGAACAATTTGATTTAAATTCAACTTTAAGGTCATCGTCTTTCTTGATAGATTGGGTGATAGTCCCTAGACCTGTGGTGATCGCATAAATATCTTGTGTTGTCAGTGGATACTCTAAATCTTTACAGATGTTTATAGATGGTACGTATACTATATTCGGAAGATTTTTATCGATATCTCCAACGCAAATTGCTGTTTTTGTACACCTATCGATACCTTTGTCATAGAAAGATCTTTGTCCAACATATTTGACATCACAGTCGATTGGAAAGCAATTATCTAAAGAATTTTGATCCAATGTTTCACAGGTTACACTGTTTACAGTGTTAAGGTAACTTTTCAGCAAGGGATGAGAACGTCTAGCATTAATGATTCTAGTATCAAATGGAATATTAATGTGTAATCTATCTTTATTTTTAAGACAACGATAATCTAGCATAACATCACAGTAACCTACAAGATCGTGCGGGCATACTGTTGGAAATACGTATTCAAGAGTCTTCCTGTCTCTAGGTTTAATTACATCGATAGTTTCACCGATCACGTGCATAATACCACAATCTTCCACGTCTAAATCAGTCAGGCAGCACTTCTTAACTCTTGAATATACTTTACAAGTACCAACACGATTTTCGTTTACAATATCTAAAAAAAACCTGATTCCAACAGAGTTTTTCTCAAGCTGCGAAACGCCCGTATCAACCACTGATATTTTAGCAAAACCTTTGAAAATTGTAATTTTAATTAATAAATAGTAGAAAAAGAATTTGTAGGACATGACATTGTTACAAATTTGACAAAGTGACAACAATAATAATTTATGCTTCAAAATGGTTAAATATCTCAGATTATTAATTTGTAAAGATTAATAAACATCAGGATAAACTGTCATAACATAAAAAGTTTTTTGTACACCTCCTTAACTTAAATCTACTCATAGATCTAATCCTAGAAGCATAAAAATGATTAAATCAAATGAAAGATAAGTCATGTAACCAAATACCTCAGGGTCTCTTAAAATTCATCTCTTGTTGACTTTTTGTATTCTGATTTAATAAAATCAGCACCACGTTCAGCTATCATCATTGTAGGAGCATTTGTATTGACACTTGTTATAGTAGGCATAACACTAGCATCCACTACTCTTAAACCTTTCAAACCCAGTACCTTTAGCTTACTATCTACTACACTGGTCGGATCTTCCGCTTTTCCCATCTTAGCTGTTCCTACGGGATGATATACATTATAAGTCAACGTTCTTGCCATACATTCCCAATACTTATCACTAGCAAAACTTTGCCCGTCACAATCTTTAAACTTAACTCTTTCAAGTTTCGCCTTTACATTTCTAAATACATCAGTATCAACTATTTGTGTAATACGTTTAAGATTATTGATAAATATATTCATATCATGCTTATCACTGAAATACTTTGAGTAAATTTTTGGATGATCAGCAGGATTCTTAGAACGTAACTGTATTTTTCCTCTTGAAAATGGCCTGCACAATGATACAAAGAATATTATCATTTCACTTTTTAAGTTCATTTCTACAAACTGTTTACAAATTTCGTCTGTAAATGACATAATGTCTCTACAAGTTGAATACACGTATGAAGTATTTGAAACAAAATAGTTATGATCTATTTGAACATCAGGAAGTGTTTTACCATCTGGTACTGAAATGAAAGCGTTTATGTTAGGTTGATTATAATTAGTGCTATGTGGTCCCGTCTGTTCGAGTAAATACTGCGCCGCTGCTTTATGCCAGTAATTCTCGGTTTCTTGCGCCGCTCCTGTATTCAAAGTGACTGGGACTGGGATTCGTACGTGATCTTGTAAATTTTGACCAACAGGCAAATCTGCTACGACATTAACATCTAACTCTTCTAAGTCTTTCTTTGGCCCTATACCCGACAGCATTAACAAAACAGGCGTATTAACTGCACCTGCACTCACGATGACTTCTTTTGAGGCATAAAATTTGCTTATAACATCATTTGGTCTCTTGACTTCAATACCTACAGCTTTCAAATTCTCAAATACAATTTTATTAGCAAACGTATTCTTCAAAATATACAAATTTTCGCGATCTTTGGCTGAATTTAAAAAGGTAGTTGCAGTGCTTACTCTCCTACCTTTATAGTTACTGCCTCTTATCTTTCCAACGCCCATCTGAGTGGATCCGTTTAAGTCGTCCAAATATTTGAGACCCATATCAGAATATGCTTGTAAAAGCTTATTAACTATTTCAGGATGTGTAAAGTTTAATTTGTCAATAATAAATTCACCGTCATTACCGTGATTTTTTCTCAGTTCTGGATTATTCAGGATGAAAGGATCGATCATTTTTTCACTTTTCATAAACGACTTTTGGATCGATGTCCAGTCCCAACCGTCACCCTCAGTGAAATGCCAAGTTTTATAATCCCCAGGACTTCCTTTCATATGGAGAAGTCCGTTGATGGAACCAGTGCCTCCCAGCATTCTTCCTCTTGGCCAGAATGATTTTCCATCGATGCAGCCTCTATTTGTTGAATCATCTCTTTCGGTGAAATACTGCCACACTTGGTCACTTCTGTGTGTGGCTCCAGAGAAATTTGGAATCTGTAATTAAGCGATTTGGAATTTTTAATCGGTTGGTTATATGAGTTACGTTGTAGTTAAATGTTAGTAACATCTGAACTTCAATCTGTGTACAACTCTGTGTGTGTGTACTTTGTGGAACTGTGAAGGTGACCGACAGTAGTCGTTTCGGATTTCTCCGTGCTGCTGAGAAATCCATGTGGGATTTTCAGTCCTGGATTTTTTCAGTAAAATCTAATAAAATTCGAAGGTGTACTATTGAAGGTGACTTCACTCTGAAATTCCCAAGTGGGAATTAAACACTAGATTTCGTCCGCTTAGATTAATGTTTTTTTATAAATCCCGTAGGAACTCTTTAGTGTTCCGGGTTAAAAGAGCATATGTCACTCTCTAACTACATAGTTATATCCATGTGAAAAATCCCCTTGCTCCGTAGCTCCGTTGCTACGTGTTTGAAGGACAAACCAACAAACACACTCGAACTTATATAATATTGCGTACCTACTTAGTATTCTGTAAAATGATAAATGCCTCGTTGGTCTAGCGGTTAGCATGGCGGATCGCGACGTCCCGGGTTTGATTTCCGGTCGGGCATAAAAAACGTAAGGCATTGGGTTTTTCAGTTAGGAAATTCTCAGTGCCAGCCCGGAGTAGGAAGTCACCCGTGCCTCGGAGAGCACGCTAAGCCGTCGGTCCCGGTTATCATCACTAACATGATAATAGTCGTTAAATCCCGCCAACCTGCATTGGAGCAGCGTGGTGGGTCAAGGCTCAGATTCCCTCTCTCCTATAAGAGGGCCCAGCTGTGAGACGTTAATGGGCTGTAGTGGTGTGACATGAGTAGTCATTAGTGATGTACAAAACTCACGATGCTTTCCACTGGCGGGTCGTCCCCGGCTTCAACCAGTAACACTCTCCAATCATGAACCTCTGTGAGTCGACTCGCGAGGATGGAGCCCGCGGTACCAGCACCGACGATGATGAAATCAAACGTGTCTCCGTCTGAAACCATCATTATTAAGAGCCATAGAAGAATCCATCTTTTTTTTATTCCATTACAGATAGGTAGCCCTCGACTGCGATCTCACCTGTTGGTAAGCGATGATGCAGACTAGGATGGTGGCGGGCTAACCTGTTAGAGGCATGGTAGTTATATTGAACCCATACCCTAGTCGGTTTCTACACAACATAGTACCGGAACTCTCAATTGCTTGACTGTCTAGAAAAGCCGATACTAGACTAGAGGATGGCGACGAGTTCGTCTACGAGTAGGTACCTATTGAGGTATTTCAAACGTCTAGACCGCTACCATCTTGACTGCATCGTCACTTACCATCAGGTGAGATCGCAGTTAAGGGCTAACTTGTAGTGGATAAAAAAAAGAAAAAAAATAGTATGTCATGTAACTGCCTCGTTGGTCTAGTGGTTAGCATGTTTGACTGCCGCAGACGAGGTCCCGGGTTTGAGTCCCGGCTCGGGCCATAATTAAGTACTTATTGGGTTTTTCTGACAAGAAATTCTCAGTAGGTACTAACTAGGAAGTTAGGAAGTTGGCGGTGTTTCACCCCCGTGCCTCGGAGAGCACGTTAAGCCGCCGGTCCCGGTTATTATTACTAACATGATAATAGTCGTTAAACCGCCAACCCGCATTAGAGCAGCGTGGTGGGTCTTTTTTTTTTTAAATATATAGGCCAGCGCTTGGCTGCAATCAGACATGCTTGCAAGTGGTGATGCAGCCTAAGTTGGAGCGCGTTTGCCTAGAAGATACCTATTCACTCTCTCCTATGAGAGTGGAGGCCTGTGCCCAGCAGTGGGACGTTAATGGGCTGTAGTGGTGGTGGTGGTGGTGGTGGTGATACCATGTTACCTTCAAGCCGATGGCCGTGATCGTGAGGCCAGGGCTCGGTGATGCACTGCGCGGCGAGCAGATGCGTCACCAGCCCCGCGAAGGCGCTGCCGGCTGCACCCTGGCTCATGCCGCATGGACTGCTCAGGCACGACATAATGACGAGTCGACTCTTGGCCAATAGCGGCTGACTTCTACTCTTGATGATCGCTACTGAAAAGTTATGAAATCCTACGTTGAGGTTTTAAAGAAGTTCCGTACGTAGGTACGTACTTCTAACTAGAACATTAAGCGGTCATGGAGGTTTCCTCCCGTTTTACCTTCACCTTTAGAACTAAGTAGTTCAACTAGTAGATAGACACACTTTCGCATTTACAATAATGGTACGAATACAGTAAATACCTAGTTACTTACGTGTAAACCCAATTAAAATTCTCTCTTAATCGTAAAGAACCAATAACTACGAGTAAGTATGTATGTTTATTTTAGAGACGTTCACCGAATAAATATGCTGTCTCGCAACTGATAAAATCGGTTTTACAATAACAACTTTATCACTGCGACTATTACAATATTATTTTTAGGTAAAGCCACATAAATCGTTAATAATATGATCATAAATATTATTAGGTGCGTAGACGTACTAAGACAGGTCCATAATATTTGCGAGTGTGCGTCTGTCTATCTGTTATCTTTCAGCCATTCCTTCAACATAGAAGCGAGACATTATTAGATATCTTCAATCTTGCATCCCGAAGGCGGAAAAGGGTAGGCATTATCCCGGAAAATCAAGAAAGTTAGTTACATAAGTACGGAATTCTTAAAAACGAACATTTAGATACCTACAAGTAGGTACGACAACAAAGTCGCGGGCTTCATCATATTATAATTTTTTGCATGGCATGATAGATGTGCTGGACCTCTAGACTCTAGGTCTAGTATAATTATTATTGTATTTTCCCTTGATTAGGTGGAAGGTATTTTCTATGTGCTGGACCGTTATTTAGGTATACAATTGTAACTGGTATTGGTTATCTAAGTATCATAGGCCTATGCTCTCAATGCAAATTATTGAAAAACTTACTACCTAATACAATTTTATGGCGTCATTTGGAATTTAATAACGCCTTCATTGTGAATTTAAAATGTTTTCCAAATTATTTCCAACGAATGGAAAATCTGTGCATATTTCAATTCCTAAACTGAACAAGAAAGTGTCATTGTCAACATGACAATGACAATGAGAAATTTTATGCACATGTGTGTGTTCCGTTTGCACTGCGAGCACTGGCAGTGCTCTTGACTCTTCGGTGGTGCTCTTTACTGGGGACTTTCAGTGCTCTCAGTGTATTTCGGAACGCACCCTTTGTTTTGAATTGTTTTGAATTTTCTGTTAAAATTTGATCGAGTTTCACTCTTTAGTTGAATTAAAGTACGATTGCATTGTGCTAAATACTCGTTTATATTTAACAGCTAAAAATGTATTTTCGAAAACTGTATACACTCGTATTTCTCCGCAACGATACGCACGTTTTATTAGGGCTAAAAAAACGCGGGTTCGGCGTAGACAAATGGAATGGTTTTGGCGGCAAAGTAGAACAAAACGAAACAATTATTGATGCTGCGATCCGTGAATTGAACGAAGAATGCTGTGTAATCGTTAAAAAGTGTAATTTGAAGAATATCGGCCATTTGGAGTTTACTTTTGAAGGTGAGCGAAGATCATAGTATTAAACCTTTGGATACCACCGCTATTTCATAGTTACACTACGAAAATTGATTCTCATATGTAAGACAGCAGACTCCTAACAGCAACGCCACTAGCCAACTAGGTACCTACTATTTGTGTCATCTTCTTACCTACCAAAGTTGAGGTCTTACCCTTTTGCAAAATGTATATTATGTACAGCATAGATTTTAAAATATGGCTTTTGGCTACCATATTCCCATAGAAAATCGCTCTGGATATTTTTTGGCATAATAAACTAGCTGTTTGCTGCAACCTCATCTGCCTAGAATTTATGTTCTTACAGCTACTTTAATTTTGCTTTATATTTTGTCTCCAAAATGAATGATCAGTGTGTGAAATTTCATTGAGATTTAGTCTTGCTGGTTTTTCTATGCAGGAAGGGTATTCCAAACCAGTGGTAGGTTCACTTGACATTTCATAAGCACTCTTAAATGTTTATTTGAATACAAAAAACAGACTTAGGTAAAATTATTCTGTTGTCTTTATAATATTATTTTAAATATATCTTTTTAAGGTGACCCCACAATGATGGATGTAAGGGTTTTCTCTGCATCAATTTACGAAGGAACTCCTACAGAAACGGATGAGATGGCTCCAAAATGGTTTGCGTACTCAGAGATCCCGTTCCAAGATATGTGGCCGGACGATGCTATATGGTTCCCTGTTATGCTCAAAGATAAACTATTCTTTGGTAAATTCCATTATAAAGGGTATGAGACTATACTAAATTATGATTTACGGGAACTTGACTCTATGGAGGCATTCTATGGTAATACAAATAAATAAGATTGGTTTTTAGTTTGTTGATTTGTTTATAAAGAATCTAAGGCCTGTTAAACATGCCTTATCTTTCTCAAGTATTATTATATAATTCGCTTACCTTATGTATCCTAAATTCTGTGCTGTGAAGAATAGATTTAAGTTCTAATTTAATTGATTAATAATTTGATAATGTTAAGTAACTTTGTACTTATTATTTTTAGAAATAAAGTGTTGGACATTTTTGATTATACACATTTTATTTATTTTTTTAATTTAAATACAAATTTAAAACTAGGGGTTTGAAATTTGTATTTGGGGTTGAATATTCAAAAATCCATTCTGGATCATCATTCTGGACCATCCATTGAGTGGATGCCTACACCATGAAAGCTATATGTATGCCAAAACCCCCTATTAGTCCAGTGGTTTGAGCTGTGTGTTGATAGATCAGCAGTCACATTTTCCTTTTATATATTTAGAAGAAAATAAGTAATGCTTAAAGAGATTTAAAGGTAAACAAAGGAATTCAAAAATGAGGCAAAAAGTACAAATCATCATATTTATTACAAGTTTACCACAAATTCAGTAAAACAGGTTTCTTATACAATTATTTAGTTGAACATAAATTTAACTTATGCATATGAGTACAACATTTATTAGTAAATACTGTACAAAATTACAAAAATGCAGTAACATTACAATTACTTTTAATTCAGCACTTATAATTTGATGGTTCTAAATATGCAGTGCATTTTAGCCAATATTAATAGGATTGAATTAAACATTACTCTGCTAACATGGACAAAAGAAATAAGTATTATGTACCCATGTCTGTAAATAATAAAAATCTTTATCCAAAAATTACAAATGGTTACAATACAGTTGTAACCCTAAATACCATACATTTTAAATTATTCAGTGACAATGATTACAATGTAGGTAAATAACATTAATTATTAAATAAATTAATCACAACGGTGTTAGCAGTGCAAGGATACAGTAAGTTACATTAATGAATCTTATAAACTAGCGAACCTAAACTTATATCTAGACTTATCAAGATTTTTTAGTGGATTCTTAACTAAAATTAACTAGTGGTTCGCCCCGAACTGAGACCTCGCGGTATCCATAAACTTGTACAGAGCGCCATATATTGACATCATTGTGAAGTTCTGTTAAAAATTCCGAAGCTTCTTAAAAAATTAATAATTTCGTTTCCTTATAATATTTATCTTATTTTAGTATTTGTTGTTCAAGTACAGGATATAATTGAAATAATTGTTAAGTTTCAGCCTCAGCCTTTCAGAAAATTGCGAGTTCTGAGGTCAACTTTGGACGTTAGAAAATCTCCACTTTGAAAGCCCCCCATTTCGTCAATTTTAGGGGAAAAATTAAAAAAATATATTTTTGGACTTTATTCCTAATTATCTTTAAAATGATATACCGCAAACCTATGAACCTAAAAAACCGCCGCAACCTAAAAAAAATATTTTACTTCGCATTCGCTTCTATGAGAGCCCTCCTGAAATAAAGATTTTTATAACTTTTTAAGCCATATTCGGCGGGAGGCCATCGTTTTACATATTATATTTAATGTTGAAGTAATTACGTTCAGTAATTCAGAAGTTATAAGGCTCTGACAGACGGACGGACGGACGGACGGACGGACGGACAAGTGCCAATTCACTCAAGTAGACTCAGAGACCTTCGCTTCGCTCGGTCAATTATTTTGGCATTTATACTAACTAATCAATAATAATTATTATAAACAAAGGTATAATAATATCAAGAAATGGATGTTTGCAGAATCCAAACCCATTAAAACTATTGGACACTATATGAGGTCTTGAAGCATTTTGAATGCTTTTGTGATTTCATCAATCTCAAGAATTTCAGTATGAATTATTGTAATATTGGATGATGCTCATGACTGGATTTAGGTTTCCAAAGATTCCCCTGGAACCCTGTAATTTTCTGGAATAAAAATTATCTTATATCAGCACCTGGGATGCAACATCTATAGTCTATACCATCAAAATTGGTTTAACAAATAGGTCATGAAAAAGAAGAGACAGACACACTTTCAAATTTATAATATTAGTATGATTTCTTCATCATACTTAAATCAACCCTAGCTTAATCGATTATCACACTGTATTCTTAAATCCTAAACTACAAATGCAATATAACTTAAAACTTTTTCTAAGTTTGGAAAACAGGCACTTGTCAACTTATTCACATTTTTTGACATCTTGGTCTCAATTTCGCTTAGCGGGCGATTGAGAAAACTGCTTGGATTGGAGCTCCTGTACTTACCAGAAATCAAGAAATCTTTAGATCTAAGTCAACCGAGAAAGCTCTACAGATTGTAAAGCTAAACTATCAAGGAACATGTCCAGTACTTAACAGGTCCACGTAGCTCAAATTGATACTAGATGGCGCTTTTTACCATTAAATCTCGCTATCTGATAATGGGGCTGATTCTGTCGTACACAATCTCTAAACTAAACTAAAATGACTACATTAAAAATAATGCTAACCTGAAAGGGTTAGCAATATTAATATTCCCTGCGGAAAGGGACAGAACTATATTTAAAGCTGTCATTTTAGTTTTGGCTGCTTTGTCCAGTAAAATATAAGGCAAACTGATGTCATAAAGACAACATGGTTCAGAAAGTAGACCCCATGTGACTGGACTTGCAGGGAGCCGGCGTGTGGAAGTCCTTACAAGAGCTCAATGTCCAGCTGTGGACGTGTAACGGTGGACATATCTCCGCTACTCATCGTCCACATCGCGCAGCACAGTCCGGGCGAGGTTCCTAGCGAGTGCGAGGCGTAGAAGCTCGGCTTGCTCGCGACTGAGGCAATCTTGCCTCAGCTCGAGGCAGAGCATTAAGTCGTATGTAGCGTCCGATGATAGCACTGCCTCCTCCGTTTCCAATAGAGGCAGAGTGTCGAGCAGGAGGGTAGGCCAGAAACTGTGAATAGAAGAAAGTATTTTAAACAAAAAAAAGGTTGCATTATGTGATAACACAAAAATAATCTTTTTTAAAAAGAGCAACCACCGACTTTCTTGCTGGTTCTTCTCGGTAGGAATGGCATTTTGAACCAGTCGTAGATTCTCTCGACGATTCAAAAGCAAAGTTTATTTGATTAAAAAAATATGAGTTTGAGTTTAATATCATTTTCTAAAACTGATCACCCCAAAAATAAGTCCCATGTTATCTATCTAGAAACTGCTGCTGGGATTGGGATAGTGATGTGAATGAGGGATCTTTTGAAATGGAATGAAACCCATATTTTCCAAAGAACAAAATGTATCGACGCCATCTTGAAATTCAAAATGAATATAATTTTCATCGGCAATGAAAAAACCTCGTAGGCTTGTGGGGTGCCGCCCGAATACCGAATAATGCAACATTACATTAATAAAAATATCGCTTGTAAAAACTTTTTTGCTAAAAACCAAGGAGTCATTATAAAAATCTTCTCAGATGGATACTTACTAATCAGGTGCAATATTAGATGTGATAAGAGAGACAAGCAGTTTCGCAGCCTTTTTGAATTCTCTATTCTTGTATAGTCTATGGAAATCACAGTATTTGCCTGTAACAAGAAATAATACTTTCAACAAACATCATTTTGAAGTACTTTGATAATTATTAGTCTTTAATTGGGCCATAAAATAGCAGTGTGGATCTTCTCCGGGGTACTGGCTTCGAAGCCTCGCCTCCTTTCCGGGTGCGGTGTGGAGTAACATTGTACCCCGGTGAGTTTCTTTAAGCCGCCTTTAAGTGTAGTTGGCTAGGATCTGCCTTGAAGGCTACATAATTCAGTATTCAGATGGTTAAGTGTCCACATACAGGATACTAGAATGCGCTACGGTTAATCAGTTACGGTATCTTAAAACTAAAGCTACGAGGGTTCCAAGCGCGCCCCTGGTCTGAGAAGAGCCCACAACAAACTCAGCCGGCCTTGGCGTGAGTCCTCGTCTGTGTGACGTGAGAAATCGGGGACATCATCTTCGCCGGAGACAGTGAGCTGTGTGGCCCTACCTGATAAGGAGTAATTAAGTAAGGTCGTAATTTGGTCAGAAAGATCGTAAGGCTACGTTTGCACTGCGCTAATATGCGCGTCCGCACTGCCGCGCTGCGGGGAAGGCAAGGCGACACTCACCCAGCAGCAGCAGCGTGTCGTCAATGAGCAGCGTGGCGCCCGCGGTGAGCAGCAAGTCGGCGGCGGGCAGCGGCTGCCCCGCGCAGTAGGCCCGCAGCGCGTGGTGCGCCGCGCGCCCGCACCCCGCGCCGCTCAGCGCGCGTGCGCCCCACGCGAGCGCCGCGCCCGCACTGCCGCGGGACAGCGCGCGCGCGCTCACACACGAGCACACCGACTGCGCTGCGGACGAGAGTAGGGATGAGGCTAACTCAAACTTCGTATCCATTCAGAATGGCTCTGGGTTCCAGCCCTTCTGAGCCGCCTCGTATCCACTAGGCAACATTTGTCTATGCATGACTTGGGGCCATTATACTACCATCGCTATTAAAGCCATATTGTTTCTACATTCTTAATTGAATTCATATAAACGCCGTCTTAAACGAACAGTTACACACTTCTATCCGACATTTAAACCAGACTTTTCAAAATATCAAATGCATCATAAGCATGGCAAGACCTACCAGGAATGAAACACTCCAAAGCGCTAGTTAATTCTTTCAACAAGAAGGCCTCAATCGTACTAGCACTTAGTAGGAAAATCTTAATTCAGTATTTGTATGACAGCACGTAAAGCCGTCGGCCCTGCGCCTGATCTCTCTCCGGTCGCGTCTGATTTTCCGTCCCATCGGGCTATGAGCGTAAAGAAACAGAGAGTGCACCTGTGCTTGCACACACACTTGTGCACTAAAATATCTCATGGGCTAATCTCTCTGAAGATTGGCCGCCGTGGCAGAAATTCGGTCGGGAGAACATTATTTAATTTTTGGTATTAATAGATATACTCGTATATCCAAACATTTCAAAACAATTTTTCAAAATTTCTCATCATGCTTATTGAATCTAACTGAATAAACTTACCAACTCCAAGCAGGCCATACTTCTTGGCCTCAGCTATAACCCGCATGGCCTTGGCCTCAGTGTCTATGGGCATCCTCTCCAGCAGTAACTCCGCCCTCCTGGCTCCTTCGGGAGGGCACGAGGCGAGGTACGACAGACCGGGGGACCAGAGGGACTTGTGTTCCATCAGTATGGACCCGTATTCCAGGATCTGGCTGTCTCTTAGACGACTTGTGACACTGGAAAAAACAGATTGTACTAATATTATACATGCATTCAACATGAACAATGATGTACTCGTACTATATCCTATACTATAAATGGCTACTTTTTATACAAGAAAATTAAAGAGTTCCCGCGGGAACCAAAAAACCTCAATCCACGCCGACAAAGTCGCGGGCATCAGCTAGTTTTTTTTTTTTTTTTTTTTTTTTTTTTTTTTTTTTTTTTTATCCACTACAGTTTAGCCCTTGACTGCGATCTCACCTGATGGTATGTGATGATGCAGTCTAAGATGGTAGCGGGCTAACCTGTTAGGGGCATGGCAGTTATATTAAACCCATGCCCCTATTCGGTTTCTACACGGCATCGTACCGGAACGCTATATCGCTTGGCGGCACGTCTTTGCCGGTAGGGTGGTAACTAGCCACGGCCGAAGCCCCCCACCAGGCCAGACCAGAGAAAATTCAGAAATTATAAATTCCCAAATTGACCCTGCCGGGGATCGAACCCAGAACCTCCGTACGTTAAGACAACAGCGCTACGCACTGCGCCACGGAGGTCGTCAAAAGTCAAAGTAGTATTAGTATAGATAATGAATGTCACTCAAGATAGTTTAATCGTTAAAATCATTAGTCAATATATAATTATTCGCTTTCATCTAAACAAAAACCGACTTCAAAACTATACCTGGAAGTACAAACTTAAACTAAAAAAAGTAAACAACGTTATCTGGGTATATATTTTGGTTTTTGTTGATTTTCTCAAGAAGCGCTAAATCAATTTTGATAAAATTTATATGGGACCACCTCAAAGTATGATCTACCAAACAAAAATGATCAAAATTGATTCATAATTGGAGGAATTATCGCGTAACATACATACAAAAAAAAACATACAGTCGAATTGAGAACCTCCTCCTTTTTTGAAGTCGGTTAAAATCAATCGGAGGTCCCGGGTTCGATCCCCGGCAGGGTCAATTTGGGAATTTATAATTTCTGAATTTTCCCTGGTCTGGCCTGGTGGGGGGCTTCGGCCGTGGCTAGTTACCACCCTACCAGCAAAGACGTGCCGCCAAGCGATTTAGCGTTCCGGTACGATGCTGTGTAGACACCGAATAGGGGTTTGGGTTTAATATAACTGCCATGCCCCTAACAGGTTAGCCCGCTACCATCTTAGACTGCATCTTCACTTACCATCAGGTGAGATCGCAGTCAAGGGCGAACTTGTAGTGGATAAAAAAAAAAAAAACGACTCACTCTGTCTGGTGCTGGTCCAGAACCTGCAGCTTCCCGCAGCGGTACAGCATGTCCGCGAGATGAGTGGCGAACCAGCCGTTGTCTGCGATCTGCTGGATCTCGTGCATCACCTGACAATTCAATTCAAAAGTTTTTTTTTTAAATCCGCTACAAGTTAGCCCTTGACTGCGATCTCACCTGATGGTAAGTGATGATGCAGTCTAAGATGGTAGCGGGCTAACCTGTTAGGGGCATGGCAGTTATATTAAACCCATACCCCTAGCCGGTTTCTACACGGCATCGTACCGGAACGGTTCTCTTCACTTCTAATATGGAAGTTGTATGAAATTCACAGTTGTGACGTCATCAAATTTCAACGCACTTCTTTTCATTAAATCAAACTTAAAACTAACCAAGGATGTGAATTTTAGGTGTTTTGGAAGACCCTCTATTTAATACCTAATCAGTTAGAAATAATTTATCTATACTAATATTATAAAGAGGTAAAGTTTGTGAGGTTGTAGGGGGTAATCTCTGGATCTACTGAACCGATTTTGAAAATTCTGATACCAATAGAAAATTGTGATGAATTTGTGAGTGTCATAGGCTATAATATATTGACCCGAAAAATTAGGGAGTTCCCGTGGGAATTTAAAAAACTTACTTCACGCGGGCGAAGGCGAATTTTTTATACAGGCATCATCCCAAGTTGTTTTGTTTCTTTCTTACCTGGTACAGATCCCCGTCCATCACCGCGCGCACCATAACGTCGAGATGCGACCTCGGAGCAGCGAGCAGGCCCGCGCACGCCGCCGCCGCCGCACCCAGCTCATGCCTCTTCGCCCACGGGGAGGTGAACAGAACCCAGCCCCCCAACACGTCGAACCATGACGAATACTTGGTGCGTATTGATTCGAACGCTGAATACTCCCCCGTTATTATCTGTTGAATCAAATAAATATTATAAATGCGAAAGTTTGGATGGATGTATGGATGGATGTTTGTTACTCAATCACGCCCCAACGGCTGAACGGATCTGGATGAAATTTGGCACAGAGATAGATTATAGTCTGGAATAGCACATAGGCTACTTTTTAATTTTTAATCTAGGGTATAATCTACATCCATTCCAAATTTCAGCCAAATCGGTTAAGTAGTTGCCGCGTGAAGGAGTAACAAACATACACACATACAAACTTTAATATTATTATTGCCGATAGGTGGCGATTTGCACCCTTAAACAGTATTCAATTCTATGCCTTGATATGGGTAGTCGGGTATGTTACACTCTCTTTAACGTTTCTGTGGTGGTGTCGTGTGGTGCGGGTTGTTACGTTCCCTCAAATATGGTTGAGCGAAGCAATGGCTGGATCATGCGTCATGCTCGTGAACGGGTGCCACCGTCGGAAATGGGGCTGCCTCTGTCTGCCAGTCTTGGCGTGTATTGAATATTGTAGGTATGCTCGTGAAAAAAGCTTACTATACAATCGAAGATTACGTAAATGATAAAAAAAACAGCGTGGATTTGATTCGCTCCAGCTATGCGTGGGACTGCAGTTACTTGTATCATTATGATGATTGTAAGTTTTGATGGAAAAGAGCAACCACCGAGTTTCTTGCTGGCTCTTCTCGGTAGGAATGGCATTCCGAACCAGCGGTAGATTCATATTATAACGATTCAAAAGCGCTTGTAAAAGCTTATTTGAATAAAAAACATTTTGAATTTTTTGAATTTTAACCCGGAAAATTAAAGAGCTCTCGCGGGAACCGAAAAACCTCAATCCACGCGGATGAAGTCGCGGGCATCAGCTAGTAAAATATAAATGTAATGTTTTATTTCATGTAGAATGTAATTTGTGTGTCACTTATGCACACTTAGGATATTGGGTTTTTCTGACTAGATATTCTCAGTACTAGCCCGGAGTTAGGAAGTTGGCGGTGTTTCACCCCCGTGCCTCGGAGAGCACGTTTAGCCGTCGGTCCCGGTTATATCACATGATAATAGTCGTTAAAACCCACCAACCCGCATTGGAGCAGCGTGGTGGGTGTAAGCTCCAATTCCCTCTCTCCTATGAGAGTGGAGGCCTGTGCCCAGCAGTGGGACGTTAGTGGGCTGTATACGTCGGGACTCTACCACCGGTTGGGAAAGAAGGATTGTACTGAGAACAAACGGCAAGAAACTCGGCACTTGTTTTTTTGAAGTGAAAACTTCTTTAGCCGCGTTGAGCACTTTTTGGTAGGGGGAAATCTTATGGGTTCGCGTCACCGACATGCTCGCGACCGTAGACAGAGAAAGAGATATAGACATGGCGTCAGCGTATACAGTATGCGATAGCGATAGTCTTTACAGATGACGTATTGTGCAACATTAGTGCTGTGTATTTATCTTTACAAGTAAAATTGAATTGATTTAGTTTTCACTTCTTCTGCCTGTCTGTCTGTCTGCTACGCTTTAACAGTCCATCTTTTCAACCGATTTTGATGACTATACGATACTTTTTATATCGGAAAATTAAGAAGTTACGCCAGGAATTAAAAAACTTAATCCACGCGGACGAAGTCGCGGGCATCATCTAGTGTTACAATATGTAGATAATTTACCTAATGTAAAAAGTATTACACTTAAAAAATTACGCATTCAGACTCAATCACACTTGCTTGCAAGTGGTGATGCAGCCTAAGGTGGAGCGCGCTTGCCTAGAAGATGCCTATTCACTCTTGATTTGAAGGTACGTACCTATATTATAAGAGGAGGGGAAAACGGAAGCATGCTTCTTATTCATAGTTCCCGGGAGAATCAAAATAATATTATTATTATTATTAATATTAATAGGAACTGCTTATGGCAACATTATAACATTATAGAGAAGATCCAAAAAACCTTCAAAAAAGTAAAAAAAATATATAGAAAACAAATAGAAAAAGTTCTCATAGCAGAGCGTGGTTTCGATCCACGGACCTCTGGGTTATGGGCCCAGCACGCTTCCACTGCGCCACTCTGCTACGGGGGAAAGCGGCGAAAATAATGATCTGGTTTATTACAAATTTACAAGAAATGTGAATCATCAGCAAAGATTTTCATACGACGAATAGAAATATAACTTAACAGTATGACAATTAAATTAAAATTTCAATACCTAAGCACACCACAGCATTTATTTCCAGCATTTTTGTACCTACATTGATCGTCATTGAAAAGACATGGCCGAAAAATATAACAAAGTTTCTATCCAGGATTGTTTTTGAGAAATCAGCCATAAACCTTTACTAACAAACTTAATTTTGAGATCCGAAATCAATTTTGACGACCTCCGCGCAGTGTGTCAATTTGGGATTTTATAATTTCTGAATTTTCCCTGGTCTGGCCAGGGGGTCTACTCTCTTTCTCTCAAACGAAACTTCGCAAACGAACGAACGAAATTTCGTTAACTCCTCTCCTACATAATATTATCTCTATGCTCCTCTCTATTTCGTTTTCGTACACGCAGACGAAGTACGGATCCATAGACAATTTTCGTGACCGATTGGATTGAACGATTTTGTGTGGGTCTAATAACCGACTAATTACGTTCGTTTGCGAAGTTTCGTTTGAGAGAAAGAGAGTAGACCCCCTGGCTTCAGCCGTGGCTAGTTACCACCCTACTGGCAAAGACATGCCGCCAAACGATTGGGTTCAGGTACGATGCCGTGTAGAAACCGAAGGGTTATGGGTTTAATATAACTGCCATGACCCTAACAGGTCAGCCCGCTACCATCTTAGACTGTACCATCATGTTTTACTGAAACACCCCACAATTTTAATTTTAATAAGTATGATGATGTTTATTTACCTCTATATTACTGTTTGTTTACTTGTTTGGTGTACTTTTACTAATTGTTTATTGTTGTAAATGTTATTTTATTTGTCCGCATAATCCTTGTATTTATGTAATAGATTTTAGAGGAATGTGCAGCCCCCAGATTAGTCGGCAAGGCTTAAGGGGTGCTAAGAAACCATGTTATGTAAAAATTTCTTTGTTAATAAATAAAGTTGGAAATTGGAAATCACTTACCATCAGGTGAGATCGCAGTCAAGGACTAACTTCTTCTTCTTTGTATCCTGGGATTATTTTCCGCACTTTAGGCGTCCGCTGTACGTGAAAGGCCACCACCACCACCACCACTACAGCCCAATAACGTCCCACTGCTGGGCACAGGCCTCCACTCTCATAGGAGAGAGGGAATTAGAGCTTAGACCCACCATGCTGCTCCAATGCGGGTTGGCGGGCTTTAACGACTATTGTCATGTTTGTGATAATAACCGGGACCGACGACTTAACGTGCTCTCCGAGGCACGGGGGTGAAACACCGCCAACTTCCTAACTCCGGGCTAGTACTGAGAATTTCTTAACTGAAAAACCCAATACCTAACAATTTTTATGCCCGACCGGGAATCGAACCCAGGACCTCGTGATCCGCAGTCAACCATACTAGCCGCTAGACCAACGAGGCAATTCGCAGTTCCCTGTACGTGAAGGGCTAACTTAAAAGTTAAAAGGGCGTAGTGGAAAAAAATAAAAAGTGTCACCCTCATGATGAGCTCCAGTTGAGGCTGGTCCTGAAGCAAGTGGCTGGAGAGCTTGGAACGGCACTCGGCCTGCCAGTGCTTCCAGGATATGGTGAACTCTCCTGTTGATATGCCACCGTATACCTGCAACCATCGACCATACAACTAATAGACTCCTCATATAGGGCGAACACTTTCAGACAACACATCAGACTTAATAGGTCTTATATAATTCCACGCCCTTGTAATAAAACCTACCGAGTTATTTGAATATTAATTAGAGTATATCGATAATTAATTATCGATAAATAATTATTAGGAGTTAGGACCCCATCCCATTTGATTTATGATTTTTTTGACCTTGAGTAGACCAATCAGCGTTTAGTACCCCGCGCCCGCTTACTTGAGTCATTTGACTGAATTGTTTGCATTACGAAAGCATAGTAATTAGGCGTCTATTGGTTGTGTGGTCGATGCCTCCAACACAGAGATTCCTGAATAAAGTAAGGAAAGACAAGAAAAAATATTTTTTTATTTTGTTTACTACATATGGAGTTTTGGACTAATTAAATCATACTAATATTATAAATGCGAAAGTGTTTGTTTGTTGGTTTGTCCTTCAATCACGCTGCAACAAGGCAACGGATCGACGTGATTTTTTGCATGGGTATAGTTGAAAACCTGGAGAGTGACATAGGCTACTTTTTAAAATCCTGGAAAATTAAGGAGTTCCAGTGGGAATTGTCTAGTAAGTTTATATTTGTAGCTTATAAAGTTAGTATGAAATTTCGCTATATCAAAATAAAGATAATAATTGTTCCAGAGGCTAATTATGTAATTGTTATATTAATTATAAATCTCTTATATCTTATAGATATTTGTGAGATGGTGATAATAAAAAACCCGGCTGAGTTTGTTGTGGGCTCTTCTCAGACCAGGGTGCGTTTCAAACCCTCGTAGCTTTAGTTTTAAGATGCCGTGTTTAATTATCACAATCACGTCTTATACTTTGTAAATGTAATGTTCAGAAGGTGTATACTAGGTATGTAGGTATCTATTTTGAATAAATATACCTACTTTGAGTTTTTGTAAAAAAAACTGTACGAGGGACGAGTGGCCTAGTTGCGACAACGCATATCAGTCGATTGTGAAGGTTAAGCAACGTTGACCCAAGTCGGTAACTGGATGGGTGACCGAATTTGGAGGTTCAAATTTGGCCTTTTCGTTTCCTTCGTGCCTCGGAGAGCACGTTAAGCCGTCGTTTCCGGTTATCATCACTAACATCTGATAATAACCGTTACAAAAACCTAAGAGTTATTAAATACTCTTAGTCGAGTTGTATGCGGAAGGACGTGGGAACCCACCGCATTATTATCCCAAGAAAACTCCTACCATTATTTGATTAATGGAAAGAGGTCACGACCCTCAGTAATGAGGAATACGGCGCAGAGAGAGAAAAATACTGTAAATACTCACACTATAAACGGGCATACTCCTCAGTGAGTTGTCAACCAGCTTGAACTCATTGGTGTCCTTAGCTGAGTGCAGTTTGAGCAGCGCCCGCGCCACGTCCACTCTGCCCTGGACTATCATGCCCACTACTGTGTCCCAGTAGTCAGGGCTGTCTTCTGAACCTGATGAAATAGAAATAAAAGCTTTTATAAGCCAACATTGGACAACATTGTCAGATAGAATAAGAACAACCACCACCACCACCACTACAGCCCATTAACGTCCCACTGCTGGGCACAGGCCTCCACCCTCATAGGAGAGAGGGAATTAGAGCTTAGACCCACCACCCTGCTCCTATGCGGGTTGGCGGGCTTAACGACTATTATCATGTTAGTGATAATAACCGGGACCGACGGCTTAACGTGCTCTCCGAGGCACGGGGGTGAAACACCACCAACTTCCTAACTCCGGGCTAGTACTGAGAATTTCTAGTCAGAAAAACCCAATACTCAATTATGGCCTGGGACTCGAACCTGGAACCTCGTCGGCCGCAGTCGAACATGCCCACCACTAGACCAACAAGGCAGTCATAAGAACAACAAATATAAAGAAATGTACAAACACACAGGATGTTACAGTTATAATCAAGAGCCTAAAGTGGAAATGGGCGGGGCATACAATCAGGGTACAAGATAAATGGAGCAAAAAAGTAATGTAAAATTGAAAGACCCATGTACCAATAGTACATGGGTCATTTCAAGAGGAAAAGGGGTAGGGGTAGACCAATGCAAAGATGGGTAGACGATATTCGAGTAGTGGCAGGTGGAATATGGTCCCGAAGGGCTAGAGACAGAGAGGCGTGGAAAATGTTGGAGGAGGCCTTTGCCATCAGGCAATCGGACGGGGTTGTCGAGGCAGTGCAGGATATTAATAGTTAAGACTAAGAAATTGTTAAATCTCTGAATAAAGGCTTTATTTATTTATTACTAGCCAATGCCCGCAACATCGTCCACATGAATTAAGGTTTTTTGGTTCCCGTGGGAACTCTTTAATTTTCCGGGATAAAAAGTAGCCTGCTATTCCAGCCTACAATCAATCTCTGTGCCAAATTATATCCAGATCCATTCAGCCGTTGGGACGTGATTGAGTAACAAACATCCATCCATACATCCATCCATCCAAACTTTCACATTTATAATATTAGTATAGATTATAAGTGAAGGTTTTAACTGTATCTATCTTGGAAGTCTCAATTTGGAAGTCTTTTTTTTTTATTGTATGAAAGAGGTAAATATACATCAAATTCTTCTTCAATAGAAGACCAAGCAATAGTCCAATGACTATTATCAAAACTACTGCAATAACCAACACACAGAGAGTGGAATATAATATTGTTCATGCTAACATTACTAATTTTTTTAACTGTACCTTGTTCACATGCCTCCAGGAATTGCTCAGCAGTTTTCTCGTGACAAGGAAAGTGGAAGCGCACCCACTCGAGCAAGAATGGCAACACAACATCTCCCGGTATTATGTCTATGAACAGAATCTCGCACAGGTGCCAAATACATTCGATAGAGTAAAATATTGTTATGTAGGAGAGTATTGTGTTCCTTGCGACTCCATCCTCCTCCTTCTCTCCAGCTTCTTGGAGGCTTTCTATGCATACTCGAATTATAGATCGATATTGGCGCGAAAGTTTCAAAAACTCGACTTGATTATCCGAATTTTTGGACTTTTCAGCCACTTTTTGTAAAGACAGGAAAGTTCCATTCGCTTCGTTGACTAATTTACGTAAAATAGGACTAAATAGTATGACTTCTTGGCGTAAAACTAGTATTTTGTCGTCGGTTTTGCTCGCCGATTCTGAGGTTGCTTTATTCACTGCTTGCGAACGTGGGTAGATAGAGAACTTGTTCCCACGTCGCCACGCACAGGCGATGCGTTTGTCGAAACATTTGTCCGGTAATACCTGAAACATTTAGAGGTGTTAACGAAACAGACAAACATAACCCTATACAAAGTTTACAAAGTTGAAACTTAACGTACAAATGTTTTCACGCGTTTAGTCATCTGCATATCATCCATGGTCTACAATTTAAGAAATTATGCAGTTCTGCGAGTAAGTTGGTTTACAAAAAAAACAAATAATACAGTAAATTCAACCGCGCTCAAAATTCACCTCAGGCTAACTTTTCAGTTTACTCAGCGGGCGATTGTCTAAAAATGACACTTGACAGCCACAGTGTAACGAATAACGATCGCAATCACCTCTGATTGGTTAGCATTCTTCCATTATTGGCCAAAATCCATTGACGCAGGAAGAATACCATATATTCAGCCAATCAAAACAATTGAGACTGTAACAATGATTGATGCAGGCTTTACACAATCGCCCTGCAGATTTCTGTCAATTATTGTCTTATTAATTTATTTTTTAATTTAACTGGTGGTGCAGCTCTAGGTTCCAGCCCTTCTGAGCCTAAATATTGTTCTATTCATGTGTTGTTATTACATTTTTCTTACTATTTGCGTGAGTCTGACTCGCACTTGACCGGTTTTTTATTTCCTGTTATAGATCTACTTGCAGGGCGCTAACATTCCTTAACTGCACCTCACCCGCAAGTGGACAATAATATTTTAGCAGTCTATTCTTTACGAGCTTAAGTCGACATTCTCGTGACAAAAATGTTTGTTGTAAGTTACATTTTGACAACAGTTTCCTTATATTTTGTGATGACTGGAAACTCCAGATATTATTAATTTTTAAAAGGAAGCTGCAACTATCATCAGATATTCCGATGAACAGACGAACTGAGCGAAGTAAATAAATTATTCCTAGCAGGTTCTATTATTTTAAATTATAATAATATATATTTTCTATATTAAGTATATAAATCACAATTTATATCATAAAAATATAGCGTACTTATCCAGAACTCTGAAGCAAATAGAATAATAAATTATAAGAAGAGGAGACAATGTTTTAATAATACCATAATGGCAAGGAGTGACAGAGCGAGAAGATGTTGTCTCTTGTCCTGCTCAGCGTATCACTTTTTTTTGTTTGACCTATCCGACAGTTTAGGTCAGACAATCCTGTGTCGTTTTTGTTATTCACCCAAATTCATACGAAATCGGAATTGGACAAAGTGGTAACTGTGCTCGTAGCTTACGAAAAAAGTGGTTTAACTTATAGATGATGTATTGCTGTGTGTTAGGCTGCAAAAGCCGAACTGAACGTAAATACGAAAACATAACATAATACGTATGTTTACAATTTTGACCTAATTTTTACTTGATTGTTACAGACAAAAACATTCTATTTGTTACTCGCATGAATACTACAAAGTATAGAAATAACAAAAAAAACTTATTTACCATTAAGAAAATATCTATCGCATTAAGACTATCGCTATCGCATACTGTATTACGCTGATGTCATGTCTATATCTCTTTCTCTGTCTACGCTGAAGTATAACTCTGAGGCAAGCAAACATGACCCCAGAGCTGTAAGCCATTTAATTAAAAAAAGTATGCTATTTTTCCGATAACTGTCAATGTCAAACAGGTCAAAATTTCACAGATAAAAAAAAGGAAGTGAACGTTTTCAATATGTTTTCAACTGTAAGGTTTTCAATTTAAATAAAAAAAATGTTTAGATAAAAATGTTTAGTTCGTTTACTGTGTTAATTTGAATTATTTATTTTGATTATATAATTACAGTTGAATTTATAAAAATGCTGTTCTGTGAATTTAGGACAAAAATATTTAAAACATAAAAGGTTACTTGACCGGATATAGAGTTGGAGGACATGTTGATTTGTCATGAATGAGGCGATTTTTGTCCAAATCGTCAAAAAGTGTTTTGTTAATTTTGTTTAGACTGAATTTCTACAAAAATTAACAGTAAAACCAGTTCCAACGTGTTGTGAAACGTGACAATGAAATAATGAGTGATATATGTTTACGTTGATAAGTCTGAAAGAGGGAATTATTTTTTTAAGGACCACTGCTCATATTTGGTAAGTTTTGTAATATTCAGTAGTTTTTATTGAGTATTCCGACCGCGACACGGTTTCACGCGCTATTCGGCAGGCCTTCACCTCGAGACGAGTCGCTCGGACGTGTAACTTTGTCCTAGTAGCAAAACATGTAAAATGATAACACTCGTCGCCTGACGTAGCTGTAAACTTGTAAAGGAAATTAAATTTAGGCCGTGATTATCTGTTTAGTGTGTATTTGTTTGTGTATTTGCATCTTGGATGAGTGTTTGTGACGTCACTTGTGTACGAGCCTACGAGGTGAGGAATCTTTGTGTTCATGTATAATAGATGATAATATGATAAAAGTTTATCAACAATTTGATAAGTGAAATGATTTAGATTATCATTCAGTGTTCGTTTGTTGCAGTAAAAAGTTTAGTTTTCTCGAAAAAAAACTGTGTATCTCAATGGTATATTATATTGGTAACATCTGTACTTGAGTGAGTAAATTGCAAATAAGTAATATTAAGCCATAAATGAGCAACTTATCAATACAGGTATTGCAATTAAGTAGGTCACATGATGTCTTTATTAAGACACTAGCTGATGCCCGCGAATATGTCCGCATGGTTTAAGTTTTTTTATTCCCTCGGGAAATCCTTAATTTTCTAGGGTAAAAAGTAGCCTATGTCACTCTCCAGGTCCTCAACTATACCCATGTCAAAAATCACGTTGATCCATTGCTCCGCTGCGGCGTGATTGAAGGACAAACCAATAAACCAACAAACAAACACACTTTCGCATTTATAATATTAGTATGATACTCAATTGCAAGAATGAAACTTTGTTTACACAATTGATTCATACTCTAAGCTGGTTTCCCAAAGTTAGACTGTTATGTCAGTATCTGAAATATCCACTTTCAAAGCTTCGCTGCCTGTTTCTGTACATTGATATTGGGGCTGATTCTGTAGTGCACAATCTCCAAACTAAACTAAAATCACAGCATTAAAAATATTGCTAACCCTTTCATAATACTCGCTGCAGAAAGGGACAGAAGTAGATCTAAAGCTGTCATTTTAGTTTAGTTAAGAGATACCTATATTGGGTATTGAATAACAATGCTATCATTTTTGGTGATTATCAGATAAATTTTGATACTCAATACATGTTTTATCATTTGCATAACTAATTTCGTATTTAAAAAAAGAGTATTCTAATGATGATTCAAATCACATGATACAATTTCATAATCTAAGTAATAATATCTATGTCATGGTTGACAAAATGGCATAGACGGATGCAGTGTAGTCTCAACAGAACAGTAACCCCTTATTTTATCATAGTGACTACTGGTGACTGCAGCGGCGTGCAGTTCATAGAGGCATAAACGCACTGCTTACCCTGATGGAAATAGGTCAATATCCATTTTTCATTGTAACAGTCAGTAAATAGGTGTTCTGACTAACTAATGCCTACCCTAGCTTCAAGTCCTGTGCACGCCACTGGGTGACTGGTGTACCAGCTGGCAAAGTGGTTAGCATACTTGACACACTAAATTGTGTCAGGTCTAGTCTCGTGAGAGGCTTCAGCCTCCCAGTCTTAGTAGAGCTACCAGCAACAATAAGCTGCTAAGCAATTAATCAGGACGATATCCTCCCTGGCGCAGTGTTGAGCGCTGTTGGCTTAACATGCAGAAGTTCCGGGTTTGATCCCCAGCAGGGTCAATTTGGGAATTTTGGCTAGTTTTCACCCTACTGGCAAAGATGTGCCGCCAAGCATTTTAGCGTTCTGGTACAATTCTGTGTAAAAACCAATTAGGAGTATGGGCTTAATATAACTGCCATGCCCCTAACACATTACCATCTTAGACTGCATCATTACTTACCATTAGGTGAGATCGCAATCAAGGACTAACTTGTATTGGATAAAAAAATAAAAATAGCTGGGACCAATACAGTGCCACTAAAAACCAGTTAGCGAGGATATATATAACAGCTTATAATATTAAGTAAGTATGCAAATTAACTGCAGCAGCTAACTGTACTTGTAAATATTGTATCATTTCCTAACTTACACCACAGTTTAGCAATCATAATGAGAGACCAAAACTACTGCCCCAACCTGGGCTTTAATGACAAACTGATTCCTTCTAAGTAGTTAAATATTAAATGTGAAAGTGTGTTTGTTTGTACTTACTCTGCAATGGTCGTTTTTGAATGGATATAGCTTTAAAGACCTAGAAAAGACCTATGCCATTTTTTATTCTGGAAAATTTATGATTTTGAAAACTGAAATTCTCGCAAAAGGATTGTAACTCAAGAGAAACCCATGAGAAGAAAAAAGTGTTTCGGTTATGTTTTACCAACATCGCTATCATTGTATGATTTGATTTCATTTAAAGTCGTTGTGTTGCTCTAACATAATATTATGGTTCCTATACTTTGTAAACATCTTGATACAGTAGAGGAATTTTATTGCTCAGAGGTCATTACAGTGGAGTTGACCATGCTGGTACAATGTAATTTTTTTTTTTCATCCATTTTGTCATTTCCTTCTGCACCTAACTACTTGAACTATTGAAGTGGCAACATTCTGTCATGTAGTCAAGAGAGCCCCTGTTGAAGGGGAAAATTCTCATGCATATGCTTCTCCAAATCGGAGTGTGCTGCCAGAGATTACTTAAATAATAGTTACTTCAGGCTGAGAGTCAAATTAAGTAATTTTTCAAACCAAAGTGGGTAGCACTGTATACTTTTTGAACATCTATCTTTTTTCATTTAATAACTAGTCTGATGATGATTTAATTATTAAGGAATCTTAATACCTACTAAAGCTACAAGGGTTCCAAACGCGCCCTGGTCTGAAGCCCACAAAAAACTTAACCAGGCTGACGTTTTATCTGTGTCTGCCTCTTTATTCTTTCTCCTTTCCTTCCATTTTATCCTTCATGTATTCTTGGACTACTATTTTATTTTCGCCCTCCGGGATCTCCCTACTGCACGTTTGCTAAACATTGTTTTAATATGCATCTCGCCACAATACCTACTAAGGTCATTGCAGTGGTTTTGACCATGGCAACTTCTACAATGTCATTTCCTTCCGCAATAACTAACTAAGTACTTAGGTATGTTAACTATTTAGCGGCATTTTGTCATGGGATTATAAAGGCTTGGTAAAACAGTATGTGAAACATAATAAGCCCTCCGCCCACGTGTGACTTTTCGTAAGTCCGATATAATCGGGTTGACTTTTATCACCGATTTTGTGATTTTCCGAACGTTAAGTAAAAAGTTACGTATTCGTTGTAGTTAACTTTCAGAAATCAAATATGATCTATATTCTATACTAATATTATAAATGCGAAAGTTCGGACGCCGCCGGAACGGCTGAACGGATCTGCACGAAATTTGACAGAGATTATAGTCTAGAATAACATATAGGCTACTTTTTATCCCGAAAAATTAAAGAGTTCCCGCGGGAACCAATAAACCTCAATCCACGCCGACGAAGTTGCGGACATTAGCTAGTTTGCTATAACGGTGAAGCAAAACATGTTTGGAAACCTGCATGGCGGTGGATGGCACAAAAAAATGTGTTTGAGAAAGAGGAACAGTCAAAAATTTATCCAACTAGCTGATGCCCGCGACTTCGCCCGCGTGGTTTAAGTTTTTTGATTCCCGCGGGAGCTCCTTAATTTTCCGGGATAAAAGTAGCCTATGCCACTCTCCAGGTCCTCAACTATACCCATGCCAAAAATCACGTCGATCCGTTGCTCAGTTGCGGCGTGATTGAAGGACAAACCAATAAACCAACAAACAAACACTTTCGCATTTATAATATCAGTATGATATGATATTCATACTAAGTAATACCTATTATAAATGTGAAGAACTAAACGGGCATAAAAGTTCCAATTTTGGCCACCGGGTCAGATAAGTATGTGGGACTATACTTTCTTCTCTAGGTAACCAGTAGCCTGGACAGTTAATTTATTTTTCATCATACCTATTCGAAAAACGTGTATATTGGCTTCAGAGGATAGCGGGATTAAAATGTAATTTTTAGGCCCATAGGACTTTTCATTTCTCTGTTCTGATTGGTGCTTAAAATTTCTCTGTTCTGATTGGTCCGCATTACATAGTACGTTTGATACTCCTAGCTTTTTCTCATACGTAATGATGAAAAATAGTGTGTGTCACTCGGGGCCAAATTTTTTGTTCTCGGGCGGCGTATATTGAATTCCTCGCTACGCTCAGGATTCTACTTTAGAATCCTTCACTTCGCTCTGAATTCAAAATAGCGCCCTCGGGGAACTAAAATTTTCTTTGGCCCCATATAACACAAATAACTATAAAGTATTTTTCAAATCATTTTGACGACCTCCTACCGTTCTAATACCATGTCACGTGGTCGCGATCTACAGCTAGAGGGATCTAATCACTGATGTTACGTATATAATACCTATACCTAATACCTATGTAGACAGTTACATAACTAATCGGGTAAAGCGTTGCAGTCTGGTTATAATTTGATTTGTCCGCTGTACAGTCATCGGTCTTCACTGTGAATCATGCAGCATTATGCTGAGTTGGGGCCTTTTTCAGGTTGTGCTACATGACTCCTGTTGTCCCGGCGCTTCTGTCACCTTGGTAGTTTAGCTTATTGCTGTTGGTGGTGGTGATGGAGGCGCCGGGGTAGCATACCCTTGAGGTAAAGGCATGTGTGGCAACATTGGAAATAAATGGTTTTTCTTTCTTTCTGTACTGTACAGCGCTAATTAAGGGTGGGGGACTGTTGACTCATTATTTTGTGAAAGCCCTAAATCGTTGGTCATTCGATCGAAGTTCGACGGTCAAAATCACTTCGTATCTTACGTCTGCAGGGCCTAGCATGGGCCGAAGATAAAAATTTTATCCCCCGATTTTGTCCACTGACAAGAGATAAAATTAACTTATCCACTTCTCAGAGCACGGCAGCAGGGGAGAGGAGAAGTTTATCCCCGTTTGACATTTCACGGGGACTCGGGGGACTATTTACCCACCGTTATTTAGCGTTTTTATTTATTTATTTAGGAATAAAAATTTTATCCTTTCCACGGGGAGAAAATTGTCTCGGCCCATGCTAGGGGGGCAGGGAGATTTTCCGTGGGCAGCGGGCAGCAGAAGCGGAAACAAAGCTAATGTTTAACGAGAGCATTTACATCAGCATTTAAAAAAAAGAGCAAGCAATTTTCTTACCGGCTCTTCTGAGTTTATAACGTGTTTCCCGAAGCGGGTCTAGTAATATATATATATATTTTTTCGAATTTTAATAATTGAATATAATATACTATCGGGCATCAGCCCGCGACTTCGTCCGCGTGAATTAAGATTATTTGGTTCCCGCGGGACATCATTAATTTTCCAGGATAAAAAGTAGGTAGCCTATGTGTTATTGCAGACTATAATCTATCTCTGTGCCAAATTTCATCCAGATCCGTTCAGCCGTTCTTGCGTGATTGAGTAATAAACACCATACCGCCGAGTTTCTTGCTGGTTCTTCTCTGTAGGAACGGCATTCCGAACCAGTGATAGATTCATTCGACTATTCATAAGCACTTGTAAAAAGTCTATTTGAATAAAAAACTTTTGAATTTGAATACAAACCACCATACGTCCATCCATCCAAACTTTCGCATTTATAATATTAAGTAAGTACCTAAGTATATGTCGGTCACAGTCGATAGTTGATACTTTATGCCAATGCCAGTAATTGCTATTTACCAAATGAATTGCTATGGTTAGAATACATCGTCATTTCATCAGAAAAAACTAAGTACATATATAATACTTTTACGCAATAGCTCCTACGTACTTCCTATAATGACAGCCGTATACAGCACCAAAGTTAACTGTACTCCAACTGGCCTTATCAAGTTATCAGTCACAGATCTAGCTCTTATCACGTGAGCCATAAGGTGCACAGTCACGAATGAAACAATAACACGGGTAGATAATGCGGTGTAAAATGATTATGGAGCGCGGAACCGCCGCTAGCGAGACGTGCGTTGAACTCAACCGGTCAAATAGATCGCAAAATATGATACTATCATACTAATAGATAGATAGATAAACTCTTTATTGCACACACTTAGAACAAGGACAATATATAGATAGTTATATTAAACCCATACCCCTTATTCGGTTTCTACACGGCATCGTATCGGAACGCTTAGTCGCTTAGCGGCACGTTTTTGCCGGTAGGGTAACTGGCCACGGCCGAAGCCTCCCACCAGGCCAGACCAGGGAAAATTCAGAAATTATACTTCCCAAATTGACCCTGCCGGGGATCGAACCCGGGACCTCCGCGCGTTAGACAACAGCGCTCAACACTGCGCCACGGAGGTCGTCATCTATCCGAAGGTCGCGCATTGTTCCACGCGGGACAATCGGCGAGCGGACGTGTCAATACACTCATCTGAGCGTATAAGCCGTAATCACACGCCGCGGGGTCGACGACCGCCGAAACAGTGCCGGTACAATATGATACACACCTGCATATTATATGTAAATTCGTGATTTCGGTAAAGGTATGCGTCCATACCAGTAATAATAATGTCCTCCCGACCGAATTTCGGCCACGGCGGCCTTTTATCTGCGCGGGAGATATTATAGTGCACAAGTGTGTGCGCATACACAGGTGCACTCTCTGTTCCTTTACTCTCATAGCCCGATGGGACGGAAAATCCGACACGACCGGAGAGAGATCAGGCGCAGGACCGACGGCTTTACGTGCTCTCCGAGGCCCGGGGGTGAAACACCGCCAACTTCCTTACTCCGGGCTAGTACCTACTGAGAATTTCTTGTCAGAAAAACCCAATACTTATCTAATCCATACCAATATTATGAATGCGAAAGTCTGTCTGTCTGTCTGTTCGTCTGTCTGTCTGCTACGCTTGCACGGCTCACCTCTTTAACCGATTTTGATGAAATTTCGTACAGGGGTGGGTAATAGGGTTAGGTATATCCCGGGAAAAAGGAAGCGAAAACCCTCAATCCACGCGGACGAAGTTGCGGGCATCAGCTAGTATAAATATATCGCGCGTGCCAAATACTTACAATTCTATTATAACTAATTAGGTAAACTGTGCTTGGCCAGTGCGGCTATGTCCCGACTCCGAATATGTTTGACAGTGTATCTAGCCGAGCCTCCGCCCTAGTGCTTCCATCCACTCATTTCCTAACAAGCAACAACTGTTAAGGAGCAGACACACTTTCCAACGATGAAGATGTTCCATTAAATCCATATCCATACTAATAAATACTAAAAAAAAAAAAAAATTACAATTACTTACAAATTAATGAAATTGTAATTTATTTATTTTTTTTCAAAAGAGCAACCGCCGAGTTTCTTGCTGGTTCTTCTCGATAGGAATGGCATTCCGAACCAGTGGTAGATTCATTCGACTATTCATAAGCACTTGTAAAAAGTCTATTTGAATAAAAAACTTTTGAATTTTGAATTTTGAATATTATAAATGCGAAAGTGTGTCTCTGTCTGTCTGTCTGCTACGCTTTCACGGCCCATCTGTTCAACCGATTTTAATGAAATTTAATACAAGGAAAGGTTTTATCCCGGGGATGGACATAGGCTACTTTTTATCCCGGTAAATTATGGAGTTCCCGCGGGAATCAATAAAACTTAATCCACGCGCTAAGCGAAGTCGCGGACATCATCTAGTTTAGAAATAAATTTCGTCCTTTCTATTGGGATAACCTATTCCTATTAAACGATTCTATGTATTATTTTTTGTGTAGTTAAGTACTTTAAATGTACCTACATAACGCTATGCTACCATCTTGTAATATTTGTATTGTAATTTTCCTTTTGTTTTCATTTCCCATAACTCAAGGATTTTACGTGTGTTAGGTCTTTGTTTTTCGCACGTCTCTTTAATGATTTATAACCAACTGTTTTATGAATTAGGTGTTTATATACAATGAGATTTAAGCTATACTTTGACATAAACCACCTGTTAATATGCTCATATACATACAATTAGATTTAAAGTAGACGACATAATATGCGACCGTTACGACGCGACACAAGTTGGACCCAAAGTGCAAACTACGGAATTTGTTAGTACTACAGTAATCTCAAATTAACTCTTCCGCTATCGCAAAATCCACAGTCGCAGCCAGAATGTAACAATTAAGATTTTAATAATTAATTGATGCATTTTCGGAACAGTGCCAAAAATTTGTTTCTCGTTTTTATTGAAACCTAAGTCTAAACAAAACGTTCTATAACTTGATATCAGCCCTATTTTTGTTAACGGGAGCGGGAATCTTCCAGAGATACCCGACCACGTGGGGGAGGGGTCGGGTTATGTGTTATTTCTACCCACTAAAACCCCCTCGGTGACCGTCCTCAGATCATAATGACGGGTTCCAGGAACTCCTGAGAACCCCCACCTCGAGTTAGGCTCAACAGCCTGATGTAGAGCTGCCGTATTCTCGAGATCGTCTACTACTTAAAGGAGTGGCTGGAGCCTCCACTGCTAGAACTCAATATCAGCCTAACGTATACATCTATCTTCTTCTATATCTTCTTCTTGCCCTTTTCCCACGCTATGTGGGGTCGGCACAACATGTTTTCTTCTTCCTCTCACTTCTGTTATCCGTCAATCTCTCATTAACCCCTTTTATACGCATATATCTTCTTTTACACAATCCATCCATCTTTTCTTTGGTCTCCCTCTACTCTTTTTTCCTTCCACATGCATATCTATCATTCTTCTCGTAATATGCCTTTCTTCCCTCCGCATTACATGCCCATACCATGCTAGCTTATTACTCCTCATCTTTTCTATCACTGGCGCTACTTTCAAACTTCCCTCTATATATATTCATTCCTAATCTTATCCATTCTAGTCACACCACACATCCATCTCAACATTCGCATTTCGGTCGCATTTACTTTTCTTTCATCCGTCCCTTTCACCGCCCAACATTCAGAACCATATAAAACCATATAATCTAACAATGTAAAATCTCCTTAACAGACACCCCCATGTGAATCATCATACAAACATATTGTAACAGTGTAGCGACGCCTCTACGACTAAGGGTAGGGACTAGTGTGATTCCATGTGTCGGCCAGACGGCACGTACCTACTGTACAGGGTGTAAACTGTAAGAGGAACGCTACCGAAAACGCTACCTAAACAAAATCCGATACTAGTACAATATAATTTAAAAAAATATTAAAGATCACGACTGCCCTGCCATATTGTTATTTTTTTTAATGTTAAATGAAACACTACCGAAAACAGTACTACCGAAAACAAAATAAGTGAATATAATTTAAAAGATATTCAAAAATACGACTGCCCTGCCATATTGTTCTTATTTTTTTTTTTAATGTTAAGGGGAACGCTACCGAAAACGTAGTACTACCTAAACAAAACCCGATACAAGTGAACAAAATCAGAATTATTAAAAAAACACGAGTGCACTGCCATATTGTTTTTTTTTTTTCAAAAATTTATAGCCAGTGTCACTCGGGATGATGTAATGAGTCTAACGATATGCCATACATCCAAATCTGTTCAGGTTGTTTTGTGGTATTCCTTTCAGTCATCACCAGTAATATCTCCTGTCTTCGTTTTCGGTAGCGGCTGTCTTACACCCTGTATGTATAATTTCAGTCTGTGCTATAGTTTGATACTATTATAATTAGTGGCAGTGACATTGAAATGTGTGTGATTGTTTAGTTACCAGGGAAAACGAAAGGAATTAATATGGCTGGTTTGTGAGTACATTTATGGAGTTTTAATACAAAATTCAAATGTTTTTTATTCAAATAAACTTTTACAAGTGCTTTTGAATCGTTAAGTTAATCTACCACTGGTTCGGAATGCCATTCCTACCGAGAAGAACCAGCAAGAAACTCGGTGGTTGCTCTTCTGAGTTTGCTATTTTCATAGGCTTTATTGGTCTATAATTTATGCATTTTATAAATGACTAGTTTATGCCCGCCACTTCGTCTTTGTAATTTATGTTTTTAAAAATCCTGCGGGAACTGGCTTGGTATATTATTTACTAGCTGATGCCCGCGATTTCGTCCGCGTGGAATAAGTGAAATAGGTTTTTCTGAGTCCCACGGGAACTCCTATGAAGGAGTTAATTTTCCGGTATAAAAAGTAGCCTATGTCACTCTCCAGGTCCTCAACTATGCCCATGCAAAAATAACAGTTTGATGTCACGTACCTTGACGTCCCTAAAATAAGGATTATAATTCTAAAACACGAACGTCAACAATATTAAAACAATACGGATTTAAGCGATGGTAATAAAAAACAGAAAAGCGAGACGAAAAATTTGGAATGTTTTTAACAGCATAGCATGACTATGGAGCCCTGCCTTATGCGTGTTCAGACTTCAGACTCAATTGGCCAGTGGAATAATTAAGTCATAACTATGGCAATGTTTTCCCCGAATTTTCCGCATTGATACGCGCATTTTCCGGGACCATTCCTTAAAATACCGATTAGGTGATTTTTAAATTAACTACTTACTAAGCAATAATAACAGTATGTTGCATGAATCTTGGTAAATAAGGCATCCTTTTGTTACTCCTTTATTCCATTCATTTGTTAGGTACTAGACGATGCCTTTGCCCTTCCTCGGGATACAACCTATGACTATAACAAATTTCATCAAAATCGGTTGGAAAAATGGGCCGTGAAAGCGTACCAAACAGACACACTTGCGCATCCATAAGTATGGATTTTCAAAACTTTCAATTTTTTTCCGTATAACGATGACTACCTGACCTAACCTAACCTGGTTAGATGATAAGAACTGATAGCCCAGTGGTTTAGGTAAACGTTGGTCTACGGTTCGATTTTCAGGTACTAGGTTGAGCAGGCCTACTTTTCCGAGTTAGGTATGTATAGTTCGCCCACGAGTTGAATGCAGAGCAAATGTATGGTGACACATACATTTACTCTGCATTCAACTCGCGCGCGAACTGTAGGTACTACGTGCGTGAGCAATTAAAACTCTTCAAGCTCTTTTCAATAAAATCTTTTTTCCGAACCGGTGCAGTGGTAGAGTCTCGACGTAGAGTTAGAGACGTAGTTAGAGTTGACGAGTTGTCGTAACTACGTACTGAGAACATTGCACTCCTGTTTTTGGGCAGTCATATAATAAAGATGGATGTCTAACAAAAGAACCATATGTTTCCAAACAGTTAAATCAGCTGTAAGCAATAGAAACCTACCAGCGACGCGGTGGGCTTCGTGGTATCGATTTCAGATTAAAACCCCCCTTAATTGTATTGTAGGTACGACTACATACTTATCTGTACCTACTGCTACTACCTTGACCTAAACACTTGATGGACACATGTCTACTGCACGTGTGTCGTACTTAAAACTAATGAAATGAAATGATTTATTTATTTCACGGAGGACAACTTGCGTCACTTATGAGAAGTTAAAACTCTACCACCGGTTCAGAATGCTGCTTCTACTGAGACGAGTCGGCAAGAAAGTCAATAGTCGCTCTTTACATAACAAGAAAAATGTTACGAAAAATAAACGTACTTAATGTTTAATGTTAAGAAAAATGTACTAATGTTGTTCCAATATCCCGCTTCATTGCATTTGTTTCTTTATTTAAAGGTTGTCTGGACGAGATCACTTTTAGTGATAAGACCGCCTTTGCGCACTTATTTATTTTTGCTTGTTCACCTTTTTATTTCTTTTTAATGTTTTGTGTGGCAATAAAGTATTTATCTATTTATCTATCTAATGTTACAAAATGTAAATAATATACAATTCATTCGATACGTAACAAGTATTTACACTGACTTGTAGGCAGCTGGAATCGAAACCGGTTGCTTCTATGCAACTATGACATGAACTATGCAACTATGAACATTAAGAAAAACATCAATAGTATAATAACCTCGACTCAACAAATGCTGTTTAACACAGTCTTTAAATTTACATGCAATGGCAACTCCAGAAACTCTTTTGGAACCATGTTAAGGTCTACACTTGACCCCACAAAGGATTTCTGCACCTTGCGCACACGACGACGTGTGAGTCTTCTCGCGAATTCGCGCGAATGTTTTTCGCAGTGCGAACGTAGCCTAATTATGTTTTCACTGTGTTTTTTAAGGACAATGTACTCGATCAAAACTGCCCTTTGTTATTCTTATCAGACACGATCACCTTCACGTTTACGTGATAAGGAAAACATATCTACATATTATAAACATAGTAAACACGAACTTGCGAATGAGGAAAGAGAACTTTTACCCCCGACTTCTTCCGCGGCAATAGGGATGATGACAACTCAATCAAATCAAATCAACTCTTTATCAAACTTAAAAACGCACTTCTAGTAGGTATGGAAGTTGCATGAAATTTACAGTTGTGACGTCATAAAATTTCAACGCACTTTTTTTCTTTAATCTTTATTTAAAAAAGGGTTATCAAACTTAAAAGTAATCGAGGATGTGAATTTTAGGTCTTTTGGAAGACCCTCAATTTAATAATCAGTTCGAAGTAATTTATTTTTGATATAGGCATCATCCCTATTTTATCTATTATATTATATTATATTAAGTCTAAAAAGATACCGAGTTCGGTGGACGTAGAGATTGCAGTCAAGGGTTCACTTGTAGTGGCGTAAAGGTAGCCTCCCACCAGGCATTATAGTCTCCCTTGGTTCCTTGTTTGGCAACATTTACAAATGGTGTCGTATCAACAACCACCACAGCTCATTAACTCCCACTGCTGGGCACAGGCTTCCTCCACTCTCATATATTAGAGACTAGCTGATGCCCGGGACTTCGTCCGCGTGGTTTAAATTTTTTTGATTCCCTTCTTAATTTTCTGGGATAAAAAGTAGCCTATAATATGTTCATGTTGTAGTGCTCCAGGTTCGCAACTATACTCATGCCAAAAATCAGGCCGATCCCTTGCTCTATTGCGGCGTGATTGAAGGACAAACCAACAAACAAACTCACTTTCGCATTTATAATATTAGTATGATTAGACCCACAACGCTACTCCAATGCGGGTTGGCGGGCTTTAACGAATATTATCATGTTGGTGATAATAACCGGGACCGACGGCTTAACGTGCTCGCCCAGGCATGGGGGTGAAACACCGCCAACTTCCTAACTCCGGGCTAGTACTGAGAATTTCTAGTCAGAAAAACACAATACTTATAATTATGGCTCGACCCGGGACTTGAACCGTCGCGTCGGCCGCAGTCGAACATGCTAACCACTATGACTAAACCAACGAGGCAGGAAAAAAGTCTCCCATGGTTCCATGTTTGGCAACATTTCCAAATGGCGTCGTATCAAAGCCAGTCAGTTATCGCGGCATGTTTGCCAGTTATCTGAGATCTACGCAGGTCAATAGCTCTCGCCGCGGTCGGGTATAAATAAAAGTGTGACTGCGGCGCCGCCGCTTTGTTTACACGCACCGAAATAACGCGAAAACAACGCGCTCGTCACACAATCGTCAACAATCACGATCATGTCTTTGTGCTGTTAATATAATATGCTTTGTACGCATCGACCATACAACTAATAGACTCCTCATATAGGGCGAACACTTTCAGACAACACATCAGACTTAATAGGTCTTATATAATTCCACGCCCTTGTAACAAAACCTACCGAGTTATTTAAATATTAATTAGAGTATATCGATAGTTAATTATCGATAAATAATTATTAGGAGTTAGGACCCCATCCCATTTGATTTATGATTTTTTTGACCTTGAGTATACCAATCGGCGTTTAGTACCCCGCGCCCGATTACTTGAGTCATTTGACTGAATTGTTTGCATTACGAAAGCATAGTAATTAGGCGTCTATTGGTTGTGTGGGCGATGCTTGTACGCCAGTTTCATTGTCTTCAGTATCAACCGTTGCCGGCTGAGCACTTGTATCCTCTCGGATTGAGAAGGGTTTGGCCATAGTCCACCACCCTGGCGGATTGGCAGGCTTCACATACCTTCTTGAACATTTTGGAGAACTCAACGGCATGCCGGTTTCCTTCACCGTTTGAAGAAACCGATACTATATTAATAAGTTAATACACATTTAAGTCCTATTATGATCGAACCATCATTACACGTCCATATACCATGCCTTTCAAAATACCATACCAGGGCAATATCATCGAATTCTCTTGCGGTCTTGGTGGCTTCTGTTTTCTCCTCCTCTTTCAATACAAGTACTTTCAAATCCAGAGTGAATATGCACCTTCTAGGCAAGCGCGCTCCACCTTAGGCTGCATCACCACTTGCTAGCAAGTCTGATTGCAGCCAAGCGCTAGCCTATACTATATTTAAAAAAAATTAAATGAAAATCTTTGTCACTAAGAGATACGGAGATATGATCACAATCAAATTGCATTTTGTTTACGTTTTACTGTTTGTTTGTTCCAGATGCCCCGCTCCCGGGACGATATGCAAGTAAACGTGGCGGGCCTAAGGAGAAATATTAAAAACCTCGCGCACAACTACTCAGATGCCCAGGTAAACACCAACGACCGAGATTGAGGTTGCCTTTTCACCAGAGATTTGCTACGTTGCGAAGCTATACGTGGCTAGTTACCACCCTACCGACAAGCGATTTAGCGTTCCGGTACGATGACGTGTAGAAATCGAATAAGGGGTATGGGTTTGATATAACTGCCATGCCCCTAATAGGTTAGCCCGCTACCATCTTAGACTGTATCATCACTTACCATCAGGTGGGATCGCAGTCAAGGGCTAACTTGTAGTGGATAAAAAAAATTGTGTCAAACCCGTCAGAAAAGCTATGATCAAAAATGTGGACATAGCCTAAGAGTGTTTTTTTCCGGACTGAATATGCTGCGTAGGCCCCACTGGAAGCTACCTGGCCGGGGTTGGGCGAGCGCTGGGCGTCGTTGAGAAATGAGCCCTAGGGCTCGAAGATATCGGGCGACTCCTGTGAGGCTCGGACCACAATGCCTAACCCGATGTCCTGGGCGAGCAACAGAAGTGACGCGACGCGATGCGACACAATAGAAAATGACGTTACGTCTACGTTGTCACGTAGATACGTCTTGTCATTTTCTATGTCTCTACGATCGTATCGCGTGGCGTCGCTTCTGTCGTTCGCCTAGGACAACGGGTAAAAGCGTTTTATCTAACATCTAATGATCTCTATGAAAATCAAGCGCTCCTATTGGTGGGTTTTGTTTGACACACATCTGTACCTTAACGCGCGGCCATCGACCATACAACTAATAGACTCCTCATATAGGGCGAACACTTTCAGACAACACATCAGACTTAATAGGTCTTATATAATTCCACGCCCTTGTAACAAAACCTACCGAGTTATTTAAATATTAATTAGAGTATATCGATAATTAATTATCGATAAATAATTATTAGGAGTTAGGACCCCATCCCATTTGATTTATGATTTTTTTGACCTTGAGTAGACCAATCAGCGTTTAGTACCCCGCGCCCGATTACTTGAGTCATTTGACTGAATTGTTTGCATTACGAAAGCATAGTAATTAGGCGTCTATTGGTTGTGTGGTCGATGCGCGCGGCAGATGTAATACGGCACGGCATGGCATACGCCGCGCGACAGTCGCGAACGATTGCCGCTCTATGTTTGTACACACCTTAACAGGAACGCTATAAAATAGAAATGCATTACTTTCGATGTTAGCCGCTGCGGTAACGATGCTAAAACCGCACCTAGATGTTGACATAATACAAAGAACTCTATATGAAAGGGTTCAACGGGGGTTAATCATATAACAGTACTGGACATATCACATAGCACATCCACTACCACCACTACAGCCCATTAACGTCCCACTGCTGGGCACAGGCCTCCACTCTCATAGGAGAGAGGGAATTAGAGCTTAGACCCACCACGCTGCTCCAATGCGGGTTGGCGGGCTTTAACGACTATTGTCATGTTTGTGATAATAACCGGGACCGAGGGCTTAACGTGCTCTCCGAGGCACGGGGGTGAAACACCGCCAACTTCCTAACTCCGGGCTAGTACTGAGAATTTCTAATCAGAAAAACCCAACACTTAATTATGGCCCGACCCGGGACTCGAACCCGGGACCTCGTCAGCCGCAGTCGAACATGATAACCACTAGACCAACGAGACATAGCACATCGGTAGAACAAAAACGTTAATTTGAAACTTAATACGTCTATCGACAGCATTAACTAATTGGGGGTAGTCAGTTGAATTAAATACTTTAATTCATCTGAAGCCAAAAAGTTTCCCCTCTAAGGTCAAGTTGCATGACAGCCGGTTATAGTTACGTACTGCATTAAAACAATTTGAAGGACACTACTTTAAATGTGGCGCTAACGAACGTTAGTCAAAGGAGACGTTGATTCACCATTTTTACCGTGAAGCAATACCAGAAAATTAACAGACGTTAAAGTTCGTTCGTTAAAGACGTGTCTTACATTTTAACGAAAGTACAAGTTGTTTACGATAACCAATGGTTTGAGTTAACCGGCCTTTAAAGTTTGACCGTTAAATTAAAGGTGACTGCACTAGTCTGAATGTCAATTTGGTTTAGTTTAGAGATTATGTACGACAGAATGCCACACTTTGGCCAATTCTGTTATATAAGACGACCTCTATGGCGCAGTGTTGAGCGCTGGTGTCTTATCATGCGGAGGTGTCGGGTTCGATCCCCGGCAGGGTCAATTTGGGAATTTATAATTTCTGAATTTTCCCTGGTCTGGCCTGGTGGGAGGCTTCGGCCGTGGCTAGTTACCACCCTACCAGCAAAGACGTGCCGCCAAGCGATTTAGCGTTCCGGTACGATGCCGTGTAGAAACCGAATAGGGGTATGGGTTTAATACAACTGTCATGCCCCTAACAGGTTAGCCCGCTACCATCTTAGACTGCATCATCACTTACCATCAGGTGAGATTGCAGTCAAGGGCTAACTTGTAGTGGATAAAAAAAAGCAATCTCTATAAAACTAAACTAAATATCTAAGGTTCTTAAATCGAGTGCTGTCACATTCCGCAAGGGGCATTTTGAAAGGGATATATTAACAAAATTGGACGTGTCATTTTAGTTTTGATATAATGGTGGACATCAGAACTAGCCTATGATGATCAAATAAATATTATAAATGCGAAAGTTTGGATGGATGTATGGATGTGTAGATGTATGGATGTATGGATGTTTGTTACTCAATCACGCTCGAACGGCTGAACGTATCTGGATGAAATTTGGCACAGAGATAGATTATAGTCTGGAATAGCACATAGGCTACTTTTTATCCCGGAAAATTAAAGAGTTCCCGCGGGAACCGAAAATCTCAATCCACGCGGACGAAGTCGCGGGCATCAGCTAGTTATCTAATAAATAAGCTGATTAAAATAGGTAAACCTTCTCGAAAATAAAGTAACAATTTAATCGTTATTCAAGTAAATGATCATTAATCATTATTTATACCAAATTACGTATGATTTATACCTGGAATCGATGCGAGATAAGATAAGTATGTCAGATACTCGTAGCTTCATACAATCACCATTAGTCATGAGATGATTCTATTCTAACATACCTATTGTATAATCATGGTGAACCTTATAAGGATCGAACAGACATGATACTTGTCTCAATTTTATAAAGATACATTTTATAAAGATTTTTGACGACCTCCGTGGCGCGGTGTGCAGCGCTGTTGTCTTAACGCGCGGAGGTCGCGGGTTCGATCCCCGGCAGGGTTTGGAAATTTATAATTTCTGAAATTTCCCTGGTCTGGCCTGGTGGGAGGCTTCGGCCGTGGCTAGTAACCACCCTACCGGCAAAGACGTGCCGCCAAGTGATTTAGCGTTCCGGTACGATGCCGTGTAGAAACCGAATAGGGGTATGGGTTTAGTACAACTGCCATGCCCCTAACAGGTTAGCCCGCTACCACCTTAGACTGCATCATCACTTACCATCAGGTGAGATCCACTACAAGTTAGCCCTTGACTGCGATCTCTCCTGATGGTAAGTGATGATGCAGTCTAAGATAGTAACGGGCTAACCTGTTAGGGGCATAGCAGTTGTATTAAACCCATACCCCTATTCGGTTTCTACACGGCATCGTACCGGAACGCTAAATTGCTTGGCGGCACGTCTTTGCCAGTAGGTGATATATAATATACATATCACGAGTTCCGTGCGCCGCCCGCGTTAAAGCAACCAATCCGATTAACATCGTAGCTTTATGTTAATTCAGTACCTAAGGCTTTATGGTAATTGGCTGTCAGTCTTGCCGCCTGACCTACATTAAACCTAGACCGAACCCGTATTATTCTTATCACGTAATCGACGATGTAACTGGATTTCTTGTAAATAGTGGAAGATATTAATTAACATATTACCATCACGTGAAACCAATAATTTGATCATCTAGTTACATAATTTTTAGGGTTCCGTACCCAAAGGGTAAAAACGGGACCCTATTACTAAGACTCCGCTGTCTGTCTGTCTGTCTGTCTCCAGGCTGTATCTCATAAACCGTGATAGCTAGAAATCTGAAATTTTCACAAATGATGTATTTCCGTTGCCGCTATAACAACGAATACTAAAAATTAAAAAAATATATATATTAAGGGGGGTCCCCATACAATAAACGTGTTTTTTTCGTATTTTTTTGCTCAATATTAAAAACGGTAACAGGTAGACGGTTCAAATTTTCACAGAATATTAACTTGTATATTACCTTTCAAAATAAATAATTAAATATCAATAAAGTAAATATTAAAGGGGGGCTCCCATACAACAAACGTAATTTTTTGATATTAACAATAAACCTCTACAAACAAAGTTAGTTTTGCGGTTCATTTCGTCTTGTTTTTAATACGTCATAAATCGTAAAACTTACTACAGGTTTGTACGGAACCCTCGGTGCGCGAGTCCGACTCGCACTTGGCCGGTTTTTTACAATGAGAGCAGAATTCTTTCCATAGCGGTGGTAGAGTTCTGACATATCATGAGCAGAGTCACATAAGTTGTCCGACACGAAATAAAACATTTTGTTTTTTTTGTTTTGTGTGCCCTCAATACTAGAGTGGTAACTGGTAGTTAAGTATAGAAAAAATTAGAAGTTTCTTAGATTTTTTTTAGATTCAGCAAAAACTGAACGAATTACCTTTTTTCTACGGCATTTTTGTGCGAACTCAATTTATTGTGGACAGGATCGGGTCAGCTAGTATATTATAATAAATATATACAAACTTAAACTAATATTATAAATGTGAAAGTGTGTCTGTCTGTCTGTCTGCTACGCTTTCCCGGTCCATCATTTCAACCGATTTCGACGAAATTTGGTACAGAGGTAAGTTGTTTCCCGGGGAAGGACATAGACTTTTTTCCTGGAAAATTAAGGAGTTCCCGCGGGAATCGAAAAACATTAATCCACCCGAACGAAGTCACGGGCATCATCTAGTACTAAATAATGATTGCTCATACTTTAATTTTAGAGTAAATAATAATAAAATATAGCATATAATAATAAGCAGTATGGCATTAGCTTTAAAATCCCCATGTAGGATTGAACTAAAGTGTTAAGTTTAAAATAAAATAATAACCTTCAACTGTATTAATGTATGTCCAATACTTTCCGAAGAGGAAGCATCTCATTTCCTTCCTCGCTGACCCGCATAACAATAAACATACGTACATACATACAAATACATATTCCACTAAAGATATTTAAAAGCAAAACACGTTGGTTATCCTCGGATGTTAATTAACATTCTTGTCTGGTACACCAATTTAAATACATGCGATTAGTTGATATTTTGGTGCACAAACTGTCTTAATTAGTGCGTATTCATATTTGATCCAGTTTTTTCACTTAAATTATTTCCTAAAATAAACTACATACTTACATAATATGTGGTTGACGTCCAAGTTTTTGCTCGACGTTTCTGATCTGAACCGTTATGGTGTGGAACACCCTCCCAGCGCACGTGTTTCCTGCCACGTATAACTTAGGTACCTTCAAGGCAAGAGTGAATAGGCATAGCCTCATAGGCAAGCGCGTTCCAACCTAGACCTCATCATTGCTTTGCAGTTTGCACTAATCATGATTGTCGTCGAGCGCAAGCCTATCTAGCAATAAAAAAAAATTGATGATTTATTCACATTTGCTCAACTTGCATTTAATTGAATCCTTTTTTCGATCATCACCTAAAATGAATGAACTAATTGGCCAAGTGTTTCAATTGATTTTAATGTATTCCTCGTGTAGTTCATAAAATGACCAATTTTCATACGAATTTGTTGTGAATCATCGTGTTTGCATTTTGATGACTATATATAGTAGGTAATATAAACTTTCGTCAGCTGCCGGAAGGAATTTTAAAATTTCGGATCCCTATGAATGCTCTTCGGTATATAAATTCTAAGGCCAAGATTCCAAGTTATCGTCGGAATGCCACGGACGCAAACGAAACTATTTGCTTCCACGTTTCTAATTCGAAGCGAATAGGATATGGAATGCTCTTCCGGTTTTCCTTCCTTCGCTTTTAATAATAATTGGTATCACAACTTGCAAGCAAGTCTAATTGCAACCAAGCGCTAGCGATTAGCATATACGCATAATATTTAAAAAAAATTGCTTTTGCACGCGGCTTCGCTCACGTTAGGTTCGATTTTTATAAAAGTTTTAAAACCCGTATTTTACCCCCTTAGGGGTTGAATTTTTCAAAACCCTTTCTTAGCGGATGCCTACGTGATAATAGCTATCTGTATGCCAAACTTTAACCCGATCCGTACAGTGGTTTGAGCTGTGCGTTGCGATCAGTCAGTCAGACACCTTTTCCTTTTAGATAAATTTTCTGCTTCCAGGTCAAAGTGCGCGAGGCAACTTCAAATGACCCATGGGGCCCATCCAGTACTCTCATGGCGGAGATCGCCGACCTCACATACAACGTCATGGCTTTCACGGAGATCATGCAGATGATATGGAAGCGGCTCAACGACCACGGCAAGAACTGGCGCCATGTATACAAGGCTCTAGTGCTCATGGAGTATTTGATAAAGACCGGCAGCGAGAAGGTGGCCATGCAATGCAAGGAAAATATCTTCGCCATACATACGCTTAAGGACTTCCAGTATATGGAAGAAGGAAAGGACCAAGGTTGGTTGTTTTCCAGTGTTTAACCCTTGATTTATCGGCAGGTTTTAATCAGGAATCGGAACAAGGCATTGTCCTTTAGCAGAGGCACATCTTCTGTTTGGGTAGGTATTTGTGCTTAGAAAAATTGGGTTTTTAGCACCAAATCATTCTCAAGTAGTTCTAAATCATCAAAAACTTCATTAGCGCGATTTGGGACCTATATAAAAGCGGCTCAATTACCACGGCAAGAATAGGCGCCATGTCTACAAGGCTTTAGTGCTCATGGAGTATTTGATAAAGACCGGTAGCGAGAAGGTGGCCATGCAATGCAAGGAAAATATCTTCGCCATACATACGCTTAAGGACTTCCAGTATATGGAAGAAGGAAAGGACCAAGGTCAGTTTCACAGTAGCTCTTCAACTTTTGACAGCTTTTGCAAAATAACTTGAGACGGGTACTGCAAATGGACTCTAAAGTCTCAATAACCGATAGATCTTCTTTACGGATGTCGATTTATAGGGTCAAATTGATTTTGTCCTTGAAAACTCCGTGCGATGCAGGATTTAAAATTGCCAGTTTAGCTTGTTTTAATCTTTTTTTTTATCCACTACAAGTTAGCCCTTGACTACAATCTCACGTGATGGTAAGTGATGATGCAGTCTAAGTTGGTAGCGGGCTAACCTGTTAGGGGTATGGCAGTTATATTAAAACCCATACCCCTAGTAGGTTTCTACACGGCATCGTACCAGAACGCTAAATCGCTTGGCGGTACGTCTTTGCCAGTAGGGTGGTAACTAGCCACGGACGAAGCCTCCCACCAGACAAAACAATCTGTCAAAAATCTGTTGGAACAAGAATCATTGTACAAGCCTGCCACGTCTGTTTTATCAATTCCCAATTCATGTATCAGCTACGCCTACTAAAATCATGTAATCAGATATGATTGTTGTGAATTGCTTAATGAATTGCGCGCTTCGTCAAACCAGAGATATCTGTAGCGACAAACAGGGTGTTTTCCTAGTGAAGAGTATGCTCCATTTTCAACACATTCCTCTACCACCCCCTCTAGTTATCCAAGCCAGCAAAGCCCCGGTGATTTGGTGTATGTAATTATTATATTGAGTTCGATCTCTATCCCCTCCGTAAGTTCTTCTACCTCGTGTTATTTTACTGCCTCCAGCAGTTCTGCCCACATAACGCTTTCTTGAGCGCTAGAGAATGCCCACGACTTCGTCCGTGTGGGTTTAGGGCCACGGCTGGTCTATATTAACTGCATGAAATTAATTTGTATGCATGTTTGTGGTTTGTAGCCGCGATCTGCCGTCCAAATCTTATACCTTTTTAAAGCTTTTAAATAATCCAGTGGTAAACTCAGATTACCACTGATAAAACTAAAAACACTAGATAAAACAGATTTTCCGCGATAAAAATATCTTATGTCACCCTCCAAGTCTAGCTATGTCCGTCGATAAATCATATCCATCCGTTACGGCGTGATTGAAGGAACTGGACAAATAATCATAGTTTCGCATTTATATGGGGTTGTTCAGGAGCAGGTGATATGGCTCGACCGTAACAATAGGATAATCATCCTCCGAGCGGGTGTTGTGCTCGGGGACCGTTGGTCTGACAGTAAAATTGATCTTTGAATTCAGAGAAAACTTCGTCATCGCGATTCAGGCTCTTCGTGTTCTTCGTGCGCTACTAGTAGTGCCATCTATTGGCTAATGTGCGGACTGCGAAGACCGCCACAAGGTAGTGACCTGTGCGGACCCAACACCAGAGACGACATCAGGCCTATGGACCGTAGCCTTCAAGGCAGGCCCTAGCCGACACACGGCTTAAAGACGATCACCGGGGTACAATGTTACCCCGCGCCCCGCCCGGGTAATGAGGCCAGGCCTCGAAGCCCGTACCCCCGCTTAGTCCTCACGGACCAACCAAAGAAGACTCCTGCTGCTGCTGTGTAGTTATTGCGTAAATTTGTATTGCAGGTCTAAACGTTCGCGAGAAAGCGAAGCAGCTAGTGAACCTGCTGAAAGATGACGAGCGGCTGAAGAACGAGCGCGCTCGAGCGCTGAAAGCCAAGCAGCGCTTTGCGCAGACTGCGAGCGCTTTCGGCAGCGACGGCGCGCTGGACACGCCCACCAGCCCCACGTATCCCGCGGTGAGATATTTTCAGCCATCAAACAACCGACCAAGGGTTACACCATCGCTCAAAATTTGGTGGAAGAAGAGAGGCGCTCAAAAATTACGTTTCTTGTATGGTGGCCCTTAGGGCTTTCGGATACCGGATTTTTTCAATATCGGGATCCCGGTATCGAGGAAAATGGGTTTTAATTTTTTTTAAACAAGTATTTTCTAAAGAAAATGGCACAATAACTAACAAATTTTTCATAAAATAGATTTTTCAACAAATCCGCCGCAAATGGCCGCCCTGCCATTGCTTAAAATCAGTGAAAAATGTCGTTTCTTTTTCACTCAGTGACAAAATGTTTGCATATTTTAGTAACTTGGCTTGGCATTTATAAATTTCACTGTCTCGCGAAACGTCCAAAAACAATTTAATTTTGTTAATTTAATTTTGGACTGAATTCTCACGAAAATATCGTTCACTACTCATCAAATCAAATATCAAATAAATATTATAAATGCGAAAGTTTGATGTATGGATGTATGTTTGTTACTCAATCACGCTCCAACGGATGAACGGATCTGGATGAAATTTGGCACTGAGATAGATTATAGTCTGGAATAGCACATAGGCTACTTTTTATCCCGGAAAATTAAAGAGTACCCGCGGGAACCGAAAAACCTCAATCCACGCGGACGAAGTCGCGGGCATCAGCTAGTTTTACATAAAACTTAGCTGAATAAAAAATAATGGCATTTGCATAAAAATATATGCAATAGTCACCGTGTCATTTATACCGTCACCAATACCGGAATCCCCCGGTATCAGACATTTCAATACCGGTATTGTTCCCGCGGGAACTCTTTAATTTTCCGGGATAAAAATTTCCTATGTGTTATTCCAGACTATAATTTATCTCTGTGCCATCCAGATCGGTTCAGCCGTTCGGGCGTGATTGAGTAACAAACATCCATCCATCCATCCAAACTTTCGCATTTATAATATTAGTATAGATTTATTAGTAAGTATGTAACTGTTCCCCCAGCTAAACAGCGAGCCAGCGGAATGGACGGGAGGGAGGGGGGAGGCGGAGCTGGCGCGGCCGCTGACGGCGGGGGAAGAGGAGTTACAGCTTCAGTTGGCGCTGGCCATGTCCCGGGAGGAGGCGGAGAGGGAGGAGAGACGCAAGCGGTCAGACGACGTGCGGCTGCAGCTCGCTATCAGCCAGTCGCAGAACGACTTCCAGTGAGTACATCTGTATATTATAGGAGACTAGCTGATGCCCGCGACTCCGTCCGCGTGGTTTAAGTTTTTTTTGATTCCCTCGGGAACTCCCTAATTTTCCGGGATAAAAAGTAGCCTACAGGTCCTCAAAGGCGTTACGGCGTGATTGAAGGACAAACCAACAAACAAACACACTTTCTCATTTATAATATTAGTATGATAGCTGAACTTTTGGTAACTATCTCTAGAAAGGCTGATTCAGTGTTAGATGGGTGTAGGGCTCTCCACTGATGACGATAGTGAAAGCCTGCCCGCATGCGGATGGGCCTTTCACAAGATATGGCCGATGATATGGTAACTGGATAAAATCAAAAGGCCTGATAAATATCGTTAGTCACACATATAGTCCTACATTAAATAATACATTTCATTTCATCTGAAATCCTTGAAAATCTTCTTGGCGCCTATTCTTGGCGGAAGAGACGTATGAAAGTTACTCTCGTCCGAAAAAAGGTCGGTCCGATAAAAGTTTCTCCCAAGTTGTACTTTAATAATACATTGTATGTTTTGTATTCACAGAACGGACGACCTACGTCCGCAGTTGTCCGCCAGTCAATCGCAATATGGCCTCCAGTAAGTAGAACTTTACACTAATAGTACATTACTGCAGCGGCCATCAAAACAGGCATTGAAGGACGAACGTGTAAATGTGGACCGAGGCGAAGCCGAGGCACACATACGTAAGTCCATCAATGCCTAGTTGTGGCCAAGGCTTGTATAGTGCTTTTCTCAAATAATGCGCGGAAATTAAAACTAAGTGTTCATCACACTCATTGTCTTCACTTGAACTCATTTTGTCAAAAACATTTCAAAATCAATGACGAACAACGAACAACAATAATTTTTCCCGCGTCAAAGTGTTCATTTGTTTTTTTTTTCAATAAACAGCTTTCTATTTGCAAGCTAGTTCGAAACTTAAATAAAACCTTTGATAAGTTACCTCCTTGGTTGCCATGTTTCGGAGTAAAAGATCGTTCCACTTTTAAACTACACGACAGATATGAATTTAGTATGTAATTTATTTGGCCGCTAAACCACGACAGATAAGGATTTTCATACAACTTAAGAAGGCCGCTGCTCGCATGTATTTGGCCAGTACAGCAATTTCGATTTATCTCGAAGAAGGTTGTCAAAATAATGCTCAAATTTCCAAGCATGTTTGAGAAATAAAACTTAATCAATCTTAGGTAAACATTGGTAAGAAAGGGATTTGAATATTTTGGCCTACCGTTTCGCCATCTTTATTTTTGTCAAAATACGGCCACTCATAAAACCTGTATATAAACAGGTTATATTAAAAAGCGAATTTTTGCCCTTCCTATTTACTCTGTCCGATGTTTCCTTTATCTACTTACTCTTTATCTACTTACTCGAGTACTTACTCTGCTCAACGATCTGATTGCTCAGCACCAACAGCTAAACGTATTTAATATTAGTTTTAATGAATTTTGTCAAATGTGTAATTCCTGACTCGGTATGCGTTTTGGCATTGCTGTAAGCGTACCGAGGATATTATTTAATAAATCAATAAATCTATCGAGTACCCAACCTTTGGAGCATTTTGCCGAACGTGTGTCGAAAATTTGTATAATATAACCATTGACTTACAAATACCTTAGACGCACCATCGAAACGCAAAAAACGGCACTGTCAAATTTTGCACAAATAGATATTGTGAACAATTTTCGCCTCAGTCGCGCATGAGTACACTAGGCGACAAAATGTCGCATGTGTCGAATTATTATTACAAAATTGAGCCCTAAATATAAAGCTATAAGGTTGGTTTTTGTGAACCGTTTGGTGTCTCAGTCTATATTATCTATAGCTGTGTTTGTATAAGTGATTGTGGACGCTTTTTGAGTATTAATTTGTAGGTAATGTTGTATCCTTAGTTGGTAAATCGATGAATATAACAGTCAAAGGCAAACTTTGGCACACTTCGGCCGAATTAGTCCCTTTAAATATTGCTTGATTAGAATGACAGCTGCCTCTAGTGCTTATTTTCTTTCTTTCTCAGCTGTAGTCCCTAGGAATAATGAATCTATTTATATTATTTATATTAAAAAAAAAAAATACTGACTAGCTGATACCCTTGACTTCATCCGCGTGGATTGAGTCTTTTGGTTCACGCGGGAACTCTTTAATTTTCCGGATTAAAAACTAACTTATGTCCTTCCCCGGGATACAACCTATCCCTATTTCTGACGACCTCCGTGGCGCAGTGTTGAGCGCTGCGGAGGTCCCGGGTTCGATCCCCGGCAGGGTTTGGAAATTTATAATTTCTGAATTTTCCCTGGTCTGGCCTGGTGGGAGGCTTCGGCCGTGGCTAGTTACCACCCTACCGTTAAAGACGTGCCGCCAAGCGATTTAGCGTTCCGGTACGATGCCGTGTAGAAACCGAATAGGGGTATGGGTTTAATATAACTGCCATGCCCCTAACAGGTTAGCCCGCTACCATCTTAGACTGCATCATCACTTACCATCAGGAGATCGCAGTCAAGGGCTAACTTGTAGCTGAAATAAAAATTTCATCAATTTCGGCTGAACAGTATTCGCGACTGTACAAGTAGTTCATATAATGTCATAGATATCATAGGTCCATCTCTAGTTATGTGCTCGATACTCTTACACTTCCTAACCCTTATCCCGCAGATTAGAGCAATACATCCAAACCGAGTACATGTTCCAAGAAAGCAATGCTATAGTGAGAGAACAGAGTCGCACGTGTTGGCTGTTCGGCTGTCTCGAGTGCTTGCAATCAATGTAAATGAGTTAGTGCGCTTATGTCTAACAAGTGTCGTTTAAATACAACTAGCTTGGTTTCCTACAAGCTAGAATAATATATCCTATCCTATATGTATCTTATATATAGATAAGATATATATAGGATAGGATATATATCTATCTATCGCTCCACCTTAGGCTGCATCACCACTTACAGGCAAGTCTGATTGCAGCCAAGCGCTATAGTCTATATATTAAAAAAAAATATATATATGAAAATGAATCCCTATTTCCCTTGGTCACGGCATCACGTGTGAACGGCTGGACCAATTTCGCAATTTTTTTTTTTTGTGTTTGTTTGGACCCCGGGATGGTTTATATTCACAATTGGACCCGGTAAGGGACGCTGCAATCGGGTTCGAGGTTCAGGACAAAGTCTGCCGGGCCCACTAGTTATATATAATGTATTTATATATATGTAACATTATATAATGTAGTTATTGTATATGTAACATTCTATTTTTTAATAAAAGAGCAACAGCTGAAATAAATTATTTCATTTATAATTTTGTATTTACATTATTTATTTTTATTTCACTGTGCGGTATTCTCAGGGCGACGCCATCAGATAAGAGGTCTGAGCAGCAGTCCCACCTGCTGGACCTGCTGGACGTGAACCTGGGTCCTCCTGCCCACGCGCCGCCGCCCGGCCCCTCGCCACTGGACCCCTGGGGGCTTCCCTCGCCGCCCGCGCACGCGCCCTCAACAGCCAGACAGGTGCATTACTATTTTATTTAGAAAGCGAATAATAGATGGCGCTACTAGTAGCACAAGAAGAAAATATCGGCGTCTAAATCGCGCTATTGATGTTTTGACCGCTTTATATAAAACTTCCAAGGTCTGATGACCAGCGCGGTGGTCCATGGCCCCAATCATGTAAGAATGGCCGACCAAACGTTAAAGATTTTCGTCAAAGTAAAATAAACCATAACTCCATTGAATTAGAGCTCAATTTCGTCTGCCCATTCTTATACGTTTAGGTATGTACGTTACCCTAAACGTATAAGAATGGGCAGACGAAATTGAGCTCTAATTCAATGCTGTCATGGTTTATTATACTTTGACGAAAATCTTTAACGTTTGATCGACAATTCTTACGTAATCGGGGGGCAGGTCAAAGGCAGCAACCAGTAGTTTGTCCTAAAATATGTAAATAAAATAGCCACAATTGTAAGTTTTTACGTTTGTAAATTACTTAACTAGCATTAGGAATCCATACTTGACTTACAGGATTGTTCGTAAATTATACGACTTACGTGATTCTGAACTATCAAGTGTAATTGTGGCACTAACACTAGCCTGGAGGAACATATCTTCCTACAAGTACGTGTGAGCCTCAACGGATCACGGATTAGGACCTAAAGAATAATTTGTTGTAAGATTGCACAATAAGAGTTGAGAAACGTTGCCAAAAAGGATGTTTCCTGACTATTTCGGTTTTAGATTTAACTTGATATTTCGTTTATTTGACCAGCACTTCCATTTGGAGTTTGATCTACCCACTGTGGACCCTATGGTAACTATAAACTGGAGAGTATTTGCTAGTGATGTGTGTTTAGGACGCGGTTCTTACATTTTACAAGTAAATTTTGCTAATAAACCTAGAAAACATACATTACACTCTTAGTTACGCTAGTAACACGTACATATAGTTGCTAGTGAAAGGACTTGTCCAAGATTGGGCCTTGAACATGAACCAAGATGATTTTAATACACGTGAATAGAGATCCTAAAATATGGCTTTTAGAATTATTTACACATTTTTAAAGGACCCCAATTTGGAGAAAAATATATTTTTATTTTGTGGCTTTTTTAGATCTTTGTCTGAATTTTATCAACAGTAAAAAAAAAACTTGATTTTTTTTTTGTCACGTATGTCATTGGGTGATTGTCAAATGTCACTGTCCGTTTTGTTTATCTTAGTTTATTGGTGATTTATTGTTGTCTAATAATTATTTTACTAATGTCTCAAATACTGAATTATTATTTATTAATCTTATATTGTTGTATGTACTACCTATGTAGTGGAAAATGGGTAGTTTAACGAAATGGAATATTAATAATCACAATTAATACGCATTACCCAAGTTTTAGTGTTGCCATCCATCGAAAAATATTTTCTACAAACGATATTTTTCATAATTAATTTTAAAAAAAACGGGGTTTTCTAAAATTATTATTTAAATGGCGTTTAATGTTATATTTTTTTCTCTTTCACGTGATGGCAGTTTGGTTCTGGTTCATAATTGACACTCAGAATAAAAAACCACCCTCCATACTGAACTGGGACATGTCCTTTGCATATAATTGAGGTCCGGGACCCTTAATTGTTTCTAGTCGCACCCTTCGTCGCACTAAACAAGTTTTATTCTCACCACCTAGTTGCCTGGTCTTCTTCCACCTAACGTTATTCCAAGTCATTTCTGCCGCGTACCTGCAATTTGTGGAACCAGCTTCCATCTTCTGTGTTCCTTCGTGATTATATGGGGCTTCTATTCATTATATATTTATGGGATTTTATGTTTCGTTTCATTCTTCTAGAATAAAGATTTTTGTGATAATTAATAATTAATTTTCGTATATTCATAAAGACAGTAAATTAAGTGTATATTTTCGAAAGAAGAAAGAAATAAATAAATCTTTATTCAGGGATACAAGTATAAGACAAAACAAAACAGACTTTATAAAGAAGCAAAAATGGCGAAATGACACTTGATCCCCAAAATGGTCTTCACTCAGCATGTGCTATATCTGTTAGGTTACAGAGCTGATCTTCCGTGAAGCCAGTATGCTTGGATTGTAATTTTTTAAAAAGGTATGATTGAAAAACGTGTTTTCCGTACTGAATTTCGTGTATTACTAAAAGACGATATAAACTACAGGTATATTAACACGTGTCTTGTATTGCGTGTGCAGGACACGTCGCCGGACGCGTGGTCAGGCGCGAGCCCGGCGCGGGACCCGTGGGCGCCCGCGCCCGTCGCCGCGCCCGCGGACCCGTGGGCGCCGCGCGCGCACGTCACCAATGTTAGTCCACGCTCTATGTATTACTGTATAGTCCCACAAACTTACCTGCCGGTGGCCAAAATTGGAACTAAGTTCTAAAACAAAAGCTAAACAGGCAGTTTAATTTTTGTTTTTATTTCATTTTTCATGTACTTAATACTATACTAGTTCTCGATGACAAAGTTGCATGGAAGCAACCGGCTTCGCATCCAGCGACCCACAAGTCAGTGTAATACTTGTTACGTAACGCGTGCACTATACATTTATTATTTACAAAGTGTAACATTTTGCTGTTTAAGAAAAGAGCAACTGCTGAGTTTCTTGCATTTTTCCGAATCGATGGTAGTTACGACTTATCACCAAATAAATATTATAAATGCGAAAGTTTGGATGGATGTATAGATGTATGGATGTTTGTTACTCAATAACGCCCCAACGGCTGAACGGATCTGGATAAAATTTGGCACAGAGATAGATTATAGTCTGGAATAACACATAGGAATACTTTTTATCCCGGAAAATTAAGAAGTTCCACGCGGACGAAGTCGCGGGCATCGGCTAGTAAGTGGCATAAGTTGTCGTACGTGAAATAAATCATTTAATTACAGGGCAAGCCGGCCGTGTCGCCGGTGTCGCCGGCGTCGCTGCTGTCGTCGCCGTCGTCGGAGCTGGAGCAGTTCGACGCGCTGTCGCAGCGGCGACACGTGGCGCACGACGCGACCGACATGGCGCCCGACCCCTTCGACCTCTCCATACTGGGTGAGGAGTGTCACCACACACACACACACACACACACACTTGAGAGGCCGGCGATCGCTGCTCTCTCTATTTGGCTGATGACACATGATCGCGTGCAAGCGCGATAGCAATATGAGCGTTCAGAATTTGTTATACTGATGAATGAAATCTTGTTGTGTTTTTAACTTCGTGATGTTATTCTGTAACTTGACAATATAGGCTATGTTCCTGATCAATTAGTACGTAAGATATCGTTGGTTTTTTAATATGAAACAAATAACGAGAAAACATGTCATTTATGTCTTAAAAACATGCAAAACGCAATGCGCTTACAATTAATTTTGGGAAAGTATTTTGAAAACATTATTATCCAGGGACCTAGATAAACACAAGTTCAGTCTAAATAATTGCATTATATGGTGGAAATATTTTCGAATCACAAATTATATTGGTATTACGTTTGTATGGGCAATTCACCCTCCGCCGCCGTCTTAAAACTAAAAGCTGCGAGGGTTCCAAACGCGCCCTGGTCTGAGAAGAGCCCACAACAAACTCAGCTGGGTTTTCATACTGTAACATTTCATTTCTAGATAGCAGCCTAGCCCCTAAAACCGGGTCCCCAGCGGGGGCGATAAAGAAGTCCCCATCGGCTTTCCTGGGGGAGAACTCATCGCTGGTGAACCTGGAGCGGCTGTTACATCCCTCGGGCCCCGAGCCGACCGCCCCCAACCCCTTCACGAACGACCAGAGACAGTTGTTTGCACCACCGCCACCGGTACGTGGTCATTTTTACCCCTTAAGGCGGTTTTAGTGTCATGCAGATGTGGATAGAAGCTGACGTTACTATGCAGAAAAGTCCATTCAAGGATCAGGAAGCTTAATTTTCTAAAAGAGACAAATCTTTGTAGTAGGAGCATGCGATATTCATCTAAACACGCAGGAAAACCAAGCAAATCCTTTTTAAAATTCCTTGAGTAATGGGTTGTTTGGCGGAGATCACTTTTAGTGATAAGACCGCCCTTGCGCACGCGTTGTTTTCCGTTTTTTTGTTTATAATTAAGTTATTTCTAAGTTATGTGTGGCAATAAAGAATTTATCTATCTATCTATCTATCAAATCTTCTGAAATACTCTCAATGTATGTTTCACTCCGACGCTGGAGCATCCTCAGGAGATGTCATCAACTATTAAAATAAATTATTTTTTTGTGAATATTGAACAGAGGGTCTCCCAAAGGTCGTAATATCCACGTCTCCTGGTAGTTTTATTTTGAATAATATTAAACTAACGATATTAAAGTATAAAAGTGCGTTGAACTTCGATGATGTCACAATTCAGTATTTCATACATCCCATACATGAGCACGCGCTTTGACGCTTGAAAAGAAGTTGCTGATTTGGCTAGTCAAATCCATACTAATATTATAAATGCGAAAGTGTGTCTGTCTGTCTGTCTGCTACGCTTTCTGAAGAAGTGCTGTTTTAATTTAATGTGACCAACTGTGACAAGGACGGGGGAGGGGTAAAAAAATCACGAAATTAGTGTGACGTACTTTATGAATGACCCTAGTGAGGTTTTTGTTTTAAATATGTGTAGGTTCTTAGTTATGTTTTACGGCCAAAGCCCACAAAGGGGTGTTGCGGTTCGTCGTGGGATTTAAAAAAAAAAAAAATTTGTTTTGTTGTGTATGCAGGCAAAACTATCGATCAACGAAATAAAGCAACAGCAGATGGGGCTCACGCCGGGGCTGGCGTACCCGGCCGCGGCGCCGGGCTACAGCGCGCCCACGCTGCCCACGGCCGCGCCCACGTTGCCCACGCTGCCCGCGATGGGCGCGGCGGCCGCGGACCCGTGGGCGCCCGCGCGAGCCTCGTCCCCGTGGTCGCCGCCCGCCACCAGGCACACCCCTAATCCCTTCCTCTCCTAGCCGCAGGTAATGACATATTTAGATTTATTTATTTAATCGTATGGCATTAGATATTTTTTTTAAAAAACCTTTTTTATAAAATTAGATTCTTAAGTCATATATTAATGATATGACTATAATATATTAATGTTAATTATTAGATTTATTAACGACCACTCGAGTTTCACGAGTTTGCGGTATTGGGTATTCGACAACTAGTCAAATTAGTTCCTTTTTTCAAAAGTCAAACGCACGCTTTGTATGGGATTTTGTATGAAATTCTGAATTTTATTCTCGCAATTTATATTTCGCGTACGGATTTCACCTACTCCGCTCTGCTAATGCAGAGAGCGTCATGCTCTCTGCATGCGCAGTGCGGGTCATACAACTCATACACCACAAAATATTCGCTCGAATATAATTATTCTTACCGCACCGCGTGAAATTTGCATCAAACCATGCAATTTTTATACGCAAAAACATTCGCGCGAATGTTTTTCGCAGTGCGAACGAACGTATAGCCTAAGTTAAGGTATATTCTTCATGTTATAAAGTTCAACTTGTTTTACATTTCCAGATGCGCTGTGATTCAGCGTGACCTCGCCGGTACATCAATATAACTGCAACACACTAAAACTCTATTAATTAAACAGTAACTCTAAACCACGCTCCAAACAATACGCGTCCCTCAGAGGTCAACCCTCTATACTCGCACTTTTAGATGCAGTCAACTGACGTTTTATAATGTCCTTACATCTATACAGCCACCTAGCCAAGTTACAGTCCGTTCAATCCACGAAGGCGCGCGCCAATCTTATTTATAATTGTGATGATTGCGCCATTAGCAAGCAGTACTCTTTTGAATGTAAAAATATTGGAAGTATGTACACAACTTTATACAAATAATGTATGTAAAGCAACATTCTTTGTGAGACGAAAAATTGTGGCGCGCGTCTTCGTGGATTGAACGGACTATACAGTCCGTCAACTTATCTGACCCGGTGGCCAAACTTGGGTATTTGACAACTAGCCTCCATTACGTGTAGACGCGGATCCGGGCGGGCCGTCGGTCTGTGCTGTCACGGATCTGTGTCGAAACAGCTGCGCCTCGTTTAATTGGGATTTTCAGTTTTATTCAAATAAGAATACGAGTCTAAAGTCCTATGTAATATAATAGCCAGATAACTAACGAACCATAAACAATCGTCGTTCATTCAATTCAAAGTAAGCGTCTCTCGGTATGTCAGTTTGAAATTTACTTCCCGCGTCCTTACACCTGTGTCACCTGTATTTCAAGGTGAAAGGGGTGAAAGTCGTAGGGTGAAAGTCGATCAAATTTTGTAACCAATGTGTCTATAAAATACTTTCATAAGATCTAGCATTATTTTTATTTGTTCAAAAACAATCTTTAGTTATCTGGCTAGCAATATAAATTACAATATACACCTGAGTAGAGCATTTATATGGAAAAATTCATAACCAAAAAAATGGTGCTTGAAACGTGCGCAAATCTATGCAAATAACATATTTTTGCACCAGGTGAAGGTAATGTTTTTTTTAATTTTTTTACACGCTGGAGGCTAGTCAAATCAGCAACTTTTTTCAAACGTCAAAACGCGTGCTTAGTATGGGATTTTGTGTGAAATATTGCATAGTGACGTCATCAAAGTTCGACGCACTTCTTTTTACTTTAATCGATAATTTAAAATAGTTATTCAACATAAAACTAACAGGGGACGTGGAAATTACGACTTTTGGGAGATCCTCTATTTAATAATCACAAAAAAAAATGGAATAGTAGTCAAATACCCAATTGGAACTAATTTTATGCCTGTTTACGTCATATGGTATTTATTTTATTTTTAATATAATATAAAACTAGCGCCTCTGTGACCGGGTCAAATAAGTTTGATGGACTACATACGTTTATGTCTATTCTCTTTCTATAATCGTTAACGCTTTAGCGGAGAGAAAAAAATAAATGAATAGTCTATGGTTAGCGTTTTCAATCTTCTTCACTAAAGCAAGAAACAAGCTGTAGGCTATGGCCACCTCTAACTGGGTTTGCAATAATGCATATTGCTCTATTATCCGGCCATATTTTTTCTTGTTAATGTATTGTTGGATGTCCTAAAATAAATAAATTTAAAAAAAATAAGAAGGAGAATAAACACGAAACCTATGTAACTTGGCTAGTGGGGCTGGTCTCAAAAGCTGGTCCCACGAAACTTCATTTTACTGCATCTATAATAATAATTAAAAGTACGCCTATAGTTCCTTTAGAACACTCAGACTATTGTGAAAAGATAGACGGTAACGACAGAATGTGAAGTCGGTACAAAAGAAGCCGATGTTTTTTTTTTTTTTAATATAACTATCAGTGCGTCGATTAATAACTATTTATTGAATATTACACTACACAATGCCAAAAAAAAGTTAGCTGTAGCTGTCAATGTATAGTATACTGTGATTGCAGTCACCTCTAATGGCCGACAGTCACTCACTATTGCACTAAAATTTTACTAGAATATAATTTATTCAACCAATCACAACAAGTTATAATTCAAAAATAACAAATTTTGTGCTAACGAGCTGGTCGAAATTAACACTCAGTTGTCAAGACTATTGCTTCATACTTTGAAGGAAGACGTTAGTTTATGAATGCTCAGTCTATCTTCTCCAATTAGTCTGTGATCTAAGGTTTTTAGTCGAAAGGCAATATCATTTCGCCTCTGATATTTTGTCAAAAAAATAACGAAAAATTGTATAATTTTATTTCTGCTTAAACTAAGAGAATTTTGTATATTAATTATTTATGTGCGTTCATATATAACAATAAAATTTAAATATATTTTTATGTATTTTGACAAGATTATTATCTTTAATCAATTTTCATTCGTTTCAACATTTCGAGTGGTGTATCGATTGCGTGGATCAAAACTAAACAAACAATAATGTGGTGATAGGTTTAAATTAAGCTATGGTATATACATAGCGTAGACGCTGTGCAACTAAATACATTATGTAAATGAACGTTTTATATACGCTGGTAAGTTTCAGTACTCTTACCAAAAGATTTTAAATCGAATTCAAGCAATGAAACACTTTGGCGAAGTAAAATCGACCTTCATGGCTTTGTTTTAGAGCTCAAGTTTGTGCAAGCACAGCAAGGGGCAACGTTATATAGTTAATGTTATTGAAATTACGACTCTAAAGCAAAGGTGTTTGGGTCCATTTTACTTTAACGCTAAAGTGTTTCGAAGTTCAAATACGGTATGATTTAAAGTCTTGTGGTAAGTTTAGGCACAGTAAACAGATACAACCAGTACAGAAACTACCTATTTTATAGAAATGGTTGAAACAGCTCACTCACACAAACATGCGCATCCACGAGACCCATAAGCGCCCGTCGCAGTGCCGTCAGTAGTGAGTGCCGCGTCATGACGTGTCGTGGATGCGCATGTTTGTGTGAGTGTGCTGTTTCGAACGTTTCTAGGTAGTTTCAGTACTAGTTGTATCTGTTTACTGTGGTTCAGGGCCATACAGCGCTAGTCACACAGCCTTCCTTCTATTACACTACAGTACTTGAAACTTATCTGGCCCTGTGGTCAAAATTGAAACTAATTTTTATGATTGCTTAGTTATTGCTTTTATTATAATTTTAATAGATAATAGCGAAACTGTCACCGAATCAGTTAAGTTTGTGGAACTGTACATGTCTTATACGAAGATATTGCAAGATTTCTGTGTGAATAGTGTTTTATTCGCTATGTCAATAAAATCGTGAACATCTTGTGTCAAAATTGTCAGCGGCCATACTGCCAACGCATAAAGCAATACTTTGGGTAGGTATGTTCCGATATACACTGCGAGCACTGTTCAGTGCTCTCACTGGGGAGAAATCCGTTCCGTTATGGACTGACAGTATACTGCCGCAGTATCCTAGGGAAATATATGACGTCATAAATCGTCGCCATTTTTGTGCTGTGAGCACTGGCGTTTTTGACGTAAGGTGCTCTCAGTGCTGACTGCGTTCCGTTTTATACAGTAACCAGTATAGCTAACTATAAAGGAACGGCTTTGCAGTATACTAAATTGACGTCACACCTTACAGTGCTCGCAGTGTATATCGGAACATACCCTCAAGCAATATTACTCGAAATGCCAGTTTGATGTCACGTACCTTAACGTTCCTAAAATAAGGATAAATCTGAAACACGAAAGTCAACAATAATCTTTGTAATCACAAACGTACAGAATTAGGGCCTCAGTGAATACCCGTTGTGCTCAGAAATATGTGAAATATTGTTTTTATTGTATACTGAATGCGATAATATTGTATTTTCATAATATGTATTTAAAAGTATATTAATTTTTTACATAATTAACGATTTATTAATGTCAATAAAATCTTAAAATGATTTATTTTTTTTCAATAAAATCTCAATCAATTTTGCTAGTAAATTATTATCTGCTTAATATTTCACTATTTTTGAACGCACATATTTATAGTAGTATAGCATAGACAAGTCTAGAACAATGTAATAGTCTTGAGTTAGATCGACCTCGGGGCACATCCCTATCGTCTAACACAACACCAATTATTATTGTCTATATTGTACTAATATTTTGGTTCACATGATAGGGACGTCCCTAGGGGTCGAGTTTACTAGATCGGCTGTTTACGGAATTAAATAGATTAAACGAAGTTTTGTTCGCGGTGCAATTATTATCTGAAAAGGGAATTTGGTGTTTTTTTCCATTCTTATAGAATAGTTTATCACAGAAAATGTAAATCAATTTATAGTTAACGATAAGTTCCGGCGATCACAACAATAAACAATTGTCACAATGATTGATGCAGCTTTTACGGAATAGAAGGACTACCGAGTATAATTTCTAATTTTGCTCGAAAAAGATAATTTTTTTGCATGCCTAAAGTGCATTTTTCCTGACAATACACGCACTAGTGCGATAATTTAATGAAGGTATTCATACTAATAGTCACTGCTTGAAGGTGTCAAACCATGGCTGTTATACGCACTAGTACGATAATTTAATGGAGGTATTCAAATACTAATAAACTGGCACTGCTAGACTTGAAGGTGTCAAGCCGATGTTAGAATTTTAATAGGATAATAGCACGATCTTTGCAGTAGAAATGAATACTATTTTGTTAATAATTGCACCGTGAGTCCGGTACAGAATCCCGGGCGTCGGCGTGTGGAGTGTAAAACGTGCCTTAGAACACTTGTGTTGTGCCGTGCAGTAGTGTTGAGCGTGCGGGGTCTAGAGGAGCCGACGCAACTGGGGATTACGATGGGACGCAAAATACTTTCATTTAATTTTTTTTTTTTAATCTACTTTTTAAAGGGCTTTTACAGGTGACATATATGTCAGCCCTATTTCATTTACCTATTAATTGCATGTACAATAGCCATACACAATATAATTAAAAAGACATGAAGCCTCGTCAGCGCATTGCAATGGATTACATTCTCAGTTATAATAAGTACCGTTTTTACAATTATTATGGGTATGTGGTAGGGACTGGCAGTATACTGCCGCAGTATCCTAAGGAAATATACGACGTCATAAATCGTCGCCATTTTTGTATTGTGAGCACTGGCGTTTTCGAGGTAAGGTGCTCTCAGTGCTGACTGCGTTCCGTTTTAACCAGTATAGCTAACTATAAAGGAACGGCTTCGCAGTATACTAAATTGACGTCACACCTTACAGTGCTCGCAGTGTATATCGGAACATACCCTATGTCTATGACACGAGTGAATTGGAACATCTGATTGGTTAACACTCTTCCACTATTGGCTAAAATCCATTATTACAGTATAAATTCATATCATAGATTTGGCCAATCACAAAAATTTTAGCTTCGAATCAAATCAAATCAAATATTCATTTATTCAATTTAGGTATACTTATTGACGTTAATTATTTTGAATACAATTGAATATTATAAAAACCTATTTTGCACACTTGTATCATTAAATATTTGGAGTTCTGAAATCGCAAAGTCCTTTGTATTTCAACGATTTATTTTGTTATTATATCGCTAGTATACAAAACAGCCGTGGTTTTGTATACTAGGTTCGCGCCCCGACTATTCCCCCGTTGGCAAGCTTCAAGATGGCCGCCGTTACGATTGTACTATGTATGTATAATAAGTCAGCACTCAGTATTTACTATTTTAGTATTTACTGAGAAAGTAAGGTGCATTTTCTTACATAGTTTAGACTGAAATAGACAGATGGCAGGACCATAAAATATGCAAAAGTCCTTATATTTTTCAGGCAGTCAGTCTTTACTGAATAAAGCTAAATTCAGACATGTTATTTAAGTTTGGGTTCTAAACTAAACATGAATAACAGGTCTAAATATATTGGTATCCCTTTCATAATGCTCCATACCGCTTAATTTTAATTTATACCTACCTGATATTTTATGTGCATCAGAATTTATCAATTTGTCCTTGTATTATTGTTTGTTTATAATTTTAATATTATTATGTCACTATAATTTGTTGTATTTCATTGTTGATTTTTTAATAGATATTTTCAAACATGCAAAAATACTATTTCATAAAAGACTATTTATTAACCACTGGATTGAATTTTTTTTTGTGCTGTCAATTCTAATTCTTGACTAACTACGCAGTTTTATGGTTTCTAGCCATCATCTATTTTAGTCTTTGTATTTGGAGGTAGATCAAATATCAAGTTTTACAAATATTATGTTTGAGAATAAAAACAAACTTTTACAAAACTGAAGTAAACTAACATGCTAGAATCAATATTATATGGAATAGCTCATGATTTCTTTAGAAAATAACTGGATGTTTGATCTGTCCACAATAAAACAGAAATGGTCCATTTTACATTAACTTGCCTTGCCTCAATGTACAACACCAATATTATAATAAAGCAATATAAACCTTAAGGCGTTCAAAATACGTGTGATTGTTGTGTGACTGAGTAGATAGTTTGTTAGTTAATGCCCCCAGTATTCATCATTTTTATAATAACTCCTACACTAGACTGAGAGCTGGCGGTAATTTTGACGAGGTTACTAGCTATAAGTTTTTTTATTTAATATTAATCTCTAAATTCATTTTATAGAATATGTTCTACCATTATTAGCTATACTGTACAGTACAGTTCACATAGAGGCTACTGATCTTGTATTTGCGCAGTAGGCGATTTATAAATCTTTTTGGTGCCTATGCTGCACTGCATTTGTTCCTTAAGTCAGCCTTTAGTTTCGCAAGCTTAAAATTAGATCAGTGCAAACATCTAAGTGAAATGAACTGCATTATTTTGGTGTACATTGTGCATTATTGTGGTTGTGTGCATTGTGTTATTTCGTTTAATAATAATCTATCTTCTAAGTAATCAAAAAGTAACATAGCATGGAAACTGAAAGTGATCTAGGTTGCGGTAGTTGATCATCAGTTTCCATGCTATGTTATTTAAACCTACGAAGTGCTTTCGAATGGTCAAATTAGTGTACCACTATAAGTCAGCCTTATCAATACTTACCACCACCTCTTGGTCCAAGATTTTCAAAATCTATTCTACATTTTATTCGGCAAGTCATAGTAGTTGTAATTATTAGTATTTGGTCTTTAATTAATGCACTTTTTTTTAGTTTGGTGGCTATACTCATACATCAAAATATTCAAAAGCAATTATGAATGTATAACTTTTATAGAATTTTTTATCGATTGAACAATCGTAAATACATAATTATTATGTGTATGCAAATTTGTGATACGGCAGGCGAGTTCTTGATATAAAGCATTTATAGACGTGCCAACTGCCAACTTCTCTCTCCAACTTAGTTTGGTCGCCAACTTTATCATAATTATTATAATGGAGTTGAAAAATGTACTTCATACTAGCGAATCTTTTGGGCACATTTTTCGATGGCAACCTTCACACTTATCTAAAACTAGTTTCCAAACCAATTAATCGTTTATCCACATTTTCTCAACCAATATTATGTTCGCACGATGCAACTTGTCTAAAATAAGTTTCTTTTGAAACACACTTAAAATACTTTTATTACAGTAACTAGATCTAATTTACTATTGTTTGTATGCTAGTTGATACTTGAAACAACGGCAGAACTTTGTTGGCACGTCTATAGATGCTTGAAACATGCCCATATGACAGCTCCGCGCTTTATAACTTGAGTGTGTGTTGCGTACAAAATATTCCATTTTATATGTGTATGTGGTGTATCGATATAATTTAAATACCCTCAATTATTGTTAGTCGAAGTTAAGTTATGGCAACACTATGATTTTTAAAATCGGATTGGGCTCAAAAGTGCTGAAGGTTATAAAGAGCTTGAACTCAAAGCCAAAGAGTGAATTTTGCTCTGAACTATTTGACGTTTTTAGAGAAATGAAAAAAACATTAAAAATTAAATTATTTTACAGTCCCAGATGAAATTATTTCGTAGGAGATTTAAAAATGGTAGTGTTGCTATTTGAAGTTAGTTTTTATGTCGGTGGGTTGCCAGGGGAAAAAATATGTTTTTAATATTATACGTGTGCTATTCACTAAATCATTATTATAATAATATTATTATGTAATCAACTTTTTAATCATGCGATTGTTTCTACACTGGCGAATGGCTCCGAGTTTTTTTTTTCTTGTTCTATATAATTTTAATATAGCGGAATCGATGGTTATTCATTTTGTTTATCAGTTATCTGTAGATAAATTATTTTTAATATATTAATTTTTTGACCAATAAAATGCGTCGATGCGAATCCAACGTCACTTAGCTAGGGACAAACTGTAAAGATTAATGTAACTATTTAATTAAAATATATAAGTTTTTCAATACTGAGTTTTCATTTTTTTCCTTGATTCCCTTTCGTCGTTGACCAATAGAAGTTCACTGTTGGACACGTCTCTACTCTCTTGTAGGGTATAACATGCGCGGTCTTACGCACCTGGGGGTCTACTCTCTTTCTCTCAAACGAAACTTCGCAAACGAACGTAATTAGTCGGTTATTAGACCCACACAAAATCGTTCAATCCAATCGGTCACGAAAATTTTCTATGGATCCGTACTTCGTCTGCGTGTACGAAAACGAAATAGAGAGGAGCATAGAGATAATATTATGTAGGAGAGGAGTTAACGAAATTTCGTTCGTTTGTTGGCGAAGTTTCGTTTTAGAGAAAGAGTAGACCCCCTGGATTCCGCGACTCGCTCGATGTCTTCCGTCCACCAAGTCTCCCAACGCTGCGCTTCTTAGTAAGAGCACATTAATAGTAGCACTTAAATAGTAGGTAATAGTAGTAACTCCTTAATTTTCCGGGATAAAAAGTAGTGTCACTCTCAGGTCCTCAACTATACCCATGCCAAAAATCACGTCGATCCGGTGCTCCGTTGCGGCGTGATTAAAGGATAAACCAACAAACAAACACTTTCGCATTTATAATATTAGTATGATGATTTAAAAACACAATACTATTATTCTTCGCAATACTTATTATTTCAATAATAAATCACTAAACAAGGCTCACTATAAATTCAAATCAATAATTCACTACTAATTTACTTCACTTTTATTTCCTTAATTTTCTTCGCTCTTTCTTTGCAATAAATTCGATCAACTTACTCCAAATTGAAAATCTCTGTAACTATCTGGATTCTGGTGACACGATCGTTGAGACGGGCACGTATGCAATTGGGTGTTTCTGGCGAGTACAAATATTGTGGTTTCTTTAAGGCTTTTATGACAGAAATAGAAGCCTTCACTTGGCTGGCAAATCGGCAAATATCCCTAGGATCATCTTTTACTGGCTTTATTCATTCATTTTTTCCAACTCGGCTAGCGCCAGAGATCCAAGTTGCCCAAATCTATCTTCCAGCTGCATGACGATTTTTGGGTCGCCGACGATATACATTAAGCTTTCCAATGCCTCTCTGGCAGTTCGCAGGGCTTTACGAACTCGCGCTCGATTCATAGCGTGTGAAAAGTTATCAGCTGATTCAATATAGGGGAGACCAGGGATGAAAGTAACACGGGATGAACGTAACAAATGAGTTTTTGAACGAGTTTTGTTGGTTACACTGATGACTGTTTCACCAAAATGCTCAATTTTGAACCCCCCCTAACCTCAGTTGCGCTCACGGCGCTGTGCCGACGGTTGTTGACGTATGTATGTATGTATGTATGTATATACTTTATTGTACACCACAGATATATACAATGAAACACGTTACAAATCAGAAAACAAGAATGAGTAGGTACAATAAGGCGGTCTTATCGCTAAATAGCGATCTCTTCCAGACAACCTTAACGCTAGGGAGAAAATGAAGAAGGGGATAAAGGGAGGTGGTGTAAAAAATAATAATAATAATATACTTAAATACTAATAGCTAAATAAACTAACCAATACCATATATATCATATTATGATAAACTAATATATACAAAATAATTATAATAGACATACATAAGACTAAATAAACATACCAATAATTAATATAATATATAAATAAATATAAGAAAGAAAACAATAAATATGTCGCTATTAATGATAACAAAGAGATAGGTAATGATTTTTAACGTCAATTTTAAACCTATTAAGGGTTTTAGCACGATGAATATGTGAGGGAAGTTCATTCCATAGACTGGCGGCCCTGAGTGCAAATGAACTTTGGAAATATTTAGTCCGACGCATAGGCACCTCAAGAATAAGTTTATCGGCCGAGCGAAGAACTCTATCTGGTCTATTATGTCCTAGATATTTAAACTTATCCTTTAAATAACCAGGAGTCATGGGATTGAACAATACACAGTACAGAAGAGAAACAATATGCAGATTCCGGCGAAATCGAATGGGTAACCACTTGAGCTTTGAACGAAATTCGGAGACGTGGTCATATTTGCGCAAACCAAATATAAACCTAATAGCTAAATTTTGAATTCGCTCAAGTTTATTTTGTTGGTCCTCAGTTAAATCAAGATAGCTTGCGTCCGCATAATCGAGAATAGAGAGCAGTAGGGATTGTGCTAACATAATTTTAGTAGGAATAGGAAGAAAAGAACGCAGACGCCTGAGTGAACCCATGGCTGCAAAAGTTTTCCTACTGACTTCCTTTAAATGATGAGACCAAGAGAGAGTAGTATCGAAATGTACACCAAGATTTTTGACGGTAGTACTATAAGGAATAATAACATTATTTAATGTAACAGGCGGAAGATTATCCCAGTCAACTCTTGAAATCATACCAGAGCCACTAATAATAATAGCCTGGGACTTAGAAGGATTTACCTTTAGACCATAACACTTACTCCATTCATTGATAGCCGCCAGGTCACTATTAATAGTAGAAATAGCAATAGGTAGATCATCAAGATTTGACTGTGAATACACTTGGAGATCATCTGCATACATGTGATAGAGAGAAGTAATTTTCTGGGAAATTGAATTAATGAAAATTGCAAATAGTAAAGGCGACAACACACCACGTAACGAGTCGGTGCCGCAAAATTACCTCAGAAGTAAGTTTTGGTAATTTTTTTTTGGTAATTTTTTTCAACTGCTTTTGTTTTTATTATGGTAGGCTTAAGCTTGCGTGTCAAGAGCCAGTATAGGTAAATTAGCATAGGTAGACATCTTATTAAATTGGCATTTGAAATAGTATATTTCTATCGGATTTTTAGTTTATAGGCATGTGTTTGCCATATTCGGTAAATTTTTTAGGTAGGGATGAAAGTACCTACTTGAACAACAAATACTAAAATAAGATAAATATTTTAGGAAACGAAATTATTTAATTTTTGAGCTTCAGTATTTTTAACAGAACTTCACAATGTTGTCAATAGATGGCGCTCTGTAAAAGTTTATGGATACCGCGAGGTTTCACTTCGGGGCGAACCACTAGTACCTACCTAAGGCCTCGGCAAATCTATAAGGCTCTTTGGGGCCTCCTAGCGCGGATGTGTGCACCATTCCAGCACCTCCAGAGAGGGCTGTCCAGCTTAGTGACCAATGCCATTACATACTTCCACTCGCACGTTGTGAGTTTCGTACCTATTGCGCGGCGGGCGAGTGATTCAAATACACATTAACACCTAGCGACTTTTTCTACTTGGGCGCGAGGCCCCTACAAGTGCGAGGCCCCGTGCGGTTGCCCTGCTCGCCGCCCCCTAGGGCCGTCACTGGTTGACAGTTGACGTACCTATGTACCTTGGGTTTCAACCAATGAATAAAGAAATTCCTTCTTAGTCGGACGACGAGGTCCCGGGTTCGAGTCCCGGGTCGGGCCATAATTGAGTATTGGGTTTTTCTGACCAGAAATTCTCAGTAGATACTAGCCCGGAGTTAGGAAGTTGGCGGTGTTTCACCCCCGTGCCTCGGAGAGCACGTTAAGCCGTCGCCAAAAAAGGCCGCCAACCCGCATTGGAGTAGCGGTGGAGTAGCGTGGTGGGTCTAAGCTCTAATTCCCTCTCTCATAAGAGAGAGAGTGGAGGCCCGTGCCCAGCTGTGGGACATTAATGGGCTGTAGTGATGGTGCAAAAAAATGTTTAGGATATCACTTTGCAGGCCTTCGGTTTAGGTTTGCAGGCCTCCTTCGACGGTGTACGGACAGCGGACGACGAATCAAGGTTCTCCCCACGTTAACTCAGGGCACGAAATTCAATGCGTAGGTAGAGATCAGTAAATGTGTGTATGATCAGGTATGTCGTACGACGTCGTTCAACTTCGCCCGATATCGCAAGATAACTCTGACAACAGGTAAGTAAAAGGTCGCAACACTAATGTGTCTATCGACGTTAGACACCTTAGTCTTACGCGACGACACCGCCCAACCACAGACTACAGTGTACAAAATACAAATGCGCCCAACGTTGATCACAAGTATGTACAGATATAGGTACGAGGCATCAAACTTGCTACAGTGAGAAGATTGTTTCAAATAAAACAGCTCACTTTTACAATATGATTATAATTTATTCATTAATAGTTTACAAAGACGTTATCGTACAAACATTTAGGATCAGCATTATAATATACGCAGAACATTCATCGTTTTGTTCATCATAGTCATAAAACTATCACACCTCGTCCCAAACACAAGTACAGATAATACGCATTTACACCTTCCATAGCTCGGGTTGCACCTGCTAGTGTATAAAGTCTTAAAAATTGTAAAAAATCTTGTCTATGTTTAAAATCTTGGAATGGACGTTCGTTTTTGGGAGCGGTGTGAACACAGCTTAATCCTATACCGTTGTTACTTAAACATTAACTTAATTAGCTTACTCATTATTTAAGCCAGACTTCGTGCTTGGATGATTCTGTAACTTAGAAATTCTCTCGTCATGCTACGTGAAAGGAATTAAATTGTAATTTGTAAGGAAATTATGGGACAGTTTGCAGCACGTCTGGTATTGCGAATAGCCCAGTTAAAAACTTAAATTATGGTACAATGATTTACTTACGTAGGTTCACGTACTTTAAATTACGTAGGTCTCAGTCTCACGATGTTGATTCACTAACCTACTCGTATGTCGGATTCACACAAAACTGTTACAAATTCATCGACTAGACTCTACGATATCCAATAAATAGTCTTCGAAAATTCCAATATTACGATAATGCCTTACTTAATAATTAAATTTCGATATTTGTTCAAAAATAAATTATTATTTTAAGCGATAGGTAAATGGGGAGACAGAAAAATATAAAAATAATTCTTATCAAGCATTAATTTCCGCAGATCTACCGATATTAAGAAAATAATCTATGATTACAATAATTAATTAGACAAGCGATATTTATATACGATCACATTCGCGCTCGCGCGCGATAAATAACCTTAACCTTACTAAATGCTGCAGCGCGCGACGCTTCCATTTGACGCTTTAGTTTTTTTTTTTGTGAAATGTAGTAAAAACAATGCTTCCTGCATTGCGAACATTCCTGTTTTATATTTTAATGTACCATTTTCAGCGGATTCAACCTGTAACCAGCTGTTTGGATCGTTCGGAAGCCATCTTGTTATTCAAAATGGCCGCTGTATTAATTAAAATGGCGTCAACTGGAGACGCGCGCACGCAAGTTTAATTATTTAAAAAAAACACTCAAATTAAGTTATTCGCCGAGAAGATGTGGCCTTTTTTGCACATGGAAGAGTATTGTGAAGATTCATTTGAGTTTCCAGCAGGTAATTTTTTTTACATTAAAATGAGAGAAAACAAGATCTATAAACCACTGATTACTCAAATGATGTTTGTAAATCTTAAATATTAATATCAAAATCTGGTATCGATTTATCAACAAGTAAGAATATGTATCGAATGCAGTAGGCATTAATTATTTATTCAATCAAAAATGTGCTATGAAATAAGTTGTTTTATTTATTGCAAAATTAACTTAAAGTTTGGCACTCGTTATAATAATTAATTTATTGTTTTAATTATGTTTATTAATTAGCACAAAATAAGTGTCAGTGCACAAAGACATTCGATACCAGATGGATTGCTGAAAAAAAATGAGGCCCCCGATTTTTTTTTAAAAAAGATAAGTACAGGTCGTACTGCCCTGGGTATAGGTACTTCAATTTGGCAAAAAATAAGGATTCGAGATGATTCGAATTCCAATCATCATATTGATATACATAGCTTAAGAGTTGGGATTTTGGATATTTTTAGAGAAGTAACCAACAAAAAAAACTGGGGCGTAGGAGAAATCAATTTGGGGATTGTATAAGCACTTACAATAATTATAGCCAATCTTTATAACCGCTCTGAACTCGCGGCGGTGTCCGTACCAGTTTGATGCAATCTAAGCACAACGTATTACAAGTCACGTTAAAATAACACTATATTTGGCTTTCCAGGTTTTCAGCCACTGATTTATGAATTATGAATAACGTATGAATTACTATTCAATATAAGTTGCGTTACCATTTATTTTTTCAATTTATTTTTCTGATGACTACTATATATAATATAGCACACCCACAACATGCCTTTTTTACACCTTCCTACCCCCCTAGCATGGGCCGAGACAATTTTCTCCCCGAGGAAAGGATAAAATTTTTATTCCTAAATAAATGAATAAAAACGCTAAATAACGGTGGATAAATAGTCCCCCGAGTCCCCGTGAAATGTCAAACGGGGATAAACTTCTCCTCTCCCCTGTTGCTGTGCTCTGAGAAGTGGATAAGTTAATTTTATCTCTTGTCAGTGGATAAAATTTTTATCTCCGGCCCATGCTAGCCCTGCTAAGGTCGACTGGGAGATAAGGCTCTCGAGCTTAAAGTCCGCCTATACATAGCAGGCAGCAGCAAAAATTGGAACTAATTTTTAAGCCTGTTAAGTTTTTGTTGCGATGCTGTCGCTGGTTTAGATAAGTTTGAAAAAAAAATGGGGTAAAAGTGTTGATATTTCCGCTCTCGGAGTGTAACAGCTATAGAGCTCGGCGCGTCCTGCGGTTCAGAGGCCATTGTCTAAGCAAATCGTAATCAATTGACAGTTTAAAACGTATTACGCGAGAAGCTAACTGGAGTTCATACAAGCTTTTTGACGTACAGGCATGTATGAACTCCTTAAACAGGTCGAATTATACGTTTGAATTATTATACGTTTGATTACGATTTCCTTACACGATAGGGGCGCTGGTTACAATTTTGGGGTACAGATGTTGGAACACGTTCCGCTCTCGTAACAGCTGGCTATAAAGTTAGTCGCACGGTGCGGGTGGGGGTTAGTACTCCCAGTGCGTGGCTGCAGAGAGGTCGGGCGAGGCGAGGCGGAAGTTGCCGTTCTTGGCGGCGGCGAGGTAGAGCGCGGGCGAGGCGGCGCGGATGGCGAGGCGCGTGGGCTCGCGCAGCTCCAGGTGGAAGGGCTGGGGGCTGTCGCTGTCACACGTCACGCTCTCGCTGTCCGCGTGCCAGTACTTGCCGTTCTGACCTGCGGGACACAACACGGGTTACACTTTTGCAATAGGGATGATATGCCTATGTTTTTATTCCCTTGACTGCGATCTCACCTGATGGGTAATTGATGATGCAGTCTAACTTATTAGAGGGGGCATGGCAGTTATATTAAACCCATATCCCCAATCGATTTCTACACGGCATAGTACGTCGCTATATCGCTAGGGTGAGGAATACGACGCAAAGAGAGAAAGAAAGAAATAACTTTTTTATCTTGTTCCTCCTTCACCTTTCTACTATCGTACCGCAAGGCATCATCAGGGTCTGTATCCTTATATAGTTGAAATTCCACAGAAGCGTACGAAGCAATTTGCTTACTCGTTTCTAATTCGAACCGCTAGGATATGGAACGCCCTGTCGGCTTCCGTTTTTCAATCCTTATAATATTGGTATCTTCAAATCAAGAGTGAATACGCATCTTTTAGGCAAGCGCGCTTCACCTTAGGCTGCATCACTACTTCCAGCAAGTCTGACTGCAGGCAAGCGCTAGTCTATAAATTAAAAAAAAGACCAGGTACTCTGTACTCACCCTTGAAGTAGACGGCGCCCTTGGGTCCGCGAATGACCTGTATGGTCTCGTAGTTGGCCTTGTTGCACTCGAGGCGCACGCCCTTCGGCCCCACGAAGCCCTGGTCGCACTTCAGCACCAGGATCGGCCTGAAACATTCACAATCATCCATACACACCCCTCCATAAACCAGGCTATATCTTTTACAGGCAAGTCACTTTTAATCAGCCGCGTATACATACTGTCAGAAAAAAATCTGTCTCTCTCACTTTACGAACGTCAGAACTTCAGAAGCGTACGTCAAATCCGGCTACATTCTGACTTTCAGACCTAAAAATGTATGAGCAGATCATGGAGCGAAAAAATTCTATGGAGCAGATTGATTTCTGACACACGTCCGGACTTTTTCTGACGCGCTTTTTTTAAGTTAACAATACTATTACAGAAATTGACTACAATGGGAACCCTTGTTATTGAACACCAATAATAAATTTGACTAAAATTTAATTAAACTTCTAGTTCCTTCGTTATCATGGACTTCGGCAAAGTAACGCCAGCTTGTATCCAATATAGACATAAGCACCACGTGTTGAAGCTGATGCATTTTGGCCTCATTATGAGGAATAACAAATACGACCTCCTCCAGCCCTTATTTCAGAGAAAATAGCCGGCAAAAGACCACCTGGCGGTAGAAGAACATCTTGGCTTAAGAATTTACGCCAATGGTACAGGAAGAGTACCCGATCACTATTCCTTATTTATGTTTAATTGGTGTAAACGAAATGTAATTGTAATGATTATAGTGTTGGTCAATAAACTTTTATTTATTTATTTATTCCGGGCTGCAGCGTCCAAGGTGCAGGTTACAGATAGCCCTAATGGTTGCCAACCGCCGATAGGAGATGGCACTAAAAGAAGAAGACCTACCTGTTGATGAGATAGAAGTAGTATTTGCAGTTGTCGTCGATGGCGTCCGCGTTCGCGTACAGGTGTCCGGAGCGCTTGGTCATCAGGTACTTGCCGTTGTTGGCGCGGAACGCCACGGCGCCGTCGCCCTGCCAGTCCAGCTCGAACAGCGCGTTGGACGATCTGCCACAACAAACAAGATTATAGTTAACTATAACTGTAACTTTAGTTAACCTAACTTGTAGTGGATTTAAAAAAAAAAAAAACTTGGCTAGAGGGCCTGGTTCGCTGTAACTACGAGTATATGCAGCTGTATATGCGCTCACTTGTTATCGCCGCTGGCCTGGATGCCGCCGCCGGTCTCCAGCGTCCAGTAGCGGTCCTGCATGGTGCGGATGTACCAGCGCTTGGTGCCCCAGTCGAACTCCAGCTGGAACGTTTCGTGCGACGAGATCTCGTCCTGGTTTGCTGTCACGTCCACCCCTGGAAGAAAGATACAGTTTTGTTGAAATTCAGCCATTCTAACTTGTAGGTGACATACCTATATGGTAATATAATAATAGATTGCGCTGTTAGATTTACGACGTAAACTGCACGCGTAGCCCGAACAAAGTACTACCGTTAGCCTGAATCACGATTACGAAGTTCTTTCAAAATTGAACTACGAGAAAACTTTCAACCTACAACAGTTTGACCAGCTGGGATCCCCGAGCATAACACCGGTTCGGAGGAAGATCTTCCTATTGCATCGGTCGAACATTGACTTACGCTCCCAAAAAACTTAAGCTAGGGTGACTATTGACTAACGATGATTTTCTGAATGACAAAGTTGCATGGAAGCAAGTAGTAGTATATTATTCATATTTAAGACCTTTTGTCTTCGTAACAACGCGAGGTGTCAAAAATTGATTGATTGACCTTCGAATAAACGCAACGGGGTACCGCTTCTGCGATAACTGTTGTCTCAATTTTAACTAGAGCATTCCATGACATTGATGTTTCTATGGAATCAAGACCACACCGTTACAGGCTACAGTATAATGACGCATCGAATAAAAGTCAATATTGCAATGATCTATTCGTTTCGTCGTGTATTTACACAAGTAAATAGCACGTTTATGCAGACAGACGACGTGCGGTAATTTTCTATTAGCATTCGAGAGTAGGCACCGCGGAATTATAAATACGGGAATAGACATGATATCTGCGCTCCCGGGACAGCGAGTGTGTCACAGAACTTGCAATTTTTTAGCTACAACACATCAACATTTTTTTTTTCAAAAGAGCAACCGCCGAGTTTCTTGCTGGTTCTTCTCGGTAGGAATGTCATTCCGAACCAGTGGTAGATTCATTCGACTATTCATAAGCACTTGTAAAAAGTCTATTTGAATAAAAAACTTTTGAATTTGAATTTGAATAAAGCATAAAGACTGGTACCGGGCTATGCTATATGCTATGCTCTATGCTATATTTCACACTTGGGACCATCGCCATACTGCCAACGCTTACAGCCATATTGTTTTTTCATTATTGTTGATTTTAGTGTTTTAGTATTATAATCCTTATATTTTTAGGAATGAAGGTACGCGACATCAAACTATTATAGAGAGCAATATTACTTAAGAACATATTGCTTTAAGCGTTGGAAGTATGACGCCAGGTGTTTTATTAGTCTTATGTTATATAGCAGCTTTTGTGTTAAGACCGATCGAACTGGCAAAGGATTATCATGGAATACGTAGTGTTCATTTGCACAGACAAGCCGTCTACCAAATTTAACGTTTAAGCTACTATACTTATATTTATAAGCTGCCTACTATTTATGAGTACTAACAAACCAATAGAATTTGTAACTTTTGTATTGAGATAACGTGGTACGTCAGTATTTAAGTAGAATGAGGTAATGGCATTTCTATTCCGATTCTGGATTCTGTGTGTGTTCACCGCGAGTCGCAAACTCATCCGCAAACACACAAAGTATTGTCTGTCGCCTTTTGCATTTGTGAAATGGCTTTTTGCTTTCAGCCTCTCAGTTTTCGAGTAGCGCTCGTTTTAGTGAGGCTGGATACACACTATATCTACGTTATGTTCCTTAGACCTATCGCTATAAGATCAAGATTAAATCTCATACGATAAAGAGAAAAGCGTGATCAGTCAATCACTGACCTAGGAAAGGTAAAACTTTGCATAGAGCGTAGAGCATTTATTTAACACTAGCTTTTGACCGCGGCTTCGGTTCGATTTTCAAAAAAAAATACCCCCTTAGTGGTTGAATTTTCAAAAATCCTTTCTTAGCAGAGGCCTACGTTATAACAGCTATCTGTTCGCCAAAGAGCCCGATTCGTCCAGTGGTTTGAGCTGTTCGTTGATAGATCATTCAGTCAGTCAGTCGTTTTCCTTTTATATAATTAATACTAGCTGATGCCCGCGACTTCGTCCGCGTGGGTTGAGGTTTTTCGGTTCCCGCGGGAACTCTTTAATTTTCCGGGATAAAAAGTAGCCTATGTGCTATTCCAGACTATAATCTATCTCTGTGCCAAATTTCATCCAGATCCGTTCATCCGTTGGAGCGTGATTGAGTAACAAACATACATCCATACATCCAAACTTTCGCATTTATAATATTTATTTGATATAATATTTGATGTAGATTAACCATTATTTTATTTTATTCTCGGTAGGAATGGCATAATATATTAATTAGGAAATAAAGTTAGTATATACTAATAATAGACACAACTAGCTTTTTCCCGCGGCTTCTTTGACGTTAAGTTCGATTTTCCCATATAAACCCCTTTATTAACCCTTTAGGGATTGAATTTTTCAAAAATCCTTTCTTAGAATGATGCCAACGTGGTAGCCATGCCAAATACCTTTAAAAGGTCGCTTGAAATTCCTGACATTCTAAAATCCACCTCTGTTGCAACTTGGTACCTACAAGTGGCATTACTGATACAATCGTCTTTTTGCTGTGCTAGCCACAGAACACATGGTGCTAGCCAAATCTAGCAAAAATTATGCACGATTAGGTTAGTAAATGTGAAGTGCCTACTGCCGAGTATCTCCTCAGTAAGTACCTAGTGATTTTAATAGAAACATCATGGCACGAATGACCCCCTATTCGAGGCGTCCAGCTTAATAAGGCTTGCCTGGTTGTCATGATTTGATAGTTTTTTTTATAACAGGATAGGCTTGCTGTTTACGACAATCATGCTTATGAAAAGCAATGATGAGGTCTAGATTGGAGCGCGCTTGTATAGAAAATGCCCATTCACTCTTGCCTTGAAGGTACCTTTTGCCTTGAAGATACCTTTTGCCTTGAAGGTACTTTTTTAAACATGGAAATGTTATAAACTATTCAAAAAATCGGAACCGCGCACGGCACCGAATCGTATGAGCGTTTCTATTCAGTGCCGATAATACATCCATGATCTAGAGTTTCTAGAGTCTAGACTAGTCAAGAGGACGGCCGAGGATCCATCGATGTCGTGTTGGATACATTTCCATTATGTTCACGCCTCAAGATGCATCAAACTCCAATTAAGTAAAATATGAAAATTACAGTCGAACGCTAAACACAAAACTGTCATCGCTTCGATCGCAAAAAACGCGACATCTTAATAAGTGAAAACGAATCGAAACACGGATCAATATCGGAATAATCTTTTATTGATAAGACAAGTTACACCAACTTGTTAGCGTGAAGCGAAATTCTAGAAAAAAATTATTGCTTTAAATCTGAGCTATGCTGGTGAATATTCTTATTTTATAACATTTACTTTTATACTATACTAGCTGATGCCCGCGACTTCGTCCGCGTGGTCTAAGTTTTTTCGATTCCCGCGGGAACTCATTAATGTTCCGGGATAAAAAGTAGCCTATAATGGTGAAACACGTACTTCTTCATATTTTAACGAAAGCCCAATGGCCTATAACTTGAGAAATTAAGGATTTTCATACAAACTCTCAACCCCTATTTCACCCCTTCGGGGGTGGAATTTTGAAAAACTGTGAAACACATAAGTTTTCATTTTCAACCCGCAGCTCATATATCAAGTTTCATGGCTATAACTTGAGAAATTAAGGACTTTCATACAAACTTTCAACCCCTATTTCACGCGTTAGGGGGTAGAATTTCGGGATAAAAAGTATCCTATGTCCTACCTCGTAGTATGGGCTCAAATCGTGCCAAGTTTCGTTTGAATTCATTCAGTAGTTTCGGCGTGATGCGCGGCCAAGATACAGACAGACAGACAGACAGACAGACAGACAAAAATGAAAAAAATTACAGATTTGGCTTCAGTATCGAATAATGAGTGCCCTCCAAAAAAAATTTTCAAAATATCTTCAATGTACAGAATTGGACCTGTTACAGTTTTATTATAAGTATAGATACCTACGCTGAGATGCGCGGGGGGAGTCACTTTACTTGATAAGGTACAAACAAAATATGCATATTCTGGGCACCTTTAAAGTATCGCAGATCGAGGATAAACTCTTAAGAGGCGTCTGCGGTGGTATGGTCATGTAATGAGTTGCATCCAGCGACTCTCAACGAGTCCCTTTAGTTAGACAGTCCTCCCACCTTACGAAATTACACATATTATCTATGGACGAAGTTGCGGGCATTTGCTTATTGCTATATAAAAAATTGATTTCCTGCGTTTTACGACGTTTTCGGAGGGAGTTTTTCATACAATTAATCATCTTAATGCATTTTTAATCCATTCTAGGTATCAATTTACCAGTCAAAACGCCAGCACTCGTCAGCTCGTGGTGACTGGTGAGTGGTGGTGCGCAGGCGCAGGCAACCGTGCAGGAGAAACGCGAGAAAGCCCGCGGCGGCACGTCAGCATTCAGCACGTCAGCGAGTATCACAATAGACGGTTTTTTGCCGCGCATACCTACCTTGCTGCGCTAGCGGCTAGAGAATTCCTCCAGCGATCAACGCTAACGGAATTTGGAAATTGTTTGATGTACGAGTATTGTCAGAGACTGTTGTCGGCTGTAGTGTCTATACTATATACCTACTGTTAGATGGGAACTTAAAAACGATTTATATTATATGGTACCTACTAGGTGATGCCCGCGACACCGTCCGCGTGGTTTAAGTTTTTATTAAATTCCCACGGGAACTCCTTAATTTTCCGGGATAAAAAGTAGCATATGTCACTCTCCAGGTCCTCAACTATACCCATGCGATCACGTCAATCCGTTGCTCCGTTGCAGCGTGATTGAAGGACAAACCAACAAACCAACAAACAAACACACTTTCGCATTATACTAATATTATAAATGAGAAAGTATGTTTGTTTGTTGGTTTGTTGGTTTGTCCTTCAATCACGCCGCAACGAAGCAACGGATCGAACCCGGGACCTCATCGGCCGCAGTTGAACATGGTAACCACTAGAGTCTAGATTAACGAGGGAGTTAAAGGAGAGAGCATTTTCTTTTCATTTGCCATCATGTACGGCCATTCTGGCCTAGTACCCATGTGTAATGGTTTTATTGTTTCTCCTACGTGACATTGTATGGAGCACGTTCATTCGCAGGTCGTTGCCGCGACTCGAGACATACCTACTCCGGGACGTGACCACGCATCTCGCCACGCCATTCCCATGTCTTGTGTTGCCAATTGCCATAGAATATATTGCAGGAAGGCGTCTTGTACACACACAAGTGTCATAAATATTCAGTAGAAAGTTTCTTTTTTGCACCCCCGAAAAGGTTTTCCTTAAGATAGGTAAAAGAAGCGTTCCTGAGGGTACCCATTGTAGCTAATTCTGATGTACAGTCACAGATTCTCTAAGTATACTAAACTGACAGGTCTAAATCAGGTATAGGTCATGTAAGTAGGAGATACCTCATAACAGTGATGATGACAACTCAATCAAATCAGGAACTCTTTAACAAACTTAAAAACGCGCTTCTAGTATGGAAGTTTGTATGAAATACATAGCTGTGACGCACTTTTTAACCGACTTCAAAAAAAGGAGGAGGTTCTCAATTCGACTGTATGTTTTTTTTTTGTATGTTTGTTACGCGATTTATCCGCCAATTATTAACCGATTTTGATAATTCTTTTTTTGTTTGGTAGGTCAGAGGTGGTCCCATTTTAATTTGGTGAAGATCTGATGAATATCTCCGGAGATGGAGAACGGAACTCCTCAATGGATAAGAGTAAATTGCTCGCGATCAGTGTGATAGTTTTTTAAACAGTATGTTTTAACCATGCATACATGCATGCATGCACGTTCTGGTTACATCCTGTATTTTAAAACAGTGGGGCCACTAAAAATTGTGAAATAAAAAAATTTCAAAAAAAAAAAACCGACTTCAAAAACCACAAACACTAAAAAGTAAAAAATAATTTAATTTATTATGTATACAAGAGTTAATGTAGTTCTATAATAACATTTTTTGGAGTCGGTGCCAATGTGGAGTCACGTCAACAATTATAATGAAGAGTAGGTAGACGGTCCGACTCCAAAAAATGTTATTATAGAACTACATTAACTCTTGTATACATAATAAATTAAATTATTTTATACTTTTTAGTGTTTGTGGTTTTTGAAGGCGGTTTTTATTTTATTTTTTTATTTTTTTTATTTCTTTTAGGTATCTATAGTTTAAAATGGATATCAAACTTAAAACTAACCGACGAGGATGTGAATTTAAGACCCTGTATTTAATAATACAGGAAATAAGGAAGGAGGAGTATTTAATAATTATAAGGAAATAATTTATTTTTGACACAGGCATCATCCCGATTCCATGCGATATACTCGTATATTATTTTAGAGCTGTCAATTTAATTTATTTGAAACCTTTGTTGAAACCATTGAAATAGAAAGGTACTAAAATTCTACATCAATGGTTGAAACATTGTGAAAAACAGAAATGGGGTATTTGACAACTATTCAAATTAATTATTTTTTTAGTGATTATTAAATAATATAGAGGATCTCCCAAAAGTAATATCCACGTCCCCTGTTATTTTTATGTTGAATAACCATTTTAAACTATCGATTAAAGTAAAAAAGTGCGTCGAACTTTGATGACGTCACTATTCAATATTTCATACAAAATCCCATAGTAAGCGCGCGTTTTGACGTTTGAAAAAGAGTTGCTGATTCGACTAGTTGTCAAGTAGGTAGGTACCCAATTTAAAACACTGTGAAAAACAGAAAGCAACAATGTGGCCAATTCTGTATAACACAATCTCTAAACTAAACTAAAATGACAGCTTTAGATCTAGTTCTGTCCCTTTCCGCAGGGAGTATTATGAAAGGGTTAGCAATATTTTTTACTAGCTGATGCCGGCGACTTCGTCCGCGTGGTTTAAGTTTTTTTGATTCCCGCGGGAACTCCTTAATTTTCCGGGATAAAAAGTAGCCTAATATGTCACTCTCCAGGTCCTCAACTATACCCATGCCAAAAATCACGTCGATCCGTTGCTCCTTTGCGGCGTGATTGAAGGACAAACCAACAAACAAACACACTATCGCATTTATAATATTAGTATGGATGCTGTCATTTTAGTTTAGCTCAGAGATTGTGCACTACAGAATCAGCCCCAATGCCTGTTAAAGTATATAAGTAAACCTTATTTAAAGTAGGTAACGCGATCCTAGTGCGTAAGCCGCCTAACTGACCGCAGACAGGGCTTCCCGTCTGGCTGTCGGGAGTGTCGGGAACGGGATAGAAGAGCTCGTTGTTTTGCCAGCCCTGAATGCTAAACTCTTGGCTATTGTTACTGAGACCTATTATTATGGGAAAAGTCGAGCCATACTAGCGACTTTTTGTTTATAAACTTTTTGTCTGTGTTCTTGCAGACAAATACATGAGTAAAGCTGTTGCTCTGGTGTAATCTATATAATTTGAGCTACATTTTACATTATTCTTTAGTCCGCCATTGCATTACAATTTTTCACCAGAGATTAGTCCGCGGGTGATATTAATTAGTGAACAAGTGTGTGCGCAAACACAGGTGCACTGTCAATTCCCTCACCCCATCCGGAAGGGATAAAAAATCCGACACGACTGGAGAGAGATCAGTCACATCACAGCTTTACGTGTTCTCATAGGCACGGGATAAAACATTGCAAAGTTCCTTCATGGGCTAGAATAGTTTCCAGACAGAAAACCCAATAAGTAGAATAAATGAAGTTTTTTAATCGAATTCCGAAAAGTTTTTAGAATTTTCGAAAATTCAATTTTTTTTTCGAAATTCTATTCGAACAAGAAAAATATTTTTTGTTCGACATAATTAATTGCTTGCTACTTCCACGATCTGTTTGCAGTTTAAAAAAAACTAGCTGATGCCCGCGACTTCGTCCGCGTGGATTGAGGTTTTTCGGTTCCCGCGGGAACTCTTTAATTTTCCGGGATAAAAAGTAGCCTATGTGCTATTCCAGACTATAATCTATCTCTGTGCCAAATTTCATCCAGATCCGTTCATCCGTTGGAGCGTGATTGAGTAACAAACATACATCCATACATCCATCCATCCAAACTTTCGCATTTATAATATTTATTTGATATTTGATATTTGATTTGATTGTGTCTGTAGACAGACGTTAGTGCAGTCCGACCCTAGCCCCGCGTCTCAAAGCAATTAACTCTCATCCGTCGATCTCATTGGTGATTGCTCTCGATTGTGGCGCGTCATTACTGAGCTCGCAATCTGCTCGACGCGCGATTGTGCTGAATTACATTTGTGTTATTTCGTGGTACCTGTTTGAACTTACTAATACTATGGACAAAGCATTTTACACCATACAAGAGTATGCAAACCGTTATAAAATATGATAAGATGATTTACAGCCTTACTAATAAACGTGGAATAGCGGTGGAATAGTTATAACGTGTTTTGTCTTTGTTTGTCAACAGTAATTTGACATTCGAAGGAAAAAGACAAAACAGGTTATAACTATTCCACCGCTATTCCACGTTTATTAGTAAGAGGGTAAGTACCTACTTTATAAATTTGCACGTCAACATGTTTGTTCTTTGTCATCTTAATTGTACAATGTTTCTTGCAAATAAACGATTGATTGATTGATTGATGACTATAAATTTTTACAGTAAGCTACGAATGCTATTCGCATTTCGCGTTCGCACCCCAAAACCGGATAGCAAAACTTTAAGAATCCGTATCCCCGCTAACCTTAATATTCCTATAAAATTCCCTAATAAATATTCATTTATGAACTTTTGATGAGCTTTGTGCCTGAGATATTAGAATTATAACAAAAAGAAAATTAAACTTAGTGGACCAGAGGGGTGCACAGGGCTTGAAGCTAGGGTAGGCATTAGTTAGTCAGAATATCTTTTGACTGACTTTTATAGTAAAAAAATAAGCATTTCACTTTGGGTAAGCCGTGCTTTTATGCCTCTATAAACTGCACGCCACTGTAGCGACTATTGCAAAAAAAAAAATTCAAGCACTTCGTTACTCGTTAGAACTTTAATTCGGTCGGCCGATCGGCTAACAGCCTGGGTTTATTCAAGCTACGTTCAGCTTTTAGCAGCTGCAGCATCGACGTAAGCCGAAAGTTCTTCCCCCCTTTTATGAGCGCGTTGGTATAGACAGAAATGATTTATTTCACGTAGGATAACTTGTGCCACTTATCATGAGTCAAGACTCAAGAACGGTTCAGAAAGCTGTTCTACTCAAAAGTTTAAATTTATTATAGGCTTACGCTTGACCACAATCACACCTGTTGGGAAGTGATGATGCGGCCTAAGATGGGACGCGCTTGCCTAGAAGATGCCTATTCACTCTTGATTTAAAGATACCCGGATTGTAATTGGTGGGAAACACAGTGTTTGGTAGTGTTCCAGACCCTAGCCATTAATTAAATCGTATGGCGTTTAGTGTATATAAGAGTTTTTATAATATTATAAAGCACGCTTATTTCGCCTGCAAGTTCGTCGCTCGTTTAGCACCGCCCAGGGGACACGTGCAGGGAGGTAGGAGGTAGTTCCTGCGGACGTGAGCGACGGGGCATCCCCCCAGAATAATAACTAAGATAGAATAACTAAGATAAGAAGAATGCTGTCCTGTTCCAAAGCGGGTGTTAAAGTTATAGGTGTGACTACTTCTCTACCCTCCTAGAAGTTCATGTGCGGGCAGGCAGCTTTTTCATCCACAAATCCTTATACCGCAAACCACAAAATGCCCGACTATGCCGAGCGCCTGTGTACGAGTAACTATAGGAACCTTAATTACACCCAGCCTGCAATCTTCTCTGTACGGACAACATATGTGTTATTTCGTGTAATTGCGACTAATCAAAAGCACTAGTTACTGCTATTTCGAGGAACGCGTCTGACTTGATTGCACTTTATTATGTTGTTACTTTAAAGCGGTTATTAACTATTAAGGTATCTGTGAAAATAACCACAGAGAGAGAGGACCGATCGTGTCTAATCCAATTTTTGTAGTTTACGGTTAATAAAATAATTACGGTCTTTGTAGATTCCGAGTTAAGAAATCGGTGCAATTATTATTCAGTAAGCTAACAGTTTAGTGTTCTCTCAGAAACATTCATATTTTTTTTTTTTTATTACCTATTCATTTATTTTATGTTTTTATACAGAGTTATTTTATTTTAGTGTTAACATAAACTCAATTGAGTTTTACCGCACACCAATGCCGTCGACCTTAGGTAATAGACTTAGAATAAAATAGGTACCTACGTTTATATCTAATAATAAGTTAAAAAATATTAATGAAAATACAATAGTTACATATTATAGATCATAGAATAGTCATTTATATAATAATAAACATAATCTAAAACCTAACGAGCTAAATGCAGGTAGGTTAGAAAAACTTAGTTGCAACTTGCAACGAGCGTAAAAAACCTTTTGTTCCATTCTCATTTCATTTATTGATGTCATGATACAGGGTGTTACATCATTTGAATTTAAATTATGTACCTAGTATATTTAAGCGAGTAGTGTATTAAATAGGTAAGTAAATATAGTGAAGTAATAATATAAATTTAGTTAATTGACCGAGCGAAGCGAAGGTCTCTGAGTCTACTTGGGTGAATTGGCACTTGTCCGTCCGTCCGTCCGTCCGTCCGTCTGTCAGAGCCTTATAACTTCTGAATTACTGAACTTAATTACTTCAAATTTAAATATACTATGTAAACCGATGGCCTCCCGCCGAATATGGCTAAAAAGTTATAAAAACCTTTATTTCAGGGGGGCTCTCATAGAAGCGAATGCGAAGTAACATATTTTTTATAGCATTAGATAGGGTTGCGGTATATCATTTTAAAGATAATGAGGAACGGAGTCCAAAAATATTTTTTTTTAATTATTCCCCTAAAATTGACGAAATGGGGGGCTTTCAAAGTGGTGATTTTCTGACGTCCAAAGATGACCTCAGAACTCCCAATTTTCTGAAAGGCTGAGCCTGAAACTTGATTAATTATTTGAATTATATCCTGTACTTGAACAACAAATACTAAAATTAGATAAATATTATAAGGAAACGAAATTATTTAATTTTTAATGAGGATACGTATTTTTAACAAACTTCACAATGTTGTCAATAGATGGCGCTCTGTACAAATTTATTCGTTTGTGCTTAAAAGGAAAAGGCTGAGCCTGAAACTTGATCACTTATTTGAATTATATCCTGTACTGGAACAACAAATACTAAAATTAGATAAATATTATAAGGAAACGAAATTATTTAATTTTTAATGAGGATACGTATTTTTAACAAACTTCACAATGTTGTCAATAGATGGCGCTCTGTACAAATTTATTCGTTTGTGCTTAAAAGGAAAAGGCTGAGCCTGAAACTTGATCACTTATTTGAATTATATCCTGTACTGGAACAACAAATACTAAAATTAGATAAATATTCTAAGGAAACGAAATTATTTAATTTTTAATGAGCTTCACTATTTTTAACAGAACTTCACATAGATGGCGCTCTGTAAGTTTATGGATACCGCGAGGTCTTAGTTCGGGGCGAACCACTAGTTATTATTACTTGAGCGTTATGCATAGTTATTATGTATTTGCTTCAAATAAAAGTCTTTTAATTTGACTTTGATTAAAAGTCTTTTAATCGAATTTTTTTTTTTTTTTTTTATTCATTATAGGCTTACGCTTGACCACATCACACCTGATGGAAAGTGATGATGCGGCCTAAGATGGGACGCGCTTGCCTAGAAGATGCCTATTCACTCTTGATTTAAAGATACCCAGATTGTAATTGGTGGGAAACACAGTTTTAGGTAGAGTGTTCCAGACCCTAGCCATGCGAATGAGGAATGAAGACGCAAAGCGTTTCGTTCGTGTGGATGGAACGTCGACGACATAGGGGTGGAAACTCGCACGGCGTCTTGCGGTACGATGGTAGAAAGGTGAGGGAGGTACAAGGTCGAAAAGCTCCTGAGCACACTCACCGAAATATATCCTATAAAAAACCGATAGGCCAGCTACCTTACGGCGGTGATCCAGAGTTTGGAGTTTCGCCAGAAGAGGTGAATCAAATAATGAGAGTATAACAATTATTTTAATTGACCGGTAATACATTCCGAGTGAAGAAACTGGTGTACTATAGATACATAATGCCAGTATATCATATCATTTGAATCATTTGCAGATCCAGTGCCCCGTTACTGTTCTAATTTCAAATTAATTTTTGTTCTCCCCTTTTGATTTGCTGAAACCGCTCTAGGTTACCACAATAAATGTTTTTGCTACTTATCTTCGGTTGAATATAAGAATTTTGCTGCAGTAGTATGTAAAACGTAACTCATTGAAAAATCTTAGTACAATCTATGGTACAATGTACAAGATCAAGTACCTACAAGTAAAATAATGGCGACCAAAGTGGTCGCCATCAATCAGCCGATGGGTGGAGCTGATGGGTGCGAGGAAATTATTTTTTCCATTATATTCTCAGAAAACTTCGATATCGTGATGCAAGCTTGTGAGTCTTATAAGTTTTCAGTCGATTATCTATCCCGCGATGTAGATACAATATCAGCGCTATCTGGTTTACACTGTGGTAGCCGCTACAGTATGTTAAAATATAGTTCACTGACCTTGTTTGACGGAGACGTATTTCTCGTTCAGGGCAGCGATGAAGGCGGCTTGCGGCAAGCTGTCCTCCAGAGAGAACAGCTCATCCCTGGTGACGGCGGTGGAGCGCGTCTTGAGCACCGCCTTGGAGCCGATGGGCGCGAGGTAGGCGCCCGCGCTGTCGCGGAGCGCTAGGGCTCCCGCGTGGTACTCCGCGCTGAACAGGCATTCTGATGTGCACGTGTCGAGCAGCTGTGGGAGACAAGTGTTGTTTAGTGTGGGATGTTTTATTTATTTAGAGACATGCGATTTGTTGCAATTAAACTACTTTTGAAGAACAAATATTGAGGATAATAATATATTCATTAGGTGGGTGGCATTGGGTGCGAAAAACTGAGGCGACTGAATGTTATGTCTTTGTCAAATAAGGGATGTTGATGGATATATGTATGACTAGCTGATGCCCGCGACTACGCCCGCGTGGATTGAGGTTTTTTGGTTCCCGCGGGAACTCCTTAGTTTTCTGGGATAAAAAGTAGCCTATGTGTTATTCCAGACCATAATCTACCTCTGTGCTAAATTTCATCCAGATCCGTTCAGCCGTTCGGACTTGATTGAGTAACAAACATCCATACATCCATCCAAACTTTCGCATTTTTTATAATATTTATTTGATGAAGATTCGGCTTCTGGTGAGTCAATAGACATGTGATTCGGTATTTTTGAGTCTAATTTTAAAGCTTCAAAGTGTTTAGTTTTGCTACAAAATAAATAGTAGCTGAAACTGATGGAAGAAAAAAAAATCTTTAAAATAAATAAGGTAACTGACATGTGATTCAGGATTTTTGAGTCTAGTTTTAAAGGTTTAAAGTGTTTAAGGTTGCCACAAAATAAATAGTAGCAGGGACTGATGTTAGCAGAAAAAAACTTTAAAATAAAGAAGATAGTATTCGAGAGCAACATAAAGTCTGCGAACTATGATTACTGCAACAGAACAATAAGTACAGTGCCAGCCTTGCCAGGCATTCGTTAATCGGTAGTAGTGTGGACGCGTACGCTGCGTGCGTGCAATCCGCACGCAATAATCACTCAGACAACAGAACAACAGACTGTGTTCTGACTCGCGACGTGGGAATCGAAACAAGAGTCCAATGTGCTTTGCTAGACTATATTTAAGAAAGGAAATACCAAGTCTTATAGAATCTAGCCAACAACTAATTCATCTCCTGGGGCAGTCTCGAGGTATGAAACTAAATAACTAGGCCAGAATCTACTCCAGACATTGTAGACAAGAGTGGCTTCTTAGATCTTATGATAGAAAAGAAACTAACCCCATTGGTGGGATGGGATCGATCAAATTACGTTGATAAATTAATCAACATTATGGAATGCAATCATCGATGAAATCCTACATCTATACATATTATAAATGGGAATGTGCGTCTGTCTGTCTGTCAAACTGTCTGTCTGTCTGCTACGCTTTCCCGGCCCATCTTTTCTACCGACTTTGATGAAATTTGGTACACAGGTAGGTTGCATCCCGGAAAGGACAAAGGCTAATCAAATCATCAATCAAAAAACCTTAATCCACGATTTGTTCGCGATTGCGAAATCTGTAAGCCAAATTTTGGCGCAATGCCATACCACTGAAATTCCTTGCCCACCAAAGTCACTGCAACCTTAAATCATTTAGCGTCATGACGTTTATATCGTGACTGCGAAATAATTTCGGCATAAGTCATTTGGCTTATCGTCAATGACAAACTTAACTAAGCTAGCGAAGTATGAGTAAAATACTAACCTTGCCTCCAGCACTGAGGTACTTGTTATTGCAAGTATGTAGAGCGTATTTCCCTCCTTCGTCAGCCCTGAACTCGAGGGTGAAGAGCGTGTCCTCGCCCCAGGGTACGTTGGCGTCCACGTGGATCTCGTCCAGGGATTCAGACAGGTGGGCGAAACGCTTGCGGCCGATTGAACGGAGGTTGACCTGGGTATAAAGATTTTCGTTAGCTTTCGAACAAGGGACACTTTTGGGACCTTTATTGTTCATGGTTTATGTTAATGACTAACCGCGTGCGTGATGGGATTTGCCATCATCCTCTATTTAACCATCTTAGGATCGTCGATCCACATTGGGTATGAAAACGTCTTTTTCAATGCTACCCAATGTTGGATAAAGGAACTACAGTGCAAAATGTCATATCTATTTCATCGACTTAAGCTGTGCGTTTTCAGTCGGTCAGACAGTAAGTATATAAGTTTTATTCAATAGCAGAAGAAGATCAATCGAAGTAAAGTAGGTACTAAAGTAATATTTTATGTAATAGCATACGCGTGTTAAATACCGTCTTGGCATAGTAAACGAAATGTTCAGCAAAAACAGAAGATATTTATCAATCATTGACAAGCGCAATTTGCGACACTGTATTTGGCAGACAATATCATAAACAATGAAAAATCCGCCCAAAATTTCATGATAAATTAAGAGAGAAATGAGAAAGACTTTTTATCTGTGAACTTGACGCAAAAGACCCAAATATTACAAAGCACCACATAAATTAGCCTTAATCACGTTACTTTAGAAATAAATCCGGTACTTAAAAGAAGAAATTCCCAGGCGCAAGTCATTTCAATTTCCTCTACGGAAATGAAAACACAACATAATATACAGAAATGATACGTCATTCTAATGCCGCGAAGATTGAGGCTTGAGCGCAAATGAGATCTAAAAGCACTAGCACACTCAAACCTTTTACCATAATACGTGAACGATTGCTTCTGCGTCGCGTTTTGCTTTTCTCTTTGCCGATAGCCGGGTTTTTAATACCATCGGATCCAGAGAGGATTAAAATCGCACGGTTCACTGATTGTAGGATGATCCGTAACGCCATAGTCTCGACAGGATTAAAAGTTTTCACAATGATGCAGTTGTGGTAGCATTAATATAATCAAATGTGTTAAGTTAAATCTGTGTTAGGCTAGTTAGCTTTAAATTCTATTGTATTGTTTTCAATAAATGTACCTAATCTGAGATCATCATCGTCATTTCAGTCTGAACCCATCTACTGAGCACGAGTATCCTCTCAGAATAAGTAAGCTTGCCCCGCTTTACCAACCATGCTGGCCAAGTCCCAATTGGAAGACTCCATGCAGAATATTCAGGCATGCACGAGGTTTCAGGTTTTCCTCCACCAATAAAGCAAGCGATATCTGCCCCCCGATTGTGTAAGAAAATTGTAATCGTTTGTCAAAAAGATAATTCGACCTGCTTATGGAGATGCCCACACGTCATAAAGCATGTATGAACTCCTTAAACAGTTCAAGTATAATAAGTTTTAAGCTGTCAAATGATTACGATTTGCTTGGGCCTCATATTGGGCCTTGGGAATTGGGTCGAAAAGTTAGAGGTGGATGGTAACTATCCACGAATGGGAGACCGTTAACTAGACTATCATCGCTACATATAGCATAGAGTTCATGCTAAAAGTATGGAATGTATTCTCGGCCTTAGATGAGATGGGATTGAATCGAGCGAGACTTTCATTTACATTTGTGCGCAATCACTCTCGAATTAGGAAGCGTTTCACTTGAATTCTATAAACATTTATTGGCTAAAACATGACACTACGATATATTGGCTTTGAAATTAATATTGGTAAAGTATAAAGGTAAACTTTCCAAGTTAGAAAGTGATTATTTTGTGTTTTATTACTCTTGCTTCCATCCGATATGAGTCGTTAACACAAAAATAAACTTTAAATTGATCATAGAATAAAATTAAATTCTTAATAAGTACAATTACTTTTTGGTTACCATCAATGCTTTTACATTTTTCAGATTTTCGCCTTTGGATCCAAATCTTTGGAGTTTAGGCATGGGTGGTTATAAAACATCGTAAGGTTCTGATATAACTCCGTGTATGACCAACTCGAAGCGTTCGTCCAAAAAACGGGATTAAAGGTTTCATTACAGACTTCTAAACCTAAAAAATGTACTATAAAAGAAATGTATTTTAGTTATTATTTATTGCTATTTGTGCGCTCAAAGATGCAATTTTATATAAGTAACTCTGTAACATAGCATGTAAGTTCCATTGAAGTGAATATTATATTCTTTATGAAACAATCAATATCTTAAATCCAAAAAACCCCATCATGATTTGATAGTATAGAACTATAGACATTAGAAAGCCCACCAGTTTTGAAAACTCTCTCTGTAAAGTTTGACATCACTAGGCAATTCCTAACCCCTTGCAAATTAAAGGATCTTATCTTTAAGCTCTTTCAATGCTGGTTCCCTCCCGATATCCGTCCAGCAATCGAGGAAAAAAGAAGAAACTAGGAAAACGCAACTGTAATTGGCTCTAGCTCAGACAAACTCACATGCTCCTTTGCAGTGCATGTGAGTTTGTCTGAGCTAGAGATCAGGAAGAAGCCTCTGTCCACGTTAGAGGACAGAGGCTTCTGGCTCTGTACAATAGAGGAAGGGGAAGGGGTAGGGTCTCACCTGTGGTCGTGCAGCGAGGTGGACGTGCCACAGTTCCGCGTCACCAGGCACCTTGGCAGTGCACGTCAGTTTGTCGGAGCTGGAGCCCAGGAAGTAGCCCCTCTCCACGTTGCGGAGCGCCCACCGGCCGGTGCCGTCGTCTGATACACTGGACAAAGAAACAATATTACTTAATATTATAAATGAGTGAGTTTTTGCATGGGCATAGTTGAGGACCTAGAGAGTGGCTAGGCTACTGGGAATTTTAAAAAAACGAATTCCCCTTATTAGTAGCTAGTTAGTTATTTTTAATAAAGTTGGTGGTTATTTGATTCTACTAATGGTACGTTAAATCATTTTTCATTACTCATACACGGAAAGTAGGTTTGAAGTTGCCTGAGAAGCGGGTTGAAAGTAATACTTTTCAGCCCTAGGGAGAATCGTTTTCAACTGAATTTTTATTGGAGTTCAAATGAAACACGACTTTTTTTTTTTTTTTTTTTTTTTTTTTTTTTTTTATTTTTTTTTTTTTTTTTTATTTTTTTTTTTTATACCCGAGTGCATCCATAGACAAGAAGAAAGATAGACTTTATTCATAAAGTAAAGACAACTGATTCATAGACTTTTTATTTTGACTTTCCTTAGATTCGTAATGAAAAGCACAGTGTTTACCTCGGGATGAAAGACTTATTTAGTCCCTCGAACTATAGGCCCCCTCGCTACGCTCGGGCGCCAAACCCCGTCTCGGGACTAAATAAGTTACTTTCATCCCTAGGGTAACAATGTACTATTCCTCCCATCCATAAATAACGTTCCTAACATACATTATGACCTTAGTTATCCTCAAGTTAACATAGGTCTCCGGAATCAAATTACCCTGTATCCAAATCCAAGGGCAAAGGTAACAAACACAAAAATACATCACTTTTACTGAAAAAGCGTTTAATACGTGCGTCTAATAAACGTTAACGTCCCGGTGGTCCCGGGTTCGATCCCCGGCAGAGTCAATTTGGGAATTTATAATTTCTGAATTTTCGGGCCTTGTGCGAGGCTTCGACCGTGGTTAATTAATTACCACACTAACGGCAAAGACGTGCTGCTAAGGGATTTAGCGTTCCGGTACGATGTCGCGTAGAAACCGATTAGGGGTATGGGTTAAATAGAACTGCCGTACGCCTAACAGGTTAGCCCGCTACCATCTTAGACTGCATCGTCGCTTACCATCAGGTGAGATCGCAGTCAAGGACTAACATGTAGTGGATAAAAATAAACTTAGCTTAACGTTGCTTAACCAGTACAATCGATTATTATGAAACACCACACAATCTGTGCGCGTTGTTTGGCCAGACGTGATAGTCTCTGCAGTAGCAACAAATGAAAAGCCTCGTCACAACAGGGGATTGGCAGTTAATTAAAATGCAGGCGCTTCGAGACTCGTCAAAGGGCGTAAAGATGAAGGGGAGGGCTGAGTGTCTCTTCATTATCAATCACTTTTGTACCCAAGGAACCATTAAAGACATTAGGGCTGATTCTGTACAACACAATCTCTAAACTAAACTATCAGCTTTAGACCTAGTTCTGTCCCTTTCCGCAAGGAGTATTATGAGAGGGTTAGCAATATTTTTAATGCTGTCGTTTTTAGTTTAGTTTAGAGATTGTGTTATACAGAATTGGTCACATTGTTCAATTCAATTACAATTCGCACTGTTTTTTTTTAATTCACTACAAGTTAGCCCTTGACTGCGATCTCACCTGATGATAAGTGATGATGGTAGCGGGCTAACCTGTTAGGGGCATGGCATTATATTAAACCCATACCCCTTATCGGTTCTAAATCGCTTCGCGGCACGTCTTTGCCGGTAGGGTGGTAATTAGCCACGGCTAAAGCCTCTCACCAGGCCAGACCAGTGAAAATTCAGAAATGATAAATTCCCAAATTGACCCTACCGGGGATCGAACCCAGGACCTCCGCACGTTAAGGTGACAGCGCTCAACACTGCGCCAGGGATGTCGTCAAATCAAAGTCAAGACAAAGGGATCTTTATCAAATTTAAAATTTGATGACACAAAAAAAAAAGTCAAAGGTGTTTATACGGTCCCGCCATGTCGACGAAAACGTCCGTCGCCAGTCCGCCATTCGTACGACAGGCTTCGCAATCGATAGTCTGGGCTCTGACTTCTGACTCACAAGTTCACAGCATTTCTCCAAGATAAACAAATATGCCTCGTGACTCACGATCTGAATCATCCCTCAGTTTGTACAAGTGTTCTGCCTTTCTTGGCTTTCTTTTGGCGCATTTTCTTGTGTGCCAAGTTTTGGACGTTTAATTCTTATTATGATTGTAGAATTATTATGAAACTAGCTGATGCCCGCGACTTCATTCGCGTGGATAAAGTTTTTTCAATTCCCGCGGGAACTCCATAATTTTCCGGGATAAAAAGTAGCCTATGTCCTTCCCCGCTATACAAACTATACCTGTACCAAATTTCATTAAAATCGGTTGAACAGGTGGCCCCGTGAAAGCGTAGCAGACAGACAGACAGACAGACAGACAGACGGACGGACAGACAGACAGACACACTTTCGCATTTATAATATTAGTATGGAAGTATGGATATGGATGTTTACCAGCGTTCTACATGATATTTATTGAATTAATGTATTTGACTAAGGACAAGTCCCAGTTCAGTATGAAGGGTGGTTTTTTATTCTGAGTGTCAATGAACCAGAACCAAACTGCCATCACGTGAAAGAGAAAAAAATATCCCACCAAAACCATTTCATGGATAGGCTGCCAAAACTCGCATACAAGTCCAAATCATAATGCTTTCACTGTTAAAAAGTTATGAGATCTCTAGTAGAGCCAAGCCCCTAGTTGAGCTCCGATTTGTGCTGCGCATCATCATAGCCCATGGGGCCAGTTCCAAGTCCAAAGTGTACAGGTTTAAGTACTTTTGGCTGTACCACATTTACTACATAGAAGTCCTGACTCTATAAACTCTACATCTTGATAAAAAGATGTGGCTTGGCCGTTTCGTGATTCTCGCACAAACTATACCTATTCCACGAACATTAAATGATTGATTGGATCACGAAACAGCCAAGCCACATCTTTTTATCAAGATGTAGAGTTTATAGAGTCAGGACTTCTATGTAGTAAATGTGGTACAGCCAAAAGTACTTAAACCTGTACACTTTGGACTTGGAACTGGCCCCATGGGCTATGATGATGCGCAGCACAAATCGGAGCTCAACTAGGGGCTTGGCTCTACTAGAGATCTCATAACTTTTTAACAGTGAAAGCATTATGATTTGGACTTGTATGCGAGTTTTGGCAGCCTATCCATGAAATGGTTTTGGTGGGATTTCATTTCTTTTTGGCAGGCGCACTAGATTTTTTAATTTTTTGGACTCTATTTCTCGCACTACAGTTATTCCTTTTTTCATTGCCCACTCTCTATCGTTGCCTCTTTTCTTTGTGGGTTTGCTGTATATGTATGTAATGAGCGGCAAATCCATACATTCTTATTTTCGAGTCTGGTGCTCAGTATTAAAGATATTTGGTTGTATGGGCCAGCCGGTTTATATCTGCTTATTGTTGATTAGCGACCCGCCCCGCTTCGCAAGGCTAGCACTAATCATGATAATAGTCCATTATTTTTTACCCACTAAAGCCAGTGGGCACTGAGCAGCACATAAGATTTTACATTAGCACTGGAATGAACCTACGTGAAGTGCCGGAAGAATTTTTAAAATCGGTTGAGTTTTTTTTTATTTTATTCACAGCAAACTTGACGGTTAAATCTTTCCTCTTTTTAATATTAGTTTAGATCCATATAATATTATAAATACGAAAGTGTGTCTGTCTGTCTGCTGCGCTTTCACGGCCCATCTTTTCAACCGATTTTGATGAAATTTACAGGGATAGTTTGTATTCCGGGGAAGGACATTGGCTACTTTTTATCCCGGAAAATTAAACAGTTCCCGCTGGAATCAAAAACCTAAATCCACGCAGACGAAGTCGCGGGCATCATCTACTTTTCTATAAATTGTCACGCGTTAATTTAATTCAAACCAATGAACAGTGTTAAGTTCGAAGAACAGGGTTAGACGAAAATATCGTTGATTACTTATTGAACAATTCTTAAAGGGATGCCGGGTCATACGTGTACTCTTCGCCAATGATTACTATAGGTAATAGATCCCACCCAAGTTAGGATCCATGACAGCACCGCGCAGATGCCCGTTATCAAGAAGCTACGCTGCAGGTAACATTTACATCACTCGCTCACTTTGCCTATAAGTATAACTTATATTTACCTCTGAAAAATATTTTATGTTGTAAGTACTTATAGGTATTTTATAATTTTTCAGTAATAAAATGAAAATAATGAGAATAAAAATGACAAGATTACGTGATTATTATGTGCGACCTGTTTGGCCGATTGGTTACAGACCATGACTGTTGAGGGAGAGGTCGCGGGTTCGAATTCTGCTAGGGGAATCATGTTTGTATTCAGAACATTTGTACCTGAGTCATGAATTTTATATATATATTATTTATGTACGGTATTATGTATGTATACGGCATTTTGCACATATTTCTTTTAGTACCGACTGTGCAGCTATTATGCACCCCCTATAGGAGGGGTTGGAAGGGAAAAGTTACTGATTTCTTAATTTTCCCATTATTTATATGAAATTCCTAGCCCACATACCAAATTTCAGCTTTCTAGGGCTTTGGGAAGCACCTACCCTAGAGGTTTTGATTTTCATCAGCGATTTATAAGGCTAAATTACGAAACCGATGTATTTCAGTTATCGATAAATCTGAAACTATAAATGCTAGACAATTGATACTTGGTATGTTTAATAAGTTGGCCAACAGCATCTTATCCTGAAAATTTCAGCTTTCCAGCATCATCCGGACTGAAGCTATGACGGTTAGCAAATACGTGGAAACGCTGTCAAATATGCACCCCCAATAAGAGGGGTTGGAAAAAGAAAGTTTCAGATTTCTTAATTATTCCATTGTTTATGTGCAATTCCTAGTCTACATACCAAATTTCAGCTTTCTAGGACTTTAGGAAGTACCCTAGAGGTTTCGTGTTTCATGTGATTTAGTAAAAGTAAAAAACCCCCAAAAGTACGTATTTCAGGTATCAATAAATCTGAAACCATAAATGCTAGATAATTGAAACTTAGTATATTTAATAAATGTGCCAACGACATGTTATCCTGAAAATTAAAGCTTTCTACCATCATCCGTACCGAAGTTATGACTGTTCTAAAATACGAGGAAATGCTGTCAGATTTGCACCCCCTATAGGAGGGGTTGGAGGGGAAAAATTTCAGATTTCTTAATTTTCCTGTTGTTTATATGCAAATTCTAGCCTACATACCAAATTTCAGCCTTCTAGCACTTCAGGAAGTACCTTTTTCATGTTGATGACGGTCAGTGAGTCAGTCACGAAATCGACGTATTTCAGGTATCAATAAATCTGAAACTATATATGCTAGAAAATTTATACTTGGTATATTTGGTAAGTTTGCCAACAACACCTTATCCTGAAAATTTTAGCTTTCTAGCATCATCTGGACCTAAGCTATGACGGTTCGAAAATCCGACGAAACGCTTCGAGAAAAGGTAGGTAGTGCCCCGTTTCCTTTGGCTCGCTTTGGCGGGGTCACTCCCGTGACCCCAGATAACATTAAACGCCATTTAAATAATAATTTTAGAAAACCCCGTTTTTTTTAAAATTAATTATGAAAAATATCGTTTGTAGAAAATATTTTTCGATGGATGGCAACACTAAAACTTGGGTAATGCGCATTAATTGTGATTTAATAATATTCCATTTCGATAAACTACCCATTTTCCACTACATAGGTAGTACATACAACATTATAAGATTAATAAATTATAATTGAGTATTTGAGACATTCGTAAAATTATTATTAGACAACATTAAATCACCAATAAACTAAGATAAACAAAACTGACAGTGACATTTGTCAATCACCCAATGACATACGTGACAAAAAAAAATCAAGTTTTTTTTTTACTGTTGATAAAATTCAGACAAAGATCTAAAAAAGCCACAAAATAAAAATATATTTTTCTCCAAATTGGGGTCCTTTAAAAATGTGTAAATAATTCTAAAAGTCATATTTTAGGATCTCTATTCACGTGTATTAAAATCATCTTGGTTCATGTTCAAGGCCCAATCTTGGACAAGTCCTTTGGCAACCAATCATCTTAATACTTTCCAAAACTGTAAAATATTCTTACTTACTGATGTCACTTAAAAAGTACTGAAAATTGATTATCTCGCATGTAAAAAAAACACCAAGAGAAACACGAAAATTAATTATTTGGACTAATTCAAGGCACGGAAACATAAAACTGTCCATTAGTTGGTGAAAATGTAAAAAATAAAATAATTATGAGAAACGGCAAAAATGAAAAAGCAGTTTATTCCATTGTTTTAAAGTCAAGTTTATCTTAATAATTTTGTTTAAACAGCTCCCCTTTCTAAACGGGGGTTGAATTGTGAATTTTAATGAGCGCGTGCCAAATAACTCATTGGATTACGAAAAGCCCTTAAGGGTTGTGGGGTGCTTTGAAAAAATATTGTTTTGTGTACCCCTTCACACCTCGAGCGATCTTAACAAATCGCCTCTTCATGTTGAGGATAGCAATTATAATTTCTTCAGGTGGATATGCTTGTACATTAAACTCTCTTGAAGGGTTCAAGAGTTTATTTGAACCAATTTTGTGTGTTTATCGAATTTGATAGTCAACATGTTACCTTACTTGTATATTCTACGTCGAGTATTTTCAAAAATGCAAACTTATCACGAAATCCCACAAAGAAACCAACTTATTACTTGCATGCAATCAACGCATTCGTTCTGGCTGTGTTCGTGATACGCTCCCAGACATTTTTGGTGTAAGAGTGTCTTTCACAGAAGATGATTGGGATGATTGGCTGCTACTAGTAGACTAAAGTATATTCATATATCTATAGATGAAGACCGATTAGAGTGAATAGAACCAATAAATGTTATTAGATTTGTTTAACTACCAATATCTGAATAGTAGTATTGTTATACTCTTATTTTACAGACCTTATCACATTCAAAAGAATAGAGAAGAAAAGAAGAAGAGTAGAGTACAAAAGACGGCCTTATCGATTAAGAGAAGTTATAAGATGAGATGCTTATGATATTAAAGACATTTCTGAATTACCAACTAATTACGTTTCACACACAATCCCAGTTAAAACGGGATCACATGAACCCAGTCAATATTGAATCTGACAGAGAATAAACAACGAAATATTTACCTCGCCATTGATCAGAAACAGGTTTTCGCGAATTTTATCAATGGGTCTCAGCTTTTTATACAAAAGCTCAAGGCGTGTTTCCGGTGAGTCAGGGCCGCGGATTAGTATTCGAGAGGGCCACGGCTGAGATTTATTGGTATCCGGGGACGATACGAGAACTGGTGATTTGTGTGCAACGGGATACGCTAAGCGGTTTACCGTTTACGGTCAACGGTGTATATTTAGCATCGATGACGATTTTGGGATTCGCAAATGTAAACCGGTATGAGGTTCAGAGACACGTCTTCTTAACAGAAGGCAATAGTTATTTGGACAAGAGACAGGAGGTTTATTCCACTACACACCCCTTGATTGCGGTGGTAAGTGGTGATGCAGTCTTAGTTGGCAGTGGGTGAACCTGTTAGGGGTATGGCAGGTATTTAAAACTTAAACCTACTTTTAAAGGCATCGGAACGCTAAATCGATTGGCGGTACGTCTTTGCTGGTAGTGTGGTAACCATTCACAGTCGACGCCTCCCACCAGGTACCAAAGAAAAGTTAGTAAATTATAAATTCCCAAATTGACCCCGCTGGGGATCGAACCCGGGGCCTCCGGGGTAGAGTAAATTAGACAGAATGCCCCAATCTGTCGCGGTTTATTTTTATCTATAGTGTAGCCATATCTACCTGATCTGGAACTTGCTGCCGGGTTCCTTCTCCTCGGATTCGCACGTGACGTTGCCGAATGAGTCCACAGCGAGGTATTTGTCCAAGTGCGAGCGCAGGTAGATCATACCTGTAACAAAAGGAAAAATACACGTTAAAACACACACACACACACACACACACACACACACACACACACATGTTCAATGTGATTCGCACTAGAATCCGAAATGTGTTTCTTTGTTACTTCTCAGCCGATCTACCGCGTCAGATACGAAATTTATCAGATAGCAGCCTCCCGATAATGTAAGGAAACCGTAATCGTTTGTCAAACGGGTAATTCGACCTGTTTAAGGAGTTCATAGATGTCTGCACGACACAAAGCATATATGAACTCCTTAAACAGTTCGAGTAATAGGTAGTTAATACGTTTTAAGCTGTCAAATGATTGCGATTTGCCTCACAATAATTGGACATGACTCTCTTAGCAGGTCCTGTAATGACGGACTATACACTCTACACACTGTAGATTTTATATGTAACGAGGGAGAGACGAATCAGGATATGATATATTGTTAATGCCGAGAAAAGTGTTTGCATTTTTAAAATCATGAACGAAGTGTGGACAAAATAATTGTATATGTATCAGTACTAGCTGATGCCCGCGACTTCGTTCGCGTTGAACAATTATTTTTAATTACTTACCCTTAATTTTCTGGGATAAAAAGTGTCCAGGTCCTCAACTAGGTATACCCATGCAAAGAATCACGTCGATCCGTTGCTTTGTTGCGGTGTGATAGGACGACAAACCAAACCAACAAACAAACACGCTTTCGCATTTATAATATTACATAAGTAGATGTAACGAAACTTAAAGAGATTTCGAGAGTTGGACTAAAAACTAATAGTAGATTGTTACACAAGGGACGTAAGTAAGCTATTACAGAACAAGATCCAATTTGGCGCCAGTGCGAGCGCAGCTCGCATAGGGCGCTAATGGATCGCGTGCACCCGAGATATTTAGTCACACGAGCGAGCGCAGCGAGCGAGGGTGAATATAGTTCGAGGGTGTAATAGCTACTTGCAACCGAGGTAAGCATTCTACTTTATATCATTCTTGCGAGGTAAATAAAACATTGGTAATGCAAAATGAAATTTTAATTAGAAAAGTTATCTTAAAGTTAGTTAAAGTTAAAGTTAGTTACTTAAGTTACTTTTAGTTAGTTACTTTCTTTTAATTAAGTTTTAAAACTTTTTCATCATCTGATGAAGTGCTTGACATTGTTGTAAATAACTTAAATCACTTTACGAACAAACTTCACAAACTTTCAGATCAAATGAAATGCCGCCATTTCCATTTTTTTTTCGTAAATAGTTTTCCATTTTTTTTTTACGGCTCTGAGTTCCAAGGAGTTTTGCATAGTTTGAAATGTATGGAAATTAAATGCCGCCCACAGACATACTGTGATGCCGCCATGTTCAGTGTTTTTTTTTCAGTAAAAAGTTTTCTTACCATTTTATAAGAAAAGAGATTGTTTACCAAGGAGTTTTGCATAGCTTGAACTGTAATGTGAACATTACAATTCAAGCATAGTGCGACGTAATGTTGCCTTGAATTGCAAACACCAACTTACAAGGAGACTTTCCACCATAGTAATCCCTAGTTACTGAGCAAGTATGATATAAAATTCATTACTTCAAAATGATTAATTTTAAAAAACATGTAAAGAAAATATCTGCAGTTTGTTAAATTACCATCGACGAGATAATTGTATCATAAATATTGACTATAAAGAAATCAGTGATTAATTAATTGAACGCTGAATTTATACGATGTTAAAATGTAAATGAAGTAAATAAATAATGGACATGATTAATATTTGCTAATCGTACCGTGTTAAGCGTTTAAATTGCATTTTGTTCCAATATATTAATTATAAGTATATTAAAGAAATTGTTGTCTGATAATATTTATTAAACTTTTACATTCCTGGCTTACTCATTAATATTTATTGTTTTATATTGAGTATTCAGATTCTTTGACAAAGTTTTGAATAGAATAAAAATAAATTAATGAAATTATTATGCATAGAATAAAAATAAATTAATGAACACTTAATGAATTAATTATTATGCATGAAAGAATGAGCATAAATTCGGGGTCAAAATCCTGCTCAGAAAAGAATAAGTTGGAATATGATGGATCATAGTGGTTAATTTGAATAATTAAATCAATTAAAATAAATGTTACGTTGCACGTGGAGGCACCACAGGGAGGCACTAATGCATTAGGAACAATATGAAATAACCTACCAAATTGACTTTCACAAATCGTTAAAGTTTGAAAAGTTTGTGCAAAGTGCACTTAGGTTAGGTCGTTTTTATTCATGCCGTTGCTCCTACTATTAATACCCCCTCCAATTAGAAAATTAAAAAATATTTTTACATTTAAAATAAATTTAAAAAAATAAATTTAAAAATTTGTGTCACCTTGGTAGTTTAGCACATTGCTGTTGGTGGTAGTGATGGAGGCGCCGGGGTAGCATACCTTTAAGGTAAGGGCATGTGTGGCAGAATTGGAAAATAAATGCTTTTTCTTTCTTTCTTTACTATACGAAACATTTTAACAACTAGGTAAAGTGACCTATACTCAATACTCAATGTATTTATTACATGTAGGACATACAGGTGTCTCTTTTACGTCATGTTTTGACTCTACCACCGGTTCGGAAAACAGATTCTACTGACTCTACTTATGTATACAAGATACATGACTAACAGTAGGTTACAATGGTTACAAGTTAGGTTAAATAGCGTCTAAACATGCAACCGTGTCACTGTCAGTCGTTCAGTAGACACACAAGTACTGGTAGGTAGATAATAAACAATTCAACACGTTTCTTTTCAATTCCATAACAGTGCAGCTTTGCTTTCACGTGAGAATACTAATCTAGTGCTTGTAAACAATACAAGGCACTATGTAGACAGTTGCTTGAACACGGTTTTTTGTTATACGAGTAACTTGCTAGTGTGTCTACCAACTGACATACATAGTTTGAAGAAGTATGTAAAATCACATGCAACAGGGTAAAGTTACATGCCTGATTAGCAAAAATGACTCTTATTGTCCTTGTCCCGGTCAGCACATACCTTTTTCTTCCACTTACTTCTGTCATTCATCAACTCCATAGTTTTTTATTGCAAAATCTATACTTACTACTTAATATTATAAATGCGAAAGTTTGGATGGATGGATGTTGGATTGAGGTTTTTTGGTCTTCGTGGGAACTCTTTAATTTTCCGAGATAAAAAGTATCATATGTGTACTATAATCTATATTCTATATGTATGCCAAATTTCATCCAGATCCGTTCAGCCGTTCTGGAGTAATTGAGTAAAATACTGACGTGAAGTAATTCATTTCAATTGATTTCATTTCACATTATATTATTCCAGAAAATCGATTTTTCACATTGGCCTTTAAATAAATCCACAGCATAGTTAATTGTTGTTGTTACAAGTGACTTCCCAAGAGTTTCTACCAAGCTAGCTTCATTAAAATTCTAACTACATTTTATGTACGATTTATATGCTAGAAATTTTTTTAAAAGATTAGGATTTGGAATAACCAGACCTGAACCAATTTACAAAATAATATATTTTACTTTATTCACCGCAACTCGCAAGCAATTACTTTACCCGTTATATTCATAGAAAACTGTTTACCATCTAGACAGATGCAATTATGTTGGACCAGAAAATCTTTAAATCTTATTTTATTTTAAATTATTGGATGCTCGGGTAATAACATAAAATACAACGAACAAACCATTAATGGCGTGCGTCTGAATAGTTTCTAAAACGCTTTGCGGTAAGCTTTTACATATAACGGGTACAAATTAAAATAATATGCTAGCTTCATCGGCCTACGCGCGACCAATACTATTAGTATCTTATTATAATGAATAATAAGATAATTGGTGTATCGAGTAAAAGATAAGATTTTTTACTCAAAATTGGGTGCATTTAGTTTTTTGAGGTAGATGGATTCATCCATACTAATATTATAAATGCGAAAGTGTGTCTGTCTGTCTGCTACGCTTTCACGGCCCAACCTTTCAACCTATTTGGATGAAATTTGGTATAGAGATAAGATGCATCCCGGGGAAGGATATAGGCTACTTTTTATACCGGAAAATTGAGTGGTACCCGCGGGAATTCAAAAACCTTAACCCACACGGACGAACTCTTTTATTTTCCGGGATAAAAGTAGCCTCCACTAGTAGTCACTCTCCAGTTCCTCAACTATATACATGCAAAATCACGTCGATCCGTTGCTCTGTTGCGGCGTGATTGAAGGACAAACAAACACACTTTCGCATTAATTATAATATTAGTATGATTCTCGATATCTACCTGCTGTTACAGCTCAATGTATACGTCAGCATCACAGTTATCAATGATCCGGGCTAACAGGGTGGGCGGAAGCCAGAGGTATCGATCGGGGGTGGGAGGGAGACGGCCAAACAGCTGGAGACCTTGGCAATGGGGTGCGACCCTCGCCTCTCAATTAGACCGCCGGGCGGGGTGTACGAATTTACTTTCCACACGGATTAAAGCGGATACAGATGTGCCGACAAATCAGAGGCCCAATTGTCTAAGCGAATCGTAATAATTTGACAGCTTAAAACGTATTTCTCGAACTATTTATGGAGTTCATACAAGCTTTTTGACGTACAAGCATCCATATATAAATATTATAAATGCGAAAGTTTGGATGGATGGATGGATGTATGTATGGATGTATGTTTGTTACTCAATCACGCTCCAACGGCTGAACGGATCTGGATGAAATTTGGCACAGAGATAGATTATAGTCTGGAATAGCACATAGGCTACTTTTTATCCCGGAAAATTAAAGAGTTCCCGCGTGAACCGAAAAACCTCAATCCACGCGGACGAAGTCGCGGGCATCAGCTAGTAATATATAATGAACTCCTAAAACAGGTCGATTTATCCGTTTGACAAACGATTACGATTACGATTTCCTTACACAATCGGTGGGCAGATATCGACAGGTTCCAATCTAGTCATTGCATAGTTATTTAATATTATTGATTCGAAAGCTTAACTAAACAACTCGATTTTAACGAAAATACAAGGTACAAACAACAAAGCTTGAGCAATTTTTTCAACCGGATTGAAGATGGTTTAAAAACCTATATCAACGCAGATAATGTCACGGGAAAAACGTCCAGTCCGGCGAGAAAAGCGTCAAATCTGTTCTTGGACATGTTTAGCCCAGCAGGATTAGAAGTCAAATTTTGTTTCATTAAAATAAACTTTTACAAGGGCTTTTTAATCCTCAAGTGAATCTATAAGTTAGCGCCAATAAAATAGATGTCTCTGAGCTGAGGTACGAGTGCTTATTTGCGCAGCTTTCAAACAAAGTCAACGTACGTACTACGCGCGAAAATATGCTATTGCGACGGGTCTTGTGGTCGGCTTTATATGCGACTTAAATGATTGACGCAAGTTATACTTTTCTGTCGTTCAGCAGGGAGAAGTGGCGAATGCTCTTGAGGCGCATTACATCTGCCACTAAAGCCGTCACTTCGTGATGACCACGACTACTATTTCAAGAGTGTAACGACGAAAAACAAGAAGATATTTTTCTGTAATCGACCAGCCGATTGCGTTGGGCAGACAAGCGCAAAACATTTTAGAGTCAGCACGTCTGTAGATGCTGTTCGGTCGAGTCGAGGGTGCACGAACTCTCTCTACACGTGTATAAAATGTTGAATTCAATAGTTAAACTTTTCAGCTTCATACAAACTGGACTCAAAGGATCTCCTCGCTTAGCGAAAGCGAAAGCTGAGGTCAAAGATATGCATCGCGTTTGAGCTTTTTTTAAATATATGCACTGAACGATAAACAAATAAAATCTGTTAGTTAAAACCAAAACTTTTAGAGTTAAGACTGCAAGGTTTTGAGGGCACCTAATACTTAAGTATCGAACTATAAGGGGAGCTTTTATAAGGAACGCTTAGAATTCATTTCGCCTTTTGACACAAAGAAAGAAATTCTTGCTATTATGTCTCTGATGAAGAATACAATAATGTATGTAACAAAAACGGTATGTAAGAACTAAGAGGTGAAGCCATAGAAAGCCGATAAGGTAATTTAGTTCGCGATGATAGGAAGTCATTTGAAGCAATTTCTTCGAGAGGAGGAAAAGCTTAATGACTTCAATCATTTGCGGAGCTCCCTAGTATTTATATTATACAATCATACAGAGTTTGTATATGTTTTGCTATCATATCTAAGGGGTTATAGGAAGGTACGTACCTACTTCTTCTTGGACCCAGTGTCACTTTGACCGATCTATGGTGATCGCCACCTTCTATTAGGTCCTGATCAATACAACGCCACCAAGAACAACAACAGCTTCTTGGCTGGGATATTCTTACCATCCTCCGGGTGTACTAAGTGTTTCCCTAGGTGAAGGCTACGTTTGTGCATTAGTGCAGAGCACTAACAGATGATGTGACGTAAAGGCGTTTGCACAGTCTCTCCGCGAGCTAAGTACAACCATAGTGTAAGCGCAAAGCACCTGACCATATACCCAAGCAGGCGTTGGATTGGAATCCGCAAGGTCAAAGAAAACGCGGGCGGCCAAAACAAACTTGGCGGCGTACTATACTTGATGAGGCGAAAAAGATCGGCCGCATAAGGCATCCAACAGATCGGCTTGGAAAAGAGTAGTGTCTGCCCTTTGCCCCGAAGGGGGGACATAGATCTTAATGATGAAGGGCAAATCATCATTTCAACCCATTGCCAGCATAACTAAGCACGAACCTCCTCCCGGAATGATAAGGCTTTGGCCATAGTCCAACACGCTGGCCGTGTGCAGATTGGCAGACTTAACACGCCTCCGAGAATGTTATGAAAAACTCTCAGGCATGTAGGCTGCCTTCAGATGTTTTCCTTCATCGTTTGAAGCAACTAAAAACGTACTTTAACGACCTGCCCCCCGATCATGTAAGAATGGCCGATCAAAACGTTAAAGTTCGTCATCAAAGTTTATAAACCATAACTGCATTGAATTGGAGCTCAATTTCGTGTATCCATTCTTATACGTTAGAGTCTACGTTAGAGTTAAGTCTAGACGAAATTACCGTTTTGATAGGCCATTCTTACATGATTGGGGGGCAGAATGGTACTATTATGTATTTTGCGCTATAACTCCGAAAAGTGAGAAGTAAGTACATGCCCGGGGATCGATCCCGCGACCCCGTATAAATATCCCGGGTGTCTAAACCGCCAGGCTACCACCGCTTCACCAATTAAGAGACGAATCCTAGGGGTTTTGCATCAATTACCACGGGGTGCGACGGACGCAATTTACGGCGTGAGCAGGTTTGCTGCGGGCTAGTTTTTGTTACGCTCGGAATGCGTTTAATTCCGTCCTTATCTAGATTTTATGCAAACTAGCATTACCTGTGGTCTGATGGTAACGAGTGAAACGAACAACGCTATTTATTCCAGCTTTTAAAATGATGATAACTTATATTATGATTTTTGTATACTGGTGGATTAAGTATAGTCCCACAAACTTATCTCGCTAGTATGTATCAAATAAATCAAATAAATATTATAAATGCGAAAGTTTGGATGTATGGATGTATGTTTGTTACTCAATCACGCTCCAACGGATGAACGGATCTGGATGAAATTTGGCACAGAGATAGATTATAGTCTGGAATAGCACATAGGCTACTTTTTATCCCGGAAAATTAAAGAGTTCCCGCGGGAACCGAAAAACCTCAATCCACGCGGACGAAGTCGCGGGCATCAGCTAGTAATATTATAAATGCGAAAGTTTGGATGGATGTATGGATGTATGGATGTTTGTTACTCAATCACGCTCCAACGGCTGAACGGATCTGGATGAAATTTGGCACAGAGAAAGATTATAGTCTGGAATAGCACATAGGCTACTTTTTATCCCGGAAAATTAAAGAGTTCCCGCGGGAAGCGAAAAACCTCATCCACGCGGACGAAGTCGCGGGCATCAGCTAGTTTCTTTATAAAATCATTCGACCTTTCAGTATTACGAAGCATAATAGTTACTTGTGTTATATGGGGCCAAAGAAAATTTTTGTTCCCAGAGGGCGCTATTTTGAATTCAGAGCGAAGTGAAGGATTCTAAAGTAGAATCCTGAGCGTAGCGAGGAATTCAATATACGCCACCCGAGAACAAAAAATTTGGCCCCGAGTGACACACACTATTTTTCATCATTACGTATGAGAAAAAGCTAGGAGTATCAACCTACTATGTATGGACATTGCCTATACGTTTAAGCACCAATCAGAAGCACGAACGCGGACCAACCAGAAGATACTCCTATCAACCTTCTGTGTATAGACATTATTTAGACGTATATTTAAAGTTTAAATAAAACACAAATAAATTATTATTTCCTCTTTGGACTAGCAGCCATAATTCCGTTCGAAATTCAAAAAATGTAAAGACGTATATCCGATCTACAAATTGATCACGTGACTTATCGAAGACAACAGTGAACAGCCACTCAAGCACGAACGCGGACCAATCAGAAGAGAGAAATGAAAAGTCCTATGGGCCTAAAAATTACATTTTGCTCCCGCTATCCTCTGAAGCCAATATTCGTTTTTCGAATAGGTATGATGAAAATGATATTATTCATACCTTTGATACAGCTATAGTTCTGGCCATAAATGTCCACCAAACAACGCCATGTTATCTTTGGCGTTTGATGACTGCATTTAATTACCTTTCATGGTAATAAAACAGGGAAATAAATCCTGAGTGCGACAGTATAAACCTAAACCTTTTCCTCGTATCAGACACTTACCCAGTCTTTTTCAAAAGGGTTAGGTTAAATTTGTTCTAATCAAAAATATAATATCCATACTAAAAATGCGATAGTATCTGTCTGTCTTCTACGCTTTAACCTATCTTTTCAATCGATTTTGATGAAATTTGGTATAGAGGTAGGTTACATCCCGCGGAAAAACATATTATAATAGATAATCTATATATATAAAAGCGAAATACCATAATACATACTTATATTTTATCCCGGAAAAATAAGGAGTTCCCGCGGGACTCAAAAAACTTAATCCACGCGGATGAAGTCGCAGGTATATTATATTGAACAGACTCGATTTCAGAAGAATTTGCAGCGCCCAGACTAGTCGACAGGGCATAAGGATGCTAAGAAACCTTATAGATGTAAAAAATGTCTATGTTAATAAATAAATTGAAAATGACAAAATAATTTGCGACTCTACAGATTCAGATTCAGACCATTCAGATTTCAATCATTTTACTCTTTACCTATACTTACCTACCGTTGAACCACGAAGGCTTTCGAGTACATTGAACTCGATAATCGTGACATCATGATAATGCTCAGTACAGTGGTGCCGTGATGATGTTATTGTCATTTGACAAGTTATGCAATCACTGATGAATTTACTGAGATTAGCATTCTAAGAAAGTTAACTCGCACTTAGATTTCGAATAACATAAAAACAAATAAAAAATATTTGTAAAGTTTGTTCAAAATCAACTTCTATCTATCTATCTATATATATATATATATATATATATATATATATATATATATATATATATATATATAAATCTCGTGTCACAATGTTTGTCCTCAATGGACTTCTAAACCACTTAACCGATTATAATAAAATTCGCACACCATGTGCAGTTCGATCTAACTTGAGAGATAGGATAGTTTATATTATATAGATTAGGATTATTAGTGCTACCCGTGCGAAGCCGGGGCGGATCGCTAGTATAGTATCAGAACTCAGAAGTAAGTTCTTTAATATTCAAAATTTTCCTTTCATAGCTCATCCTGGTAACACAAAGTTACCAATAAAAAAACAGAAATAAGAAACAATAAAAAAACAGCTCGTGCTTATGATCAATAAAGTAATTCATTGGGTTTCCCAAGGGACTCTTGGGGCCATAACTATTATTCCTTTACACTGATGGCATGAGGGTCGATTAGGTAGCCAAATTTGGTATTTTAGCTTTCCTGTAGTAACTAAATAACCATTAAATACCATACAATAAAAATAAAAGTCCTACCTCAGTCAGTCACTGACTGACTCATCAACGCAATCATCACGTAAGTAAATTCCCACGGGAGCATAGCCAAAAGCGGTCGTTAGTCTTAATAAGGTGACTGACTGATCTATCAACGCACAGCTCAAACTACTGCATGGATCGGGCTGAAATTTGGCACACACATAGCTATAATAACGTAGGCATCCGCTAAGAAAGGGTTTTTGAAAATTCAACCCCTAAGGGGGTAAAATAGGGCTTTGAAAGTATGAAAATCAAACCTAACGTGAGTGAAGCCGCGGGAAAAAGCTAGTATTCTATAAAATAAAACTCACTGTCATTGGCGTTCCCTGAAGCAGGCTCCAAGGTCCAAATCTGTTTCTTCTTGAGGCTGGTGCCATTCGCGTTGATCTTGAAGCCGAAAGTCTCAGCAGTGAGGTAGCGGTACCGCGAGTTGATGAGGCCGATGGTCCACCAGCCTCGCTGCTGGTTCTGGGTGATGATGTCGCCAGCGCCGTTCATATCACCGTTGCTGTGACCGTTCAGACCGTTCATTGTGTCCGTCTGTGGACAAACAAATAAGGTATTAGATAAAGTGTTCCTACGTTAACCTTACTCCATGGTAGATATCAGAGTTTTAATCTTTGATGGAAACCACAGATTTAAATCCATACTAATATTATAAATGCGAAAGTGTGTCTGTCTGTCTGCTACGCTTTCACGGCCCAACTACTCAACCGATTTTGATAAAATTTGGTACAGAGATAGTTCACATCCCGGGGAAGGACATAGGCTACTTTTTATCCCGGAAAATTGAAGAGTTCCCGCGGGAATCAAACAAATCTAATGCACGCGTACGAAGTCGCGGGAAACATCTAGTTTCTAGTATTTACAATTTCCCCATGTCTATCATTTGTTCAGATCAATAACCTAAATATATATTAGATTCTCTGACACCGTTATCGATATTGCTACTTGCATTTCTTTACGAAATTATACCCTTATGTTAGTTACGTGCAGCTTTTCTCGCAAAACTATGTCGATCTCAAAACGTCTTCAGCACATCACCATATACCTACCTATTGTCTACACAATTGATGTAAACGCCTAACGACTAACGAGCGAACACTCTAGTGCTCCAGATTGCGTCCGTTACTTCACAGCTTCCGCAGTAATGGCGAAATTTGCATTTTAGCGCCGTATATAATGATAAAAATGATTAAGTTTCGTTTTTCCTTTATAAATAAGAATACAAGCGTCATGTACCTAAATAGAAAATCAACACTTTCGTAAGTGTAAAGTAATTCTCGGATCAGCAAAAGCACAAGGAGGAAAATTATTCATTTCTACTCTTAAAAAGTTTTTTAATTTAATTTTTTGTCCACTACAACTGTTAGCCCTTGACTGCGATCTCACCTAATGGTAAGTGATGCAGTCTGAGTTGGTAGCGGGCTAACCTGTTAGGGGCATGACAGTTACGAGTATATTAAACCCATACCCCTATTCGGTTTCTACACGGCATTGTACCGGAATGCTTAAATCGCTTGGCGGCACGTCTTTGCCGGTAGGGTGGTAACTAGCCACGGCTGAAGCCTCCCACCAGGCCAGACCAGAGAAAATTCAGAAATCATAAGACCGTGCCGGGGATCGAACCCGGGACCTCCGCACGTTAAGACAACAGCGCTCAACACTGCGCCACGGAGAACGCAGAAGTCCGGTAACTATATAGTCTCATACAAAGTAAACTTGATCAAGGCAGCAGCATTTTAATTATGTATTCTGTTCCTTTCTCCATCCAGGCACAGGGTACCTACCATAACGTCTTGTAGTCGGTAAACTTGGCGCATACATTAAGCATAAATGCCATATTAGTATGCGTTTTGCATCGCAAATGCCGGCGCACTTTGCAAGTTCAACATAGACCGCTCTTTTAGCTGAGGGAGAGGTAAAGGCTTGGACACACGACGCGCGACGGAAACAGCTCGGCAGGATATCAAACTAAGCCCTGGATTTTTAATCAAATTAAACTTATGAATGCATAACTTCAGAGCGCTATGACGACACAATATATTTTAAAAACCGGCCAAGTGCGAGTCGGACTCGCGCACCGAGGGTTCCGTACAAACCTGTAGTAAGTTTTACGATTTATGACGTATTAAAAATAAAAATTACGTTTGTTGTATGGGAGCCCCCGTTTAATATTTACTTTGAAAGGTAATATACAAGTTAATAATCTGTGAAAATTTGAACCGTCTACCTGTTACCGTTTTTAATATTGAGCAAAAAAATACGAAAAAAACACGTTTATTGTATGGGGACCCCCCTTAATATATATATTTTTTTAATTTTTAGTATTTGTTGTAATAGCGGCAACGGAAATACATCATTTGTGAAAATTTCAGCTTTCTAGCTATCACGGTTTATGAGATACAGCCAGACAGACAGACAGACAGACAGACAGACAGACAGCGGAGTCTTAGTAATAGGGTCCCGTTTTTACGCTTTGGGTACGGAACCCTAAAAAGTGCGCGCGAAGCAGCGCAGCAGGACGTCTTATACATATAACGTGTGAGTGCAACTATTTTTTAACATAATATTATAAGGATTTGTATGAAGCAGGTCTCACTATAATAGGGCATAAGGATATTTTTGTATTTTATTGCGTTGTTTGGGTTGCCGAGAACATAGGTCTTATTTTTTTACTGATTAGTGATTATTAAATAAAGGGTCTTCCAAAAGACCTAAAATTCAAATCCACGGTTAGTTTTAAGTTTGATAACAATTTTAAACTATAGATTAAAGAAAAAAGTGCGTTGAAATTTGATGACGTCACAACTATTATTCACCTATATTTCATACAAACTTCCATCCTAGGAGAGTTTTCAAGTATGATAAAGAGTTGCTGATTTGATTGAGTTGTCATCCTTTATTTTCCAAGTAGCAAGCGTTGGACACTATATTATGTGCGCATTGCACGCGTCACGCGTTACGTATGCCCAAGGCTTTAATCCTAGTCGGCTCTCTTTATGGTGAAGTGGGACATTTCGTTATACAGTACACGTTAATGCTTCATTACTTGATAGTTGAAACGTTCTTCAAGAGCTTTCATGCAGAGCTTTTGACTGGCGGTTAAAGAGAGATAGTTTGAAGCATTAGTATGAAAAGCCTACATACTAGACTCAATAATTACACACTTCATACTCGTATTTAGCGAAATAGTTGTATCTTTTATAGCATGCTCTTGAATTACGGCAGAAGATCTAGATTTTAATCGTCCTGCAAAGTTTGTAAGTCATCATCCAGGCCTTGGAACTTCGCGACATTGTGAATATAATTAATCTATATACTAATATTAGAAAGAGGAAAAATTTGTTTGTTTGTTTGCAATGGATAAACTCAAAAACTACTCAACCGATTTTAAAAATTCTTTAACATAAACATAGGCTATATGTTATTTTCAAAAAATTAGAGATCCTTACGAAAATTGGAATTATGTGAACTAAGTCGGAAAAAATCCTCTCTTTTGAGAGCTTACGTGGCGTGCGCTGCGTAAATAGGTTACACGAAAACAATGTATGATGGAATTGTTCCTCTCAAAAAGTTCTAAAAAAAAGTCCGCGATAGCATAAATCTATCTTTTAAGGTTGACTCACAATAACCATTTTTATAGCTATATTGGGTATTAATTTAGGATTATTAGTGCTGCCCGTGCTTAAACGTAATTTAATGTTCTTCTAATTATTTCAATAAATAATCCAAAAAAGTCCTATCGTAAAATGTGATTGTTTTCCCATGCGACACACGAAGTGCGTACATAATGAGTGTAGTATATACATAGCAATTAGCGTATAGCGTATAGCGTATAGCGCACAATGCGCAGGCGCAGCCGTCACGGTACGCTGCGAGGTCGCGTTGAGAGGTCAAAGCCACCGCCCTGCCATTGTTACCTGGAGTAGCCTGTTGGGGGTTACGTCACTACTCACTACTGCCTACAACTGAACTGACTTTCTTGCAGAGTTTCTTGCTGGGTTCTACTCGGTAGGAATGGTATTCCGAACCAGTGGTAGATTCATTCGACGATTCGAAGGCACTTGTAAAAGTTTTCTTTTTTGACTGCCTCGTCGGTCTAGTGGTTAGCATGTTCGACTGCGGCCGACGAGGTCCCGGGTGCGAGCTTCGGGCCATACCAAGTATTGGGTTTTTCTGACAAGAAATTCTCAGTACTAGCCCGGAGTTAGGAAGTTGGCAGTGTTTGGTGGTGACGGCGTAAAGCCGTCGGTCCTGCGCGTGATCTCTCTCCGGCCGTGTCGGATTTTCCGTCCGGGCTATGAGAGTAAAGGAACAGAGAGTGCACCTGTGTATGCGCACACACTAGTGCACTATAATATCTCCCGCGCAGATCTAGTCTAATCTCTCTAGTTTTTTTTATTACACTACAAGTTAGCCCTTGACTGCGATCTCACCTGATGGTAAGTGACGATGCAGTCTAAGTTGGTAGCGGGGTAACCTGTTAGGGGTATGGCAGTTATATTAAACCCAAACCCCTAGTCGATTTCTACACCCCTAGTCGGGTTCTAGATAAGCCGCCGTGGCCGAAAATCGGTCGGGAGGTCATTATTTTACTGCGTAGATCTAAACCATGCAGTAGGTACTAGTAGACCCTGGCTCCAGCAACAAACCTTGATAAAACGGTCTTGATCTTTGATGAATAATTACAGGATGAGATTACAGATGTCCGTGAGACTACCCTGTGATAATATTGGATAGAAGCAAGCGTTACTTTGCGGAAGTCCATGATAATGAAGGAACTTGAAATTTAATTCGCTATAATCCGCCACAGTAGGTAAAAAATCTATGTGGTACAATGTGTATCTTGCAATATTCACCACACACCTCCACACACTTTGACGACCTCTGTGGCGCAGTGTTGAGCGCTGTTGTCTTAACGTGCGGAGGTCCCGGGTTCGATCCCCGGCAGGGTAAATTTGGGCATATATAATTTCTGAATTTTCCCTGGTCTGGCCTGGTGAGAGGCTTCGGCCGTGGCTAGTTACCACCCTACCAGCAAAGACGTGCCGCCAAGCGATTTAGTGTTCCGGTACGATACCGTGTAGAAACCGATTAGGGGTAAGGGTTTAATATAACTACCATGCCTATTGCCTAACAGGTTAACCCGCTACCATCTTAGACTACATCTGCACTTACCATCAGGTGAGATCGCAGTCAAGGGCTAACTTGTAGTGGATAAAAAAATAGACTAAAAATTAATATTTAAGTAATATGCAAAAATGCAAGGAACTGCCCATAGCTGAGAAGCGGTTAGGGCCTACTAGGGGCAAAGGACGCATTAAAAGGTTGAGCTCGGAAGGAAATGCAATAAAAGATGCATAATTAAATTAAGTCAGTTATTTGCTACAAATAAGCATAAGGAATTTGCAATGCAAAACAAGTTACCTATACCTAACACGATACTTCTAGGGCATAGACCTTATAGAATGACTAACCTGACCTCGGAAGTAATTGGAATTATGCTAAACATGGGTAAGTAAATGTAATTAATTATACTTTTATTTTTAAGGGAGATACGGTTTATCTAAACCTAAGGCCGGCCTAACGCGGACAGCTTCAAGCAGTCAGGATGGACTGCTTCAAAATGACAGTTTGATGTCACGTACCTTGACGTTCATAAAATAAGGATGATTATTCTAAAACACGAAAGTCGACAATAATGAAACAATATGGCTTTGAGCGTTGGCAGTGTAGCCCCAGATCAAAAGACTAACAATCTGAAGACTGAAAAAGAGGCAGTGACTGGAGCGATTATAGCCATATCGTGGGATGTTGGTCGTTGGTCAAAAAGGCCCAATTTATTTTGATGTTGCTTGGCTTAAACTTCAGTATTATAAGAAAACACAGAAATAAAATGATTTATTTCACGCAGGACAACTTGTGCCACTTGTGAAATATCGTGACTCTCTACCATCGGTTCGGAAAGCAAATTCTACTGAGAAGAATTGGCAAGAAACTCAGCAGAAATAAAAGAGTATTTTAAAATAAACTGAACTGACTTCCAAATATGCAATCGTAGGCATAATCATACAGAATTTGTTTTCGATTCTGACTTCTGGGGGTCTACTCTCTTTCTCTAAAACGAAACTTGGCAAACAAACGAACGAAATTTCGTTAACTCCTCTCCTACATAATATTATCTCTATGCTCTCTATTTCGTTTTCGTACACGCAGACGAAGTACGGATCCATAGAACAGAACATTTTCGTGACCGATTGGATTGAACGATTTTGTGTGGGTCTAATAACCGACTAATTATGTTCGTTTGCGAAGTTTCGTTTGAGAGAAAGAGAGTAGACCCCCTGATATGGATGTGGTACTGGAATGGATAAGATCGATCTCAGTAGCGTGTTTGTAAATGAACTCTATCTGATGTTTTGACAGGACAGAGAGCGATCAATCAGCGACAGACGGGTATAAATAAATTAACCGATAGCTTCTGCAATGGAGGATGTTTACATGCTAACTAACCGATAATAGTTTACTCATATGTACCTAAACCGTACGTACCTAGTCGTAGTTACTTATTAGGATGTACTAACGTTTAGTTATTTCACTGATTGTATTAATTGCTATGCAAAATTTATAATATTAATTTTATTAAATCGACACTTCTATCCCTTCCAATTCGAAATGTGAGAAATCATAAAGTCGGGACCTTTTTTTGCGTCAATTCGTTTAAGATGTCAAGAAAATTTTATGAAACAATGCAATGCTGATAGCAGATGTTATCTACACTGTGCATGTTATTATTATGTTGTAGGTACATTTATTTTATGTATAGGAGAAGCAGAGCAGAAATAAGCAGTATGTTTTATAAATGTGCAATTTACAGGGATCCCAAGGAGGAGTTTTGCAGAGGACGAGCTAGGCGTTTCAGATTTCCGATCATTACTGATCACAAGAAAAACCCGGCTTAGTTTGTTGTGTGCTATTCTCAGACCAGGGCGCGTTTGGAACCCTCGTCGCTTTAGTTTTAAGATACCGTAGGTAACTGATTATCACCATCATATTTTATAAGTTTCGGACGTCAATAAGTGTACAGTGTACATAAATTGAATAAATAAATATTGATTTGATTTGAAATGTTTTAATTGGAGAAAACTTTAACCATGAAGAGAATAGAAGTTAACACCCGACCTATGGTCTACTATTATGTGCGGATCTTTTTTGTGAAATTGAAGGAATTTAGGCCATAGTCAACCACACTAGGCAAGTGTAGATTGACAGATTTCACACACCTTAAAGAAAACTCTCAAGCTTACAGATTAACTCAGATGTTTTCCGTCCTGAAGTATCTTGTACTTAAAAAGTCAGATGCTCGGGATTCGAACCCTGGACCCTCGAAATAGGAGGCCTCAATCTTGGCCTTTGTCTTATATTAAGTAATGCAGAATACAAACTTACAACAATAGATTTGAAAAACTTTCGTGCTTTCTCGATCTCAGTGTGACGCTTATGTCGTGCTGCCTCGACAAGTTGTTCTCGACACGCGTTCTGTCTGACCAAGGCTTTAATCTATCGCGGTAAACTGTTATTTCTCGTCCCGTTACGAACTCGGCTGAGGATGACGGATCGGTTTTACAAGTATTAAAGCTTCCAAACTGCGCTTTAAATACTCGCGGCTTTTCTGTACTAAACTTTTGATAAGTTTTAGTTTTTAGTCTTGAGTATAATTTTTTTAAACCAATACATACATACTTCCATACTTACTAAGTAATAAATATTATATAAATGCGAAGGTATGTCTGTTTGCTTTAACGGCCCAAGTTTTCAACCGATTATGATGAAATTTGGTATAGAGGTAAGAGTTAAATCCCGGGGAAGGACATTGGCTATATTATTGACCGAGCGAAGCGAAGGTCTCTGAGTCTACTTGGGTGAATTGGCACTTGTCCGTCCGTCCGTCTGTCAGAGCCTTATAACTTCTGAATTACTGAACGTAATTACTTCAAATTTAAATATACTGTGTAAACCGATGGCCTCCCGCCGAATATGGCTTAAAAAGTTATAAAAATCTTTATTTCAGGGGGGCTCTCATAGAAGGGGGGCTTTCAAAGTGGCGATTTTCTGACGTCCAAAGATGACCTCAGAACTCCCAATTTTCTGAAAGGCTGAGCCTGAAACTTGATTAATTATTTGAATTATATCCTGTACTTGAACAACAAATACTAAAATTAGATAAATATTATAAGGAAACGAAATTATTTAATTTTTAATGAGCATACGTATTTTTAACAAACTTCACAATGTTGTCAATAGATGGCGCTCTGTACAAATTTATTCGTTTGTGCTTAAAAAGAAAAGGCTGAGCCTGAAACTTGATCACTTATTTGAATTAAATCCTGTACTTGAACAACAAATACTAAAATTAGATAAATATTCTAAGGAAACGAAATTATTTAATTTTAGCTTCACTATTTTTAACAGAACTTCACATAGATGGCGCTCTGTAAGTTTATGGATACCGCGAGGTCTCAGTTCGCGGCGAACCACTAGTATATTATATTCCGAAAATTAAGCAGTTCCCGCGGTAATTCTAAAAAAAATTCTCGCTGACAAAGTCGTGGGCATCATCAAACTAATATTATAAATGCGAAAGTATGTTTGTTTGTTGGTTTATCCCTTAATCACGCCGCAACGGAGCGACGCGACGGATCGATGTGGTTTTTGGAATGGGTATAGTTAAGGACCTGGAGAGTGACATAGGCTGCTTTTTATCCCTGAAAATTAAGGAGCTCCCGCGGGAATAAAAAAAACTTAAACCACGCGGACGAAGTCGCGGGCATCAGTTAGTCTAGATAATAATAAAATATGAAAATGAAATAATAAGGCAAGCATTTTAACGTGTGGTTATAATGCCGAGCTGTTAAAATACCGTTAGATATGCGTTAGATCTTGTTGCAAAGATGATTTTTATTCAGTCGTTAGTCTGTACATCGATATTTTAAAACTGTTTAAGTATGTTATTTTTGCACGTGTTGCGCCAAATCGATGTTTATGATAACCACTGCTGGGGGCTGGAGTCGATGACCGACGCGACGCCCAAAGTTCGTGAAGTATTTTTATCCTTACTCGCTTTACAAAGGGAAAGTAAAATAATTCACAATTAACAATTGAGTTTTTATCCATGGAGTAATTGATATCATAATTCATATCCATCATACCTACAATTAATATTATAAATGCGAAAGTGTGCTTGTTTGTTGGTTTGTCCTTCAATCACGCCGCAACGGAGCAACGGATCGACATGATTTTTGGCATGGGCATAGTTGTAGACCTGGAGACACAAGCTGTTAGACATAAGCTACTCTTTATCCCAGAAAATTGAGGAGGTTCCGCGGGAATAAAAAAAAACTTAAAAGCGGGCATCAGCTACAGCCTAGTACCGACTTAACATTAAAAATGCGAAAGTATGTTTATCTGCCCGTCTGTCTGTCTCACTGTTACGGTTTGACGGCTCATATTTTCAACCGATTTTGATATTTGGTGTCTCAGAGGTGTAGAGAGGTTGTGCCGCGGGTATCGTCTACCTACTGCTGTAATAATGCGTTACCACTTCGCCAGTCGCTGCTCCAGAAGCCAGTCAACTCGGTGGAACAATAAATTGTGCTAGCAGCTAGCTAGGGGGTGCGGCCCGGGTGCGGTCGTCCCCGCCGACCGAATTAGCGAAATCGAGTCGTGGCGCATTGCAGATGCCGACGAGATATACCGCGCTGGGATGAGTATCATACTTCTATACTAATATTATAAAGAGGTAAAGTTTGTGAGGTTGTAGGGGGTAATCTCTGGATCTACTGAACCGATTTGGAAAATTCTGTTACCAATAGTCACATTATTTGTGAGTGTCATAGGCTATATTATAATGAGGTAAAGTTTGTGAGGTTGTAGGGTTGTAATCTCTGGATCTACTGAACCGATTTGGAAAATTCTGTTACCAATAGTCACATTATTTGTGAGTGTCATAGGCTATATTATAATGAGGTAAAGTTTGTGAGGTTGTAGGGGGTAATCTCTGGATCTACTGAACCGATTTGGAAAATTATGTTACCAATAATCACATTATTTGTGAGTGTCATAGGCTAATATTAACCCGAAAAATAAGGGAGTTCTTGTGGGAATTTAAAAAACTTATTTCACACGGACGAAGTCGCGGGCATCTGCTAGTATACCTATTATAAAATGCGAAAATTTGTATGGTTGGATGGATGGATTTATGGATGTTTGTTACTCAATCATGGAAGAACGGCTGAACGGATCTGCATGCACAGAGATAGGAATCATTATAGTCTGGAATAACACAGGCTACTTTTTATCGGAAAGTTAAGGAGTTACCCTGGGAATCAAAAAACTTATTCCAAACGGACGAAGTCGCGGAGTAAAGTAACCAAAACAATGGTTTTGATAGCTATATCTGTTAGCATGTGATGTGATGATGTATGAACCACAAACGCTGGAGTCCAACTGATACTGATAAGTTATAAATAGCACCCTTATCACGTTCCAATATATTGTGAACTTCGTGTGAAAGCCCTGCGTCTGTCAAGACTCAAGACCATTGTTTGGGTGGATAATGGATATGTACGGCTTTGAACAAAAGCTTGGAGTGTAGTTTATGGTTGGGTATAACTTGTTCACCGGAGTTTGCGCTTTCAGCCACTTTGTACGGCTTTTGAAATCGTTCTCTAGCCTCTTGTGTCTCAGTTGAATCCTATATGTCTTGGGACCCTGAGACTTCTCTTTCTAGATGCGGACTGCTTGCTGCTGGTTGTTTAGTGGGCATTCTGCTTCCATCTGTGAGTCCCACATACCCGCCTCGTGCGGGATGCGTAAAAGCATTTTTCCAGCAAAAAAAAGGCCCTAAGATTGTACAGACGCTGTTTATAACTGTTCAACTCGTTTCATAGGTAAGCTAACTTGTATCGCCTATACCGAGTAAGCATATCGCATAGGTAACTCGAGAAGCTTCTATAAAGCTCGTGTCGCGTGTCTATGGAATCGATGCATTGCGACTGGGGTCGTACAGTTCAAAGGTCTTCGAACGCGTAATCTGAGCGCTGGGCCGAAGATCGTAAACAAACGCCTAGCTAGACCGACTAGCCGCTGGCTAGCCTCTAAAGAATCTGTACATCAGCTATTTATCGGCTCTTTGTTTACGGGAGCTATAAATTTCTTCCTAAACATTCTTTGGCTTTACATTGAACTTTTGAAGCATAGTACTTAGTAAATATATTTAAGCCTACGTATGTCTTGAAGCATAGTCTAAATATATAAAAGGGAGTAGTAAGTACATAAATTTAATCTAGGTATGTCTTGAAGCGTAGTCTAATGTATAAAAGGAAAACGTGACTGACTGATCTATCAACGCACAGCTCAAACCACTGGACGAATCGGGCTGATATTTGGCATGCATGTATATGTAGCTATTATGACGTAGAGATCCGTTGAGAGGATTTTTGAAAATTCAACCCCTAAGGGGTAAAATAGGGCTTTGATATTTGTATAGTGCACGCGGATTTTTCTGGGATATAAAGTATTAAGTAGCCAATGTCTTTCCCCTATCTCTGTACTGAGCTTCGTTTAATCGAAGGTAATAGATGTGTCTGTCCGTCTATCTGTCGGTCTGTCTGTCGGTCTAAATCAATGGACAATCCCATTTAAAATAACTTATTGATAAAAGAAAAGGTATCAGCGACTATATTATGTCTAATTAACTAGAGATTCTGAAATTCTTCATTCACATACCTACTTATCCAGAAATGAAAGCTATAGGTAGGATAGGTAAAAAATATCATTGTTTTGTTCATAAGTAATTTATATCCAAGATTCAACCGGATTCTGGTAAAGATGTTGTCAGTAAATACAGCAGTTGAATGCAATAAGGCTAATTACCCAATTACCGCTGATCGGACCGGTATCATGTCGAGTCGAACAGTCATTAAACCGGTAGGTACTATAAGGCTGCCTTTACACCTAAGTTGTGGGAAATTGAAGGGTGTATAAAGTGCATCAATAGGATCTCATCATCAGTTAAACATAAATAGTCTAACGCTTATCTTTAGTGTCCATGGGTGCCAAATTATAGTACGAAGGTCAAGAATGGGCTAACAATATTAAATCCATAAAATCTCAAACTCTTTAGGGCTAAAGAGTATGAGATTTTATGGAGGGCACGCCTATTCCCTTACTCTCATAGTTCGAAGTGACGACCATCCGACATGACCGGAGAGCGAACAGGCATAGGACTAACGGCTTTAAAACAACACCAAGTTATCAATTCTGAGCTGATTATTAGATTGCTCGTCAGAAAATCTTATAATTTTAGGGCTTGGACCTTGAACCTCATGATCGCCCGCCTTCCAAGCTAGCCACTGGACCAACGAGGTACGTAACTACTTAGTGATTGTATGTACAACTTCCGTAAGTCTCATAGAAAGGAAGCCAACTTATTTGACGATCTAAAACATTGAATTATCTAAAAGCACTTGTATAGTCTGTTCCAACAGAGATGATTTTTTCAAATTCTTTAAAGTCTGATCATATCATCTTATCTGCCACTTAACCAATAGTGATGGGAGTATAGAAAGACGACAAGTTTCTAGATATTCCCATCATTATTTGTCGAATTGCAGATGAGATTACGAGATCAATCTCATCTCTATTGGACAAGACTTTAAAAGTTTATTTGAATACAAGATCCGTCCATTCTTGAAAGAACTTTAAAAAATTGTGTTATGATATGTAATCTATGAACCAAACAGGTTGTACTTCATAAGCCTTGAACCCCGCGGGAATTAGGAATGATATCCTAAATACAGGTAGGTATCTAGTTTGGAGTCAGATCCACGCAAATGGCCAAATTATGACGTAAGTCCAACTTTGATGTTTTATTTTATGTTATTGTTATTTGTGTTTCGTGGTTTATTGGTATTTTTTCTTGTTATATTATGAATAAATGAAAATGAAAAATTCTGTTCTGTTCTATGGATGTCCAGCCTAATGTCTGATGTAATGATTGGGTTGAAGAGCAAAATGTTGTATTATATGCAATTATTGAGAGCCGAGGTTGAGACGCGGCGGCTAAGTGACGGGTGTGACGGAAGCTGGTCATCATGCCTTGTCGTCCTGGTAATGATGCCTATCAGATGGCCGTCGTTTGGCGCACGCCATCCTATTGGTTTGAAGTATGAACATGATGCGTCAAAACTTTTTTTTTTTTTTAATCCACTACAGTTTAGCCCTTGACTGCGATCAACAATATACCTAGACTTCAATAACATACCTAGTACTTCGGCAGGTGCTCACTTATTTTTCACGTGTCTTTCAATCACGCCGCAACAGAGCAACGGATGGACGTGATTTTATGCAAGGGCATAGTTTAGGACCTAAACAGTGACATAAATTAGGGTGTTCCTGTGGGAATTAAAAATCTTGATCGACGCCGACATCGGCTAGTTAGCCAATAAAGCTTTTAAAGTTGAAGTCTATATCTGTAAAAGTTACTCTATGTCTCTATGGTCCACAACCGATTTGGAATGCTGGTTGCGCCGGTGAGTTACTCACAGCGACTACTTTTTCAACTGTAATCGATCTGATACGGAATACCCGCAATCAACAACCATCTGCGGTTGTTCTGACACCATAACAAACTGTTGGGGATTTGAGTTACAGTAACCAGTAAGACCGGTCCACAGCTGGGGATTCCGTTGGAATGTCGGAATATCACACGGTATCCCAATCGCGTATAAAATCTGGGGCTATGGACTAAGTCACGGAGAAGGACATAGTCAACTTTTATCCCGGAAAATAAAGGTGTTCCCGCGGGAATAATAAAACTGAATCCACGCGGACGAAGTCGTGGACATCATCTAGTTTTCAATAATATTATTATAATGTAGAATACTAATTAGTAATTACTAGCAGATGCCCGCGACTTCGTCCGCGTAAAATAAGTTTTTGAATTTCCCACGGGAACTCCCTAATTTTTCGGGTAGCCTATATGACATTCACAAATAATGTGGCTTTTTATTGGTACCAGAATTTTCAAAATCGGTTCAGTAGATCCAGAGATTACCCCCTACAACCTCACAAACTTTACCTCTTTATAATATTAGTATAGAGATGAATACAGTTTTTTCAAAGTCTGACGTACCTACCTAGTTGTAAATTATATCTAAGCGGGAGGTCCGGATTGGTCTAATTAATTTCTGTTTTTTTACACAGAAATTTTTACGTTTCTCATGCCCAAAAGTTAAAAGTTAGTAGGTATATCAACGTCTTCATTTTATCTGCAAGCCGGAACAAATGGCACAAATGAATTAAAAACCACTTATCATACACTCGAGAGTTGAGAGAAATGCGGCAAAGATGCTGGAGAGCTGTTGAGATTGAACGTGTCTTCAAGAGCCCTGCACTCGAGTGGCTACAAATGTGGCTCTTCGACCCTTGAGATAAAGTTGAAAGTTAAATGAAGTAAGTTTTGAAGGGTGTCCATCGCGCGTTGTTATTTTGTTGAGAGTGCCTTGAAGCGGTATGAAAAATAGTTACATTGTCACTTGTCAGCCTAGGAGCATTTTTACAAGTTTTTATAATAACTTGCAATATTTGTGGGTTTGTTTATGTCAAATGTTGCAACTGAATTTTAAAATAGTTACCCCATCTATGAGCTGACATTTGCGTAGACGTTTAGCTTGGTTAGCTAAGTGACGTCAGTCTAAATCCAATATGGCGGAATCCCAAAAACAGTAGCTGACGCTTCATATTATGACCCCACGCTTTCGCGCAGCTATAAGTTTGACATTTTCTATAAAGTCGTATCGCGTCGCTTCGCTTTCGTCGCTAACTTAGGACAAAGGATGTGATAGAGCTTTTAGAGATTGAATTTCATAAAAGTTCCATGGTAGAAGCGCGTTTTTAAGTTTGATATAGAGTTGCTGATTTGATTGAGTTGTCATCATCCCTATTCGCAGCCGGTGTGCGTGCGGCCCGGTCTGCGGTGCCGCAGTACGTCTGTAGTCTGTGGTAATCCTCGGTCGTTGAACTGTAACGGCAAAGCCGCTGGCTCGCCAGCCGCCAGCCGCCAGCCGCCGCTGCACGCGACGCCTCAGGGTTAAGGTCCAGATTACTATGATAGCTAAACGTGCTAACGCCGTGGGAATAATGATAAATGAGAGGTTTTGGGGCAAGTAGATACCTTATCTATACTAATATTATAAAGAGGTAAAGTTTGTGAGGTTGTAGGGGATAATCTTTGGATATACCTACTGAACTGATTTTAAAAATTCTGGTACCAATAGAAAGCCACATTATTTGTGAGTGTCATAGGCTATATATTAACCCGAAAAGAGTTCCCATGGGAATTAAACAAACTTATTTCACGCGGACGAAGTCGCGGGCATCTGCTAGTACCTACCTACCTAATATATTATTTAACAGATAGCGTACTTGCACGAAAAAGCACGCATGGGTAAAGCACATAAATTAGCAACCAAAAAATAATATTTTAGTTTAATTAATTACCTACTTAACTACCTATTAGGAATAGCCTTCATAAAATTACTAGATTATTATTTTTTTTAATTTATTTATTTAGAAAACAAACAGCTAAACATATTACATAGTTTTAACCTTAATCTAGAAATTTCATTAAGCCAGTGAAGTTTTCACAAAAAAAAATTATAAATACTACCTAGTTCCTACATAACGTTCATTAACGTTCCTTCCGAAGACTTCGTCCGCGTGAATTAAATTTTTTTAACTTCCGAGGATATTCTTTAATTTTCCGGGATAAAAAGTAGCCTATGTCCTTCCCCGGCATGCTACTTCTATACCAAACTCGTCAAAATGCTTTCAAGGATCATTTTTTCAACCAATTTTCCAAAGACAGACAGACAGACACGCTTTCTCATTTATAATATTAGTATGGATAGTGTTGTGTCATATCCACACTAATTTGGTACAGACAATGGCTACCTTTTAAGTTTTATCCCGGAAAATTAAGGAGTTCCCGCGTGATTAAAAAAACTTACTTCGCGGACGAATTCGCGGGTATCAACAAGTTATTATAATCAATAAACAGCACTTTTAGGTGCTAAGTATATATACTTACTTTATTGTTAAATTCTTTTTAAATAATAAACCTCGCATATAAATCCTAATTTCATGGTCCATGTCAAACAAACGCAATTATTTCTCGGAAATAAAATCAAGATGTTTTTTGCGGAATAACTTAGTAATTCGAGCAATCACTGTCCAAAACATAATACAGTTTTTGCACCGGAACAGAAAAACAAGTAAAACTCATTAGAAGAGTTGTGTGGGTAGCCGACCGTGACACACAGACAGATGTTCAAATTGGACCTAGATATATGTATTGCGGTTAGAGCCTGGTGGTTTGGATGTCCGGCTTCGTATTCGGGTGGTCGGGGGCTCGATACCTGACCCATACTTATATTAATAATCTTTGCAAAAATTAAAAAGTTTCTGCTTCGTGAGTGGGATTCGAATTTAAAACCTGCTTACCAAACAATAACATTGGGGCTGATTCTGTAGTGCACAATCTCTAAACTAAACTTAAATGGCAGCTTTAAATCTAGTTCTGTCCCTTTCCGTAGGGAGTAATTATGAAAGGGTTAGCAATATTTGTAATGCTCTAATTTTAGTTTAGTTTAGAGATTGTGCACTACAGAATCAGCCCCACTATCCTGGTAAAATTAACAACGAATGTTAAAATTTTATTCATCCAGCGATATTTATCTCAAAAAGAAACTCTGTTCTTTATCAAGTTCTATAGGTACTTATAACATGAAACATCCATCCTAAACAAACAAGCCGAAATCTCAGTTATTTATAACCACCATTATCATTTGAACCCTATTTAACTAACCGAACGGAGAGTTAATCTAATTTTAACTAACGCCCTTAAAAATCCTTCGCTGCTACTAATAGATACTTTGACAAATTGTTTCAACTTTTAACATGGACGTTACATTCAGTGGATGCGGTAATTAAATAAAACGTGCCATGAAACTTTTTATGTCATGATACCTATGCATCTTTTTTTAACGTTATTAAAATGCGCTAATGGTGTTGTTTCGGTACTTGGCAGTTTTACAAAATACTTAAACTAAGTAATAAGACATAACTTAAACTTGGCAAGACTAACGTTGTTCTTTTTCTAAGTACTGTTTTAATTAGTTTCGTGTTCGTAACTAAATCGGCACCATCGTTTATTTGATTATTATAATAATTATAGAATTGCCAAATGAACAACAGACTTAATAAAACTACTTACTTAAATAGCTGTTTACATTTATTCACTGGTTTGCCTTATGCGGCGAAGTTCTATTTTAGTATCATCGAGATTCAACGCACTCCCTGTTGTTTGTTTTGCTTTTGGATTTATCCAGCTTGCTCGTCTCTCGCCGGGACAGGTCGGCAGATAAGAAACCGCCTATTTAAATAAGGATAGATATGTTTTGATTGCTCTCTCTATGTTGATAAGCTCAATTTATTATTGATATGTTTTAGAGAATTATTTAATTTTTTTTTCTGAAATCGTCAATAACATATACCTACTTAATTTAGGGGAGAATTCTAAAATCTAGTAAGCTTTTTAAAATTACTAAGGAGCTAAAGGCTATTTTTTAAAAATGAGCGCTATTCCTCTTAATTTTAGTAATCAGGTCGTTTTATTATAAAATTGTATTGTTTAAAAAGCCATTAGTTCTGATGACTATGGTAAGTGAATTAAATATAATTTTCCTTAAATTTACTCATAATAACCTACTTACTTCCTTATATATTTATAATAATGCCTAGATTACTGAACCATATTTTAGAACAAATGTTCCCTTAACATCACAAATCACAATTCACAACAGTGAAATGCTTATAATAAATGAAATAAAACTGTTACTTAAATACCGTTACTTTTTGTACTCAATCCAAATATACTAAGTACTTAATCAAGATTTCGCCAAAAGGCAACACAAGTTTAACCTCCTACTCAATTTAAAATTCTCACATCTCACATCTATCAATGTCAATGACAATCGTAAGTCCAAAACAAATCGTTATAGAAAAGATAAAAAGCTTTGCGAAGAAATAAATCTAATGAGTCATAAGTTACTCCGTACTCATGTCTCATGCAGCTGCACGCAATTGAGTTTAAAAGGGCTTAAGAAAAAAGCAAAAACAAAAACAGTCAACGCTCTGCCGCTGCGCCCGTGACCTTGACACTGTCGCCCGCGCCATGTTGGACTGGAACGCCACTTCCAAATTTAAACTTGCAGCTCGGAAAGTAAATTCCATTTCCAAATTAGGATCCACCGTCATGATACTGTCCAAATGTCTGAAAGATTCTTTTCAATTTTCACGATACGACATGACACGAACATGATTTTGTAATACGTCCAAAATTTAAATTATGCTTCCGATTTCGATTCTGAACACACGTCAATAATCAATATTATAATATACCTATAAAGCAAAAAAATATTTATGTATTTGTTATATGATAGATGAACCCATTGGAATGCACGTAGCTAGGTACTATATTTTGTTAGAAATCTACTACGTTAAGTACATTGTTTAAACATAAAGGAGTTTCAAAAAATTTGATGAGAAGACAGTCCGAGAAAAGCACGAGGTCCACAAACACAGAATGAAAAGTTATTTCAGTTAGGATTTATGCTCAGGGTTCGGACTTCATTAAATTATGTCCTCAACACAGGTTCTCAACAGAGCCATCTTTGATTTTTCACACAATAAGCCGCTGTAGAAATAGAAATGGTTTACAACAATGTGATTAATTCAGTGCTCCATTGTCTGGACGCAGCTGGAGCCGTGTTGGTCGACGCGTCGTGCATAATAAACGAAACGCATTCATCGCAGAGGATGTGACATAGACAAATCCTTTTTATTATTACCACTTCAAAGATGGAGAGGCAAAGGTCAACTGATCCTAAAGCATCGTTGTAAGAAACCTCGAATTTATGAAGCATGATATCTATTCGAGCAGCCTCAGTCGACTCTCAAACCAAAGAGCCAATACTAAAGGGATCTTTAAAGAAGGATATTAAAAGTAGAAATGCGGCAACAGCTTATTTTGAATTATAATATAGTGTTCTGTATGAAGTATTTCAATTCCTTTACACATCCTGTTTTAAACCTTCATTTTCATGAGCAAGGCGCATCATGCATACAACTTATAAGGACATGTTACTCATAAAAACTCACTCCTCGCTCCTTATTCAGCTTGCACTTGGAGTAATTATGCGTAATGTAAAATTGGCATTGCATAATTTAGCAGAGCTTAGCAAAGGCCGGCGGATATTATGCAAAGGACTCCCTGTGGAGTAAATAAAGGATCGTTCAAGTGAAGCGAACACAAGATTCTTACATATTTAATTAGGCCCGGCGGTTGTGACACCTGACATATATGTAAGTATTTTCAATTCTATTGCGGGGATGTTTCGTTATTCGAAAGGGATGTTTCGTTATTATTGTTTATGGCCGTGTTTTAATGGCGGTGGCGGAGGCGGGGTCCCGATCTTTAGGGGAAGAAGTTATCTTGTTTCAAGTTCTGATCGACCAGGTTCCGTTAATCTTCAGCTCAATTTAGGAGACAAACTAATCCTACTATCTTTGGAATTTCAATTCGCAGTTTCGCACCCGAATCTTAGATCTCGTTCTACGATATCGATTCTGCGAGAAACATTTCGGTCTCAATTTTGAACAAAACCATTGAAAATGTCCAACCTGTCATACCCATGTCCAACGAAACATTATGTATTCAGTTTAGACACACTCGACATGAAGCACATTTAAATTATAAATACAACTCCATTTACAGATCTGACTGTTCCACATAACAAATTATTGAAACCTCTTGTTTACACCATAGCATTACCATCACCTGTGTCAATAATGCATGAACTTGGTGCTTGGTTGTTCCAATATGACACCTGATACGGTTAAATAAGATTCAAAGTTTTGTTAATGGTATAATTATTTAGATTTTATGCAGGCCTGGCTGTAGCGCCGTGAATTGTATTGTCTACGAAAGTCACTGTAATATTATGATTTACGAGTAAGTAAATGTTTTTACGATTATGAAGAGTTGTAATGAAAACTGTAGGTTGAAATTTGAGAGTTCATTACTATACCTCGGTTATGGTACCAAAGATTATTATTTCTTTTTGATTCTCGTGCATATAAGATGTGCCAACTGTCAATACTGCTAGCACCCCAAGTGCATCTTCTAGGAATGAGCAAGATGTAGATTGTAGAATATGTGACTCCAAGTATTAAGTAATTCATAAAGTCTAATAATGAAAATGCACAGATCTTCATGAGAGTTGACTAATCTATAAATAAGTTAACTACACTAATCTAAAACGATTAAAAAATAAACGTGAAATATGTTAAAAAACTACAGCCCGTTCTCCAGCCAATACAAACTTTCTCCTTTCTAAGGCAATGATATGAGCATCGCGATTACAGAGATCAGATAAAAGTTAAATGCGATAGATTTTATCAGCACCGAATGCCGGTATTGGTAATAAAGAGATAAGGGCTATAATGTCAACAGCATCCCGAATTCCTCTTCAAACGCTAATAAGCGGAACGATAAGTTCAACAAGCGATAAGCTATCATATCCGAATCACGATGGCTCTAATATTACCCCAAATGTTTGCATAAAAAGTTTTATCGCGTCCGAGTTTTTCTCACGATTTCAGGATTAAAAATCTGCTTTTACTAGGAATATACACAGAGAAATTTTGATAAATATTCGTTTTGTTTTAAGAAGCTAGTTCTCTGAACTTAAGCCCGAGAGGGTAACTATGAATTTTCATTCTTTCTGCCGACCGATCACCCGACCTTAGCTTATGGTAAACAACAAGTTAGGGAAAAATCATGGAAAAATAAGTCGTGACAGCGTCCGTTAGAAAGTTAAAATATAATGTATTTTTATTCTTTAATGTCTGAGCATAGCTTTGTTCGCGAATTAAAAGGCCTTAACCTCGCCTAGTTTAAATAATATGTGGGAAGAGTTCAGGTAGAAAGAAATGCATAGGAAGATATCCCAACAAATATTTGTCTATTTACACCGAAACTAAACTTTCACGCACATTGTGTTAAAATAAGAAAACTGTGAAGTGGTATTTAATAATTAACACTAGCTAATTAACTACCGCTCTTGGCGGCTCACACACCGGAACGCACTTGCTAGGACTGCGCATTCTTATTTCAGTCTCATTTGGACAGTTTTTATGCCATCATCGTAATCCGTTGGTGATATTTTAATTACTCTGCCTCGTGGATGAATATGAATAACTGTAACTTTATATTTTTTGTCTCATTAAGACTTAATCGTTTAAGCATGAATCATGAATCATTATATTACTTAAACTTAACGGGTTTTCTTTTTTACTTCTCATATTTAAGCTTTAAAACTTTAGAATACATAAATGAGGTACTAGCTCGAAATAGAATTAAAATTCTTTGCATTAAGTACCTACTTACGTAAATTGAAAAAACCGGCCAAGTGCGAGTCGGACTCGCGCACCGAGGGTTCCGTACAAACTTGTATTAAGTTTTACGATTTATGACGTATTAAAAATAAAAATTACGTTTGTTGTATGGGAGCCCCCCTTTAATATTTACTTTATTGATATTTAATTATTTATTTTGAAAGGTAATATACAAGTTAATATTCTGTGAAAATTTGAACCGTCTACCTGTTACCGTTTTTAATATTGAGCAAAAAAATACGAAAAAAACACGTTTATTGTATGGGGACCCCCCTTAATATATATATTTTTTTAATTTTTAGTATTTGTTGTTATAGCGGCAACGGAAATACATCATTTGTGAAAATTTCAGCTTTCTAGCTATCACGGTTTATGAGATACAGCCTGGAGACAGACAGACAGACAGACAGACAGACAGACAGCGGAGTCTTAGTAATAGGGTCCCGTTTTTACCCTTTGGGTACGGAACCCTAAAAACTACCTAACGCATTGATACAGATGATTAGCTATTGTAACTTGTAGTAACATAAAGTAGTTAAGTACCTATCTAATTCCCAACCTACTTCATCTCATTTTAAATTTAAAACTGTCATAAGTAGAATTGAGAATTTAAGTTAATTTAACCTTATTTTGCCGTCGATTAACCAATTTATAACAAAACGGTTTTTGGACAAGGTAGGTGGGCAAAACTAAAAACTTAATCGCTTACCCAGTGCGTGCTACCAGACACTAAATCCGAGTTAACGACTGGATCGGCCATTTCAGCTCATTGGCTTGATAAATCGTGGCTAACTGCCGTGGCCGGAACGATGTGGCGTCAGTCATATCGCATCCGGATTCAGTTCTAACCTAATTTTGCCTCATCGCCGCAAATTTAATTAGTTAATCGCGTTATTTTTTTTTTCAAAAGAGCAACCACCTAGTTTCTTGCTGGTTCTTCTCGGTAGGAACGCCATTCCGAACCAGTGGTAGATTCATGGGGGGTTGGTGGTCTTTGTATTATGTTTTTTTCTTTATGAGAATTTTCTTTTACGTCGGACGCTTGGCGTGCTGGCGCTTCCACTATGCTCGCTATCATAGCAGTGTGTTGTTTACTTCAGAACACGTAGGCAGTAAACACTAGGATAGAAGGAGAGCAAGTAAGTAGACTATTTAGGCCAAAGAACATTATAACAAGTTACAAGATATTCAGGAAGAAAGATTCCAAATTCAAACTTATGATATGTAATGAAAATACATAGGTACATTCTTTACTGGCCTAGGCCGGGAAGTTTAACTTTCGAACTCATTTACAGGGTATGAAATGTGCACATTTCATATCATTTTTTAGAAATAAAATTTTGCGCAACCTTGTATTTAAACAAGACGTATAACAGGGTTCTAAAGATTTCATGTGAAAAATATCCCTTGAAATTAAAAACGTACGCATTCCAGAAGACAGGTTGAGCGCGCACTGAATGCAAATTGCATCAAAACACCATTTAAACCATAAATTGTGAATAGTTGGAATGCTAGGTCTCTAAGCCAGGATTCCGCGACCCCTGCGTGCCTTCAGCGCGAAATGCCAACATTCCAGACGTATACCCATACCTACCCTGTGAAGAAGACAGCTAATGGCGCCACACTGGAGTGGAAGAGGGACATATAAGTTTCTATAAATACCACCTAGGTAAATCCGAAGACATACTTACCACACTAGTCACTTATCATGTTATATGGAAAAATAAAATTGTTGCATTGTTTAAATTTAAAGTTCATTTAGAAATCATTTGTGCATACCATGCCTAGTTATGTCCAAATAGCTACTTACTTATGTAGTGATTTTACAAAATACATACCTACTTAAGTATATATGGATTCTTGAGATTGTTTGGCTAAACATTTTGACCTATACATCGATAGGTATATATATTATGTAAGTAGTAGGTACTAGATGGGCCCTTTCATAGAAAAAAATTGGGCGTCCGACCTGTGGAGCGCGCTCCACACCTATATAAGCCTGTCCTTGTCCCCGCCATAGCGCTGTCCCACTTTTCAGGCTAGAAAACGTTAGTAAAATAAGCCCACATTCTTTGTTTGACAGGGCTTGTCTATGTAAATTAAGGTCGTTGGACACAAAGTGCCGCATCTGCTCAATCATTAATCAATGGCCGTTACCGAAAATATTTTGATACCCTCAAAGTAGAAAATACATATTGTTTAAAACACTTTTTTTGTATCCAATTTAATATACCTACTTATGTGGTTATTCATAGCTATTTAGTTTTGATCAAAATGCAATATAGATTGGCAGTTTTGGTGGTTTTGGTACAGTCACGTATCGATATGCATCGCGATCGCGGTAATACGTGACTTACCTATCATTTATCTCATGTATATCTTATAAGAAAGTAGGTAGGTACTTACCCTATGTAATACCTAGGTACTTAAATATTAAAGACTAGCTGATGCCCGCAACTTCGTACGCGTGGTTTAGTTTTTTTTATTCCCGCGGGAACTCGTTAATTTTCGGAGATAAAAAGTAGCCTTTGTGTGTTTGTTTGTTGGTTTGTCCGTCAATCACGCCGCAACGGAGCAACGGATCGACGTGATTTTTGGCATGGGTAGAATAGTTGAGGAGCTGGAGAGTGACATAAGCTAAGTACTTTTTATCCCGGAAAATTATGGAGTTCCCGTGGGAATCAAAAAAAACTTAAACCACGCGGACGAAGTCGCGGGCATCGGCTAGTAAGTAATAATTCACAACAGCCTATTCTAAACAGGACAATCGTTTCGATTTTAATACAGCTGGCTGCCTTATTAATACTTAAATTAAATGCGTTGAAATGAACTAATATAATAGGTATTTAAATTGGAGCCCTGTAAAACGAAATGGGTATAGACAGTGCGAGAGCGAGGGTGTAAGTAGGCATTATAGGTAGGTATGTCGACTGTCGACTACGCCGGGACAATCGATTCCGAGCTCCCCTGCCGTCGCGCCGGGCCCGGGGCAACCACCCGGCACCAGCCACGCCATAAAATACAACCATCAACCATAGAAACCGAGCAAAAACTCACCTTTCTTCACCGTTGACCAAGCACACAAATCAAAGTGCAGTCGGGTAAATCGCGAAAAAACCACTTGCACTGACTAAAAAGTCTTAGAATAACACAAACATAAATTAACTTAGCACTCGAGTTTTATTTTAATTAAATAAAACGTCTATATTTCTATATTAATAGATTAAATCAGGTCTACCGGTTGGATAAGGACCGATGCAATTTCAAATTCTAATCTCTAAACGGCGATGTAACGTATAACCTCCACGACTTTCCGCGGCGGACTGAGCGGAATGAACTTTGCGCTGATCGAGCGTTTGACTTTTGAGATGACGCGAGTGAATGTAGCAACGGGAAACCCGTTAGAGAATGCACCAATAGAAATGCAATGCGCACGAAGATCGCCAATAGGTGTGCAATAGGCAAATAGCGTGCAAATCATAGAGGTAAAATATTTGCAAATAGACGGCGCAGTGCAGACATATTATATTTTGTAATTTGTATGTGAAAGTTTGAACTTCAAATTTCAAAAGTTATTCAGTTTTTTTCTTGTTTAAATAATAATTATTATTCATAATTTCATTTTATGGTTCCAATTATTGTGTTAGTGAAATTGTGATAGCATTATAATACCTATCACTGAATAGTCTTGTCTTGATATGAATCTAGACTAGAAATTGCTCTGTTAAAATAAAATTGATTCTCAAATTCTCGAATGACTGCCTCGTTGGTCTAGTGGTTGGCATGTTCGACTGCGGCCGACGAGGTCCCGAGTTCGAGGCCCGGGTCGGGCATTAATTGAGTATTGGGTTTCTCTGACTAGAAATTCTCAGTACTAGTTACTACTATTACCTATTCTGTGGTACTAGCCCGGAGTTAGGAAGTCGGCGGTGTTTCACCCCCGTGCCTCGGAGAGCACGTTAAGCCGTCCCGGTTATTATCACTAACATGATAAAAGCGTTTGAATTTTGAAATTTGAAATTTTGAAATCCCTCTGAGAGTGGAGGCCTGTGCCCAGCTGTGGGACGTTAATGGGCTGTAGTGGAGCTCAAATTGCTTTAAATTTAGAAATATTATGTTGTGCTTGGTACTTCATCACTGCTTTTAGTTAATTTTTATTTAGGTAGGTAGGTAGGAGGTTTTCATCAATTGGCAAGTTCATGGTTCTATGATATTATATTTTTCACCTCTCATGCTCTAAAAAGATGTCATTATAGCTTACCGTAGGCGGACTAAAGTTAGCATTGAGCTATATTAAACTAGCTGATGCCCGCGACAATTCGTCCGCGTGGTTTAAGTTTTTTTTAGGTCGTCGTCGTCGTCTCAACCTATACACGTCCACTGCTGGACGAAGGTCTCCTGCATGGATCGCCACAGAGCACGGTCTTGTGCCGCTTGTTTCCAGCGGCTCCCAGCTGCACGCTTGAGATCGTCCGTCCACCTAGTGGGGGGTCGTCCAACGCTACGCTTCCCGGTGCGAGGCATTTTTTAGGTATTCCCGCGGGAACTCCTTAATTTTCCGGAATAAAAAGTAGCCTATTTCACTCTCCCTTAACCTTACCCATGCCAAAAGGCGATCAGGTCAGGTCAGGTCGATCCGTTGCTCCGTTGCGGCGTGATTGAAAGACAAACATACAAACAAACACACTTTCGCATATTTTATAATATTAAGTATGATAGATACATCTATCAATGCTAAGATCCTAGTAAAGTATTGAGTGATGTACCTACCTAAGTACTTATGAAAGTCAATGATTGTTTTTTGTCCACTCTTGCCGTACTGTGCGGGATAACAGTTATGTTAAGGTAACATGGCCGCATGCTTGCCTCATTGATTCCGAGCTATTGGCTGTTGCAAGCTTTACTTTGTTATGTTAATACTGTTTTATCAGACGATGAAATATCTATGCTTTCTGCTAAGATAGATTTGGAACGCAAAATTACTTGGCGGTATGGCTTTGTCGGTAAAGAAAAGTAAGTACCTAGGTACTTAACGGGTTTCGTATTTTCGTCTATATGTCCACTATCTACTAAGATCGTTAGAAAATTGAATAAGAAGGGTTTATTCCACCACGGTGGCTATGTGTGGATTGGCAAACTTTACACACTTTTAAAACATTATGGAGAACTCTCAGATAAGCATCAGGTTTTCCAAAAAATATCAAAAGTTAAAACGCTCATGGCCACGTTAAAGTTAGAAGTCGAACTCGAAACTCTTCGAATAAGAAGTCCAAGCTGTGACGTGCACGACATAGAGCCATAAAAGCATTGCTTACCCTTAAAAAAGCTCAATGCTTATTTTTATCAGGCCCTGCCTGAAAATAGTCATAGTCATAGTCATAGTCATGGTCATAATACTTAGTTATCTACCTAACCAATGCCTACACAACAACCACAGCAACCTAACACCCTAACACAGTAGCACTATCTATCTGTAGGGGAGGTCAGCTCAAAGCGGCCACCTTAACTTTGAGTAAAGAAAAAACCTATCAAACGATTGATTTTCCACAAGAATTTTATACTGATGGGAAAGAAGTTTATTAAATTTATGATTTGTGAAATTTAAGGTCTCGAAATTGAAATAATAAGCATATGATGTCTAAATTACGGCAACTTGTAAAAAAACCGCTTTGCCCGAGCGGCCGCCCAAAGCGGCCAGGGGGCCAAGGGCAACGTGGCCAGCCCCAACGTTACTGCGTATAATTGTTTTTTTTTTAATTTAACATGCTTGACGAAATAAAAATGTCCAAAAAATATAAAAGAACATTATTTATTAAAGAAACATTTAGTATTAATTTTACCCGTCTTACTCAATTTCTAGTTCAGTTCAGTTTCTAGTTCTCAGTTTCATTAGAAACTTAATTTTAAATTTAACCAGATACAGTTTTGAGTAATTATCATTATTTTTATAGGAATTTTTTTAGGAACTTTAACACTGGTTTAGTTTTTATTCATTTGAATATTTTTAAAAATCAACAAATACTGCTCTTACATTAAAACAATAACATTTTGTTCTCAGTCTGAGTTTCCAATAACTAAAAACTAGTAGGTATTCTCATTATTTTAATCATATGGTCTTACAGTTTCTTTAACCTTAACTAAGTAGTACCTAAGTAGGTAGTATAGTATATTTTAAACATCTCAGTCATCAAACTGTTTTTAAAGCTTTAGGAACTTAACACAGCCTTTTGTTATTCTTTTCTTCTTCTTGCTGTGGAGTAAAAACTTCTTTATAGGTATCTCCCAAGTTTCTTTTTCGCAGATCCTGTCGCAATGTGTCTTCTTAGAGTAGTGCGAGGGATATTATCATATTACCTACATTTAAATGCGATAGACATAACAGATCCACGTTTATCTTTTATCTCTTTGATCGCCCGTGCCATAAGATTTTCATCCCATGATCCCTGGTTGGTTTTTCTCTTATAATTGTTCACCATCTAAACAAAATCATTAGGTAAGCATTATCTATCTAATCATAATATTTTTAATAAGGGCAAAGCGGTCAGGTGGCCGCTTTGCCCGGGCCGCTTTGCCTTTTTCGGCCATATTATTTAAAAATTCGGCTGCTCACACTTTTATACATTTACGTTTGAGCAAATTTTGCACAAATCAAGCCAAATAGATAAGAAACAATACACGTATTATAAAATAATTTAAATATAAAGCGGTATGATCAAAACAGGATGAACTTACCTTGCATTTTTTTAACAAAACATGTAAAAATAATATTTTCGACACTTTAGCCACGCGATCGTTCCTACCGCTACCGAATGACTGCCCGGCGCGGGGCGGGAGCCTAGTGTTGCCACCCTCTAATTTAGGTTTTCCCCTAACTCCTCGTGAAATTCCCCTAAAATAAGCACTTTTCAAAATGTTTTCCCCTAAAAAATTTATTCTAATAATAAAACACAAATGAAAGTGCATTATACTTTTATTTAACTTTTTTTAATATATTAAACTAAAAAAAAAAAAAAAAAACTACTAAATCAATACCATCTGTACCATATATAGGTACGTAATAAATAATATGTAGGAAGTACACTACCATCAGATAATTTTTGACCAATTATTAAGGTGAAGATCTAAATAAGCAGCCATAAGTCACTAACATAACATTTAACGATCACATTACATGCCTACCACAAATCTATGAGGATTTTGAATAGAATTCTCATCATCAATCATCAGCTTTTTGAACTATGTTAACCATAGATCATTTATAGAGGAGTCCTCTATAAATTACCCATGGTTAACATGGCATCATTGTCCTACATTGTCATAGGACAATGTTGCACAGCGTACATACATTTGGAACAAGCGAAAAACACACTACCTAGATTAAAAACACTGACAGTCAAACCAACCAAGTCAACAAACAAGAGTACCTAAACCATAACGTATAAATCCATAAAAACCAGTTTACCTCGCACACATAAAGCAGCTTTATTCGTATTCGACATCTCTTCTTTCCACGTACACAATTCTATGAGCGCGAAAGCCATAGAGAAATGTAACATCATAGTCGTAATTCCTTGATTCCTACTTCCATGGGTAACATCGGCACACCAAGTTACGTTCAGATAGATACACGCAGTCACCGATTCGAACCGAAAGTTGAAACTTTCCCTAAAAAATTCCCTAATAAATTTTTTTCCCCTAAAAATTTCCCTAAATAATTGTATACCCTAAAAAATCCCCTAAGTGTTCAAAAATCCCCTAAATCTAGGGGAAAATACCCTAAGGTGGGGACACTGGCGGGAGGTTCCTTATGTGACAAAACGGCAACGTCGCATTATCATTTCAATTAACCGAAAAATGAAGAGTGGCCGCTTTGCCTTCTATGGCCGCTTTGAGCTGACCTCCCCTAGATACACGGAATATCTAGATCTGTTTTGTGGCTCCCAGAAATTTTACCGAAATGAACTTTTACTAATATCACCATAGAAATGGGAATTTGCTTATTAGTATTCATTTGATCTATGAGTGTGCCGCATATCACAAATCGTAATACATTGTGGTGTAAAGCTGCCCCAGATAGCATGCTAAGTGGTTCCAATAGACGTGTCTGGGTTCAGCCGCTCGAGATCCAGACAATTGAATGAAGACAGCGGAAAGATACGACGATAGCGCGATCTGCATAAACTGTTTGTCGGGGAAACCGTTACTGGAAAACACGTTTGTTTTCCGATGTAAAACTTAAAGCAATGAATGACTGAGGTTTTTTTAAAATTGTATTCCACTACAAGTTTACTGCGATCTCACCTGAGATGGTAGTCGTAAGTGATGATGCAGTCGAAGATGGTAGCGGGATAACCTGTTAGGGGTATGGCAGTTATATTAAACCCATACCCCTAGTCGGTTTCTACACGGCATCGTACTAAATCGCTTGGCGGCACGTCTTTGCCGGTAGGGTGGTAACTAGCCACGGCTGAAGCCTCCCACCAGGCCAGACCAGAGAAAGTTCAGAAATTATGAATTCCCAAATTGACTCTGCCGGGATCGAACCCGGGACCTCCCACGTTAAGGCAACAGTGCTCAACACTGAGCCAGGGAGGTCGTCAGAAGGGAGGAGGGCTATCGCTTGTGGGTCTCATTTCTCAATAATGGCATTTCTTTACACATACAGCATCGCGACAAGGCTCTATCTCGTCCCTTGGACATGTCCTCTCTGGAAGCCACGGCCGAAGCCTCCCACCAGACAAATATTAATGTTATCCCCAATGGGTCTACTTGTATAACTTGTATGGTTTTTTTGTGGGAGTGCTAAACGTGCAGGGAGTGGCCCATTCTAGCTTTTATACAGGTGGAGATTCCACCGTTTGGGAAAGGAGATTTCACTCTAGAAAAGCCGAAAAATACTCATTCAAAAGACAAATTGTTCAAGTTTTTTTAGGGTGCTCATTCCAGCATCCAAGCAGGCCACCCCGTTGGCCAGTTAACCAGAAGCGCCAAAATAAATTAGAAAAGCCTCATAAAACACCACAAAAATACGAAATTAGCGGATAATCCGACCAAAACAGCAAAGTAGGTGGCTAACAGTAAAGCATAGAGGTCTTAGCGTTTGTTTAATTAGCGTCCAATGAAAAAGAGCGTGAAGCGAAAGCCGTTGGTTTAGCCGCCCGTCGCATTTAATTACATGTTACATATCTCTTTATCAGAGACGTTTCTCCCGTGTTCAGTTGGCTTAGCATGAGCTAGCACAACGATGACATTGTGCGAATATCGAAACTCCATAAGTTCATTTGAGTAAAAACTTTCTATTACACATAGTAGTAGTAGGTACATCGTACTATTACCTATTCTGTGGTACTTAGTAGTTAGGGGAGACCGGGGAGGCTATAGGGGCAGGTAGACTAATCAACAATAACTCGCCACTATCACGTGTTTTTCATCAACCAATTATGTGTGACGATGCCTCCCCGCGACCCGCTAACTTGTGCGAAGTGAGCCGCCGCAGTCGCGCGGGGTTCGTGAGTGGCATCACATTTTGTATTTTTGGTCTCGGTAAGTAACTTTTTTCGTTCGTACTTTTTTTGTTATCGTGTCTATGAATCTGTTAGAAACAATGTAGTTGTTATGCCTAATGTAAATATGATAGTTTTATTCTATATTACACTGTATTGCTTCCATGTTAGTGCCAGAGTTTGCATATGATACGCAGGTAAAATTCAAAATGGCGTCAGGGGTTGGTTGACCAATTTTTTTCGGGGTAGGTAGACTTATTAGTTTAGTTATTAAAAAAAAGTTATTCTTTAAAATAAGTATAAAATTTTATACTTATTTTAAAGAATTGTGTGGGCTAATGGTTTTAATGTGCATCATCAATGTAAACACTATTATGGTCTCTCTCACATACTAAATTACAGTTGTATTTTTACAGAAAAATGAGGACGTACATAAGAGAATCTGAAAGGGGTGATGTACCAAAAGATATCCTAGAAAGAGCTTGCCATGCAGTAATCTTCGATAATCACTATATCACTATATAAATATTATAAATGCGAAAGTTTGGATGGATGTATGGATGGATGTTTGTTACTCAATCACGCTCCAACGGCTGAACGGATCTGGATGAAATTTGGCACAGAGATAGATTATGGTCTGGAATAACACATAGGCTACTTTTTATCTCGGAAAATTAAAGAGTTCCCGCGGGAACCGAAAAACCTCAATCCACGCGGACGAAGTCGCGGGCATCAGCTAGTAATAGCATAAACGCCACATCAAAAAAATACCAAATTCCATACAAAACGTTGCATCGTAATATAACTAAACTTAAACATAAGCTAGAAAATAATCCGAACCTCAGGAGAGCAGATTTGACCCTGGACACGGCGGGGTACTAAAAATAAAAGTTTATGATAATCACTAATTCAAAGATGATAATATTTTGTTAGTAGATATACTTAAAAACTCTAATAAGAGACTGATTGTTCTATTTTCATTATTAAGTTAATTTTTAGAAAAGAAGTTTTCTGTTTTAATTGTTTATTCATACTTTATAATAATAGATACTCACAAGTTTATGTATGTTGAAAAATATTTTCATAAAAGCAATTTGATCTGTGATTAGCGATTTATTATAATAATTCAAGTTACAATTAAGTTTGAAACAGAAAGTACAAAAATTAATCTTACTTATTGTAAATTTAAGTTTTTTTTAAATAGTTTAAAAAGTGACTGTTACCTTTAGTAAAGTTCTTTATTAACCGAGAATGGATCTCAAATTTAAGTTTTTTTTATAATTAAATAAAAAGTTTCTATCATTTAGTACATTTTAATGTTTTATTAAATGCCCGGTCTCCCCTACGTAGTTACGACGTGTACGCACTTGCGAATAAAATTCGCGCGAATTAAAGATCGCTGGTTTGATACAAATTAGACCTAGGGGTAGGTGAAATTTATACTCGAAATATAAACTGCGTCAATAAAATTAGCGCGAATGTTTTTCGCAGTGCGAACGTAGCCTAAAGACGCCACCTTTTGGACTGCCTGAGGAGGGAGTTTGAGAGAAGGTGTCATGGATTGGTCTATGCATGGATTATGGATAGCGGTGGGTTACAAGTAGAGAACATGACATTTGATCATTTCATTTCACCCACAAATGAGCGCAGTCTTGAAACGTTTATGTACTTACATAAACAAAGTTCGTTTAGTTTAACGAAGTAAAATTAAAACGAGTTCGTCCATACATCTGCACTAAGCGTTTCAAGAGAAAACGATACGAACGAAAAGCAGAGATTTTACCTATACCCATTTTCCTCTGACTTTATAGTGTTTTGAATCTACCTCCGTTGTCGTGATGTGCAAACTCATACTAGCTGATTTTATGAAGAGAAAATTTAATTATCTCATTTTATTATTGCTCGCGTTCAAAAATTTGAATTTGTAATGTGGAAGAAAGCTCTAATTTACGGGCGGACACACTTTATCTTATTTGAATATTTAAATTATAAATGTTTACTAAATATAATAGTCTAGCCATTAAAAAGAAATAAAAAGGGGAACATTTTCTTCTCTTGCCTGTCCAATTATCACGTGTTGTGTCATCACGTTTACCTATCACCTATCTTTCGTTAAACGAGAAATTTGTCTCAGACAGTTAATCTTTTTGCGTTAGATGACCAAAATTAGGTTTCCATTTTTACTGAAGAAAGATAACTCAGGCTACCATAACCAGGCTAAGCATGTTTATGGTTTTGGCCATACTACTAACACACGTTTAAGTAGAACGTATAGTCTTCTTAACAAGGAGACTACCTATATCAATAGAAACCCTACAAATCAGTAATCGAACTAATCTAATCAAGTCCTCTATCAAACTAAAGAGGGTTTGTGCACGTAACAAAATTTAAGGCGGTTAGAATCCATACTAATCCATATTCCGTACTAATATTATAAATGCGAAAGTGTCTGTCTGTCTGTTACGCTTTCACGGCCCACCGGTTCAACCGAATTTGGTGAAATTTTGTACAGGGGTGAGTTGTATCACGGGGATACTTCTTATCCTAGAATACCTATTCAATAATCTTAATCCAAATAGCGGTTTACTTAGACATCGCTAAACCCTATATAGATCAATACAAAAATGCACCACGAGATTATGTTAAGCTAATCCAAAATTAATTAATACATACTGCAGCAAACTAGATAATTGTAGGTATTTAATCGAATTGCAGTAAAAACGGCACAATATATCGACTCTAACGCGATTAACTGAATTATAGCTATTCGTTACCGCGCACTTTCCACCGTTTAGATTGGAGTTAAATGCCGCTTCATGTAGTTAGTGAATTATTTATTGTACGAGAGTCGAGAATCGTTATCATTAATACCCGTCAACACTGGATTCCTCAGAGTATTCGGACAAGACTAAGTAATGTGCGGTAGTAGGTATAGGCAAATGAGTGTATAGGGGTATGGGTTTAATATAACTGCCATGCCCCTAACAGGTTAGCCCGCTACCATCTTAGACTGCATCATCACTTACCATCAGGTGAGATCGCAGTCAAGGGCTAACTTGTGGTGGATAAAAAAATAAAAAAAAACCGGCCAAGTGCGAGTCGGACTCGCGCACCGAGGGTTCCGTACAAACCTGTAGTAAGCTTTACGATTAATGAATTTAATGAACCGCAAAACTAACTTTGTTTGTAGAGGTTTATTGTTAATATAAAAAAAAACTATGCTAGTTAGAGCGTTGGTTTTATTTTTCCTGTAAAATATACATAAGCTTCTATTGACCATAATTATTTCAGATTTTTTAGTTGGTAAACTTCGGAGATAAGGGGGGGGAACGGTATTTTTTTCGACATTTTGCCCGATAAATCAAAAACTATTATGCATAAAAATAAATAAAAATCTGTTTTACAATGTAGAAGTAAGTATAGCCCTTTCATATGATATCCCACTCAGTATAGTTATCATACTTTGAAATTTCAAACCCCCGATTTTCCCCCTTTTTTAATTAAACTAAAAATAATTTTCGATTTTTTTTTATTTTAATGATGTTAGGTCACTATTATACACAACTATTCCAAATTTCATGTCGATAGCTTTAATAGTTACTGAAATAATCGACTGTGACAGACGGACGGACGGACAGACGGACGGACGGACAGACGGACGGACGGACGGAGAAAGTCACACCATAAGGGTTCCATTTTTACCATTTTGGTACGGAACCCTAGAAACAAAAAAAAATACTTAAGTAGTACCTATTTACCTAGCCTCGTCCTCGTGGTCAAGACTTCGCATTTCCACAGTAATTGTATATCACTTGGGTTAACGGTGAAGGAAGAACATCGCGAGGAAACCTGCTTGCCTGAAAGTGCTCCACAATATTCACACAGGTATCTACCTATGTGTTATGATATCTGCCGTTTTGCATCAGGCTTGCGATGATGAATCAAAGCCCTTGGGCTGCCAATTGCTTTTTCGTCGAAGCTAGTTTTTTCAATCAATTGATCTATGACTCGCCAACCGCAATTTTTTTGATCCTCTTTAACTTCAGGACTTTACCTATTTTGATCCTCTTTAACTTCAGGAATTTAGCTTTGGATATAAAATTGTCTGCTGATACCCATCACCATGCTGCAGTGAGAAGTGCAGCAAAGTAGCAGTGTGAATTTAGATAATTGGTGTCGATGCGTGTGAATTTGAGTGTTTATTATGGCACTAAGTACGTCTATTTTGTTTATTGAGATTATTTAAAAGTGTGAAGCTCATGATAGAGCATGATTTATTTCTATATTTGCTACAATGCCTTCCTATTCCAAAGAAAATCCTCGTTCTTCTATCCAAGTATCTTGGAAAATTATGTTACTTAATTTGTAAGGTGGATTCTTCAAATAGATCATACAGAGCAGCAAAATCTATCTGAATAGTTGGCTGCATTGTTGTACCCCCCCCTCCCCCCTTCCCGGGCGGTTCCGCTGCTTTCATCAATTATGATAATGTCGGTCCGTGTGTCCGTGAGACGCACGCGACTGCTTTCCGAATTCCGTACATTCGGGTTAACGAGGCGAATCTTGACGTTACCAGTTGCCACTCTACTAGATCGCATCCAGTATATATTACTTACCGTCTACCGAGTTAAGTTAATTCTCTAGATTACGATCTTATAATCTAATCCAGCTATAGTTACTTAGCTAAGCTCTCTAATCCGCTACTAAAGAAATTTCCCATTTTTGGATATAATTTTCTTTAGAGGGCTAATTCTTTTAAAATGGATAGTAGAGACCCTGATATATCAAACGACTTAATACAATGAAAAATCTTAAATCAGTAAATCTGTGTGCGTGGTCAATTAAGTATATGCTTCTAGCACGAAAATCTGGTTAAGTATCTAAAATCAGATTGCAGCGCATGAGAAAGTATATCTGAAATTCATAGATGAAGGATTGGTCTCCACAGTGGAGACCAATCCTTAACCTATGCTGAAATTTAAGTGCCTCTCTTCATGAGTTTTGCTTCAATCCAGATCTATTAAGCCCCGCGTCCACTAGGCTCGCCGAGCCGAGTCGAATCGAATCGCAGAAAGTCGCCTCCTATATATTTACTATGTAACTGCGTCCATTAGCGACGAGCCGCGGCGCGCCGAATCGAATCGACCGCGCGAATTGCTCGACAGGCGAATTTCTTCGCCGATGCGATTCGATTCGACTCGGCGCGCCTCAGTCGACGCGGGAAGCGGATGCGCGCCAACGTATTTTTTGGTTTCGATTCCATAAATCTTTTTATTTAAAATGAATGAAGAATTATTAATATCACTGGTCCAACAATATACAAGTAAAGTCCAAGTAAGTCTAGCAAAACTTGAAATTTTTCATAGGATAAACGAAAATATTGAAAAAATTTAACAGGATCCCTCTTCAAATCTGGATATAAATGATGAAATTCGCCATAGTTATTTCTTTTCATATTAATAATATTTGGGAGCACGCCGCGCCGTTTCCTTTTTAGGGTTCCGTACCCAAAGGGTAAAAACGGGACCCTATTACTAAGACTCCGCTGTCTGTCTGTCTGTTCTATTTTCCTCTTCTTCATCAAAAAGTATTTGAAATAAAAACATCTCTTCATACGAGCTGTCCCTGACGCAAAAACGACCTAATTTGATGAAAAGTTGCGATGAATGAACAATTCGATTCGATTCTTCAGAGATGGACGCACTAGGAATAAATGCGACTCGCTTCGATTCGACGCGTTTCTGCTGTAGTCGACGCCAGGCTTTATAAGTAAGGATAATGCGGTTCAAATATTTTGATTCGCGGCACCGCATCGTATTTAACCAGGTGGTTGCAGGTGCAACGTTAGAAGATCCCACTCGGTGGACGATCTCCAGCACTGAGTAGGGTTTTACACTGTGTGGGAGTGGCTCGAATAAGCAGCACGGGACTATGTTCTGTGGAGGTCATTGCTGCAGATCTTCGTCCAGCAAATGACGTATCGGTACTGGTCGAGACGATGAGTTCTGAAGACAGTCTTGAAACGCTATTGAGATGGATGTTTTTGCCCATTTTTGTCGTTATCTAAAGGCATCGCCAAAGTCTGCATCCGTATAAACCTAGTCGTAAATCCACGGACGCGTATACGAAGCGATTTGCTTCCTCGTTTCTTTAATTCGAACCGCTAGATATGGAAAGCCCTTCTGGCTTCCGTTTTCGCCTCCGCTTTAAATATTAGTAGGTACCTATATTCAAATCAAAAGTGAATAGGCAAGCGCTACACCTTAGGCTGCATCACTAAGTACTTACTTGCCAGTATTCAGTAGGTACCTAAGTCTGATTGCAACCAAGCGCTAGACTGTAATTAAAAAAAAAAAAGTGGTAAAGATACTTAATAATGCAAGCTCTCCAAAGGGCCAAGAGTTATTGTGATTTGTGTAGCACTATAAGACAGCTTCATCTATCAGCTACACCCAAGATCCGTTTAAAATCACTAATGGCTCTGATGCTGAGATCTATAGAGCATATTTTGACTTTGCGCAGGCTTTACTTAGAGTTAAAACGGGATGGACTTATGTACGGTATCATAAATCTGTCTCATTTTAACTTTGTTCTAAGTTAGAGCTAAGTCTAACTATGATCTAAGTATATAGATCTCACTGTCTGTTTGAGTCTGTAGGTACCTACTCTGCGAAGTTTTGCAAAGATTGAAAATGGGCATCGTTTCGAGAACCAAGAAACGCTTCCGAATCAACAAGAGACCAGAGTTAATGAGAAATGAAAAGCCATTTGTCGCGTTTGTAAAATCAATCATCGGCGTAACATCAGCTATGCACGGACGCACAGCGAGGAATGTGCGTACGGCGCGGGCGGTTTGTATGAAAATCGACGCTTCAACTGAGCGTTGCATGTTTTCACGCCTTGGAAATTGGACGACAGCCATTTAATTGATTGGTCTTTAGCAGGCGTAATATAATTGGTTACTGTTGATGGTGGTTACATCGACAGGTTTTAATTGGTTAAGTAAGCGCGAATTTTAATTCATTGGCCTCCAAGTATAACGCTACAAGACTAGAGTAGTTACGAGAAATTACGGGAATCATGTTGACAGGCTAAATAATAATATTAAAATAATTACGTATTAGTATTATTTTTTTCTTAATGTAGCTATTCTTTAATGAATTTTTTGTATATGTTACGCTCAAAGATCGAAAACGCTCATTGAGCGGAAAAATTGCTCACAACGCGATGTGGTCACAGTAAAACATCCACATAGCGAAATTCGTGTTATGGCTCTAATGAAAACGCGCACGACGCGTTGTGGCAATCAAAGAAAGACCAAATAGCGAAATTCGTGTCGTGGCTTACATGCTATTCGATCTCAACGCGTTGTGGCAATGAAGAAAAGCCATGACGCGTATGGAATACTATTTGATTACAACGCACACTACTTTCCGATATAGATCCTACTAGGCCTAGGCTGGAAACGTTTTGGTAGATGTCCTTAAGAAATATTAGTTTGGAAAAAGCACATACTTACCGACGTTAGTATGTGCTTTTTCCAAAATATCAAACAATTCATCTGTTTTGCAGAAATATCGAATTTTTGAAGTTGAGCTTTCTATTCCAGCTTCAACCAACTTTTCAGTATCACCAATCTTTAAGACATCATATCGTTTAAGACGTCGATACTGCTTCGACGACAGAGACTCCTTTTTCTTTTTAAGAAGTTGAGACTGTTTTGTTTCATTAAGTAACATTTCATATTTTTCTGTAGTCATAATAAAACTGCGATCAGTGCTTGTTTCCACAAACTCACGTAATTTATCGTAAAACAATTCTTTTTTATTCGTCATAATTAGCGCTGACATTAAAATTCACTCTCATAAACAGAAATAAATGAATAAAACTGATGTTTCAATGCGTCTTTGCACCCGAGCCGACACCGACAAGTTACAACCTGTCCGTCGTGATATGGTTAACACAATGAATGCTCCGAACGCGTCATGGCTTTTCTTCATTGCCACAACGCGTTGAGATCGAATAGCATGTAAGCCACGACACGAATTTCGCTATTTGGTCTTTCTTTGATTGCCACAACGCGTCGTGCGCGTTTTCATTAGAGCCATAACACGAATTTCGCTATGTGGATGTTTTACTGTGACCACATCGCGTTGTGAGCTATTTTTCCGCTCAATGAGCGTTTTTGATCTTTGAGCGTAACATATATAATAAACAGGCTAATTGGAATTTGGCTAATTGGAATTTAACATGTATTGCAGTCCTACTGATCCCTATGAAATAAGGAAAATAATTATGAACCTTAAAAATACCAACTCCACCGGATATGACGAACTAAATACTAACTTACTAAAACGCTCATGTATATCTTTGGCTAGACCAATAGCTCATATTGTAAATCTTTCCATAGAACAAGGTATATTCCCAGACAGACTAAAGCTATCAATCATAAAACCTTTGTATAAAAAAGGAAAGAAAGACGACGCAAATAACTATAGACCAATCGCCTTAATCCCGGTGCTATCAAAAATCTTTGAAAAAGTTATATACAAAAGAGTTTATTATTATGCTGAACATTTTAACATATTTACTAACGCACAGCATGGGTTTAGACAAAAGAGATCTACCATAACGGCTATGTTTGAGCTAGTCAAGATTGTGTTAGAGTCAGTAGATAAAGGAAGACCCGTGACTGCTCTATTTCTAGATATGTCCAAGGCATTTGATCTTGTTAATCATGAAAAGTTATTAAACAAGTTAGAACATTACGGAATTCGCGGACAAATACACCAATGGATTAAATCATATCTAGACAATAGAAGACAAAAAACAATAATTCAGAATCAGAATGGTAAAAATATCACTGTGTATGCGTCTGAGTATGAAAATAATAAATACGGTGTGCCTCAGGGTAGCATTTTGGGTCCACTTTTATTTTTATTATATATCAACGACCTCTCAAGAAATATATCACACCCATCTATACTCTTTGCTGATGATACCACTATAATTGTTCCATGTGAAAACACGCAGACACATGAGTATGACGTGAACAAATCATTGTCAGAAACGATTAATTGGTTATGGAATAATAATTTAAGCGTAAACATAAGTAAAACTAAATGTATGCAATTTAAAACCAAAAGAGGTCATAATATTACATTGGATATAAACTATAATAATGAATCAATTGACATTGTACATAATGCAAAATTTTTAGGTATTAACTTTGACGAACACTGTGACTGGAAAAAACATATAGAGGACATTTGTAATAAACTAAATAAATTTGTGTACCCCTTGCGTCGCTTAAGACGAACAGTATCTCTAGAAGCAGCACTAGTAGCATACCATGGCTACGTCATGTCTGTTATGCGCTACGGAATTGTAATATGGGGAAACTCTACTGACTTACAAAAACTTTTTGTGATTCAAAAAAAGTGCATAAGGAGCATATATTTAAAGGGACCAATTGATTCATGCAGGCCGTTATTTAAAACGCACAAGCTTCTCACACTGCCATGTCTATATATCTATGAAATAGCAGTTTTTGTACATCGGCACATGGAGTATTTCAAGACCTTCTCGCAACTAAATAATTATAATATAACAAGAAACAAAAATCGACTATGCACTACAAACTATAATTTACAACAAACGTCTAAATCTCCGCATGCTATGTGTGTAAGAATTTATAACAAATTAGATAACAACGTAAAAAATCAAACTACAAGTAGCTTTAAAAGAACACTCTTTCGTTGGTTGTGTGACAAGTCTTTTTATTCTTTAACTGACTTTTTTAACAATTAATTGACATATTATTTATTTAAATTGATTAATGTGATTTTATATTTGAATTTTATTTTAATCTGGACATTATTATTATTTTTTTTTTTTTTTTTAATGTTCAGATCTCATACTTTCATTGGAATAATTTTTAAATACAATATTATTCCTAATGAGTAATTACATTAAATATTTGCATGCTAAGTAGTAGAATGTGAAGGACGCCTTAATATTGTAAACATCTGTACATACTCATATTCAGCAAATAAATTTCTTTCTTTCTTTCTTTCTTTCTTTCTTTCTTGGATCATTTTGACTGTCAAGTTGTCTAAGCAATTTTTATAGGATGGCTGTTGGAGCTGAAAAGTCCTTGAGTAGGTAGAGACTGCGTACGAGTAAGCCAAGGAATATAAGGTATGTTGGGGTAAGAACGGACGGATTTCAGACCAATTGAAAAGGTTTTGTAAAAACTCAATTTTCTCGATATTTGTTGAAGATAAATTACTAAAATATGGTGCATTTGTTTAATTTTTAAACGTAGCTTAGGTTTCAATTTTGTTTATTTTTGTAAACTCAACAGTTTCTGCTTTATACGCATGTAAAAACAAGACATACTTTTGTATGGCTATGGTTAAAAAATTGTCCTTCGGGGGCAAGATCGGACCTACTTTCAAACCCGCTTCTATGGCTTTGAGAACAAGGTGTATAAGAATAATAAATCCGATCTTAAACGCACTACAATATATAAAAAAATTACGTTTATGTAATTCAAAACATGAATGTTCCAATCGATTTTTTTTTTTTTTACTTAAAGGCATCCGATCTTACCCCCAGTGATAAATTTTTTATATTTTGTGGTTCTCAAACTTTGCTCTCATCATAAGATGAGTTATCCAGATCCGCGGGAAAGATCGGATGAATACATTTTTTGCTAGTTATTAATAATAGCTAATTTTAACTCTCAAAAAGGGACGGAAAAAGTTTTCAATGTCCGAAGTAAAGACATCAAAAATTCTATCTATCCTTTTTTCAAAATTGTAACGTGGACCCCAAGCATGGAAATTGCTTAAAAACAATTTTTTATATCCATTATAAATAACATAAATTAAAATAAAAGACCGAAATATAAAAACATAAATAAATAGCATAGTAAAATAAATGAGAAATAAAAATTAATGCCGTAAATAAAAAAATAAAAACGATACCCAAAATATAAGACGAACATATACATACATTTTTAATGTTATTAGGCTCTTTTCTATATCTGTACGCTTCTGAACATATTTCCATCAAAATCTCGAGATCAAAATAGAATAATCCTTTCACTGTTTTTTAAGGTGAAATATAATAAAAATATTAATGTTATAAAAGTTTGACAATCCCTGCCTCATTTTGTACAGGTAAATACCGGATGGTTTTAATCCGATCTTTACCCGAAAGGGGGAACATCGGATATCTGCTAATAGACATCCTAGGCGTATTCTGATCAGATCTATCTAGCTATTGCTACTTAAAACCTAGTTTTAAGGAGAAATATTAGCAAAACAAGCTGTATTTTCGCCATAATATGAATATACAAGGGAAGGGGAAAGATCGAATAGAAGAAAAAAAGACAAAAATTGCCTTGTTTTTTTAAATTCACCGTAACACACGTACGGTCCGTCGGAGCGACTGGCGCGAACTGAAGTAGACGCATAACAAAATGGCGTTGAATATAATGATGCCAACATTAAAAAATATGGTCTCATTCGCGGGAAATTTGATGTATACGGTCTTACCCCCTTTCCGCTTTTACCCCAACATACCTTACTACTCTCTATGGAGTAAGCTAAAAGCTTAGTGTGAGTGTGATGGAGAGTGACTGGATCACGACTGGATGATTGCCACTCATCAGTAAACCCATAAACTGTATGTCCTGCAGTGGACATCTACAGGCTGCAATAGAGTTGTCATAAGTGAGCGACAGAAGTTGCGCTCTATATAGGCAAAGCCTATGTTCAGCAGTGGACTTCTACTGGCTGTAAAGATGATCATTTATGGAGTTATGTAAGTAGGTACATTAGATTATTTAGAAAATGCGCTTTTATATGTTTACATCTCTCATATTCGGTAAGTTGGTCCTTATTACCCCCAAATGGAGCTTGTAGGTGACCAATTAGCGCTCTAGGGTAATAATGTAGCTAGAAAAGCCCTAGGGCGGTAAGTAATTAAAAAAAGTATAATGGTTAGATGTACGCGAACTTTTTGAAAGAGTGAAGAGTTTTTTTTTTAATTACTTACCGCCCTTGGGCTTTTCTAGCTACATTATTACCCTAGAGCGCTAATTGTTCACCTACAAGCTCCATTTGGGGGTAATAAGGACCTACTTTACCTCACAATCGAGATGTAAAGCAGAGTAGTTAGCTCGGGTGTAAGCATCAATAATTGCACCCTCGAACTATAGGCGCCCTCCCTGCGCTCGTGCGCCTAAATATCTCGGGCTGCAATTGATGCCTTACAGCCCTTGGCTACTAATCTACTATTAATCGTAAATCAAGCCACGAAGTAACAGTGGGTGTAAAGTACAGTTACCATCGTAAAAATTATTGTCTAAATCTATGGTCTAAATAGTCGCGTAGAAACGAGAGAGGGCGCCACCGAGTGGAACGGCGCTCCTAATTAGACCATTCAGAGCGTGAAGCGAGCGATTTGAACATTAACATTTTTCACAAGGCGAATTATTAAAGTGGAATTAAACCGCATCTTTACGTCTGGTCTCGCTGCTAAAACAGAAAAGCAATTCATTTTGAATTAAAATATACCTTAAATAGTAGAAAGTATACTACTTTCTACAAAATTTAATTAAGTAGGTACCTACATAACTAGGCATAATTTATATTAATTAGGTAAAAATCTGAGAATAACGCCCAAGTCAATTACTTATTTGCATAAGATGATAAAATTGTGAGCGTCCATAGCTTGATTTTTTACATTTTGTCTTAGATACATAAGTACCTACATAATAAATAAAATAATATTGCGCTTGGGAATGCTCAAAATAATAAGATTGGTTCTTTTCAGTATTTAGCCGGCAGCACCAAGAATTAAAGCATACCTACTTATTTAAGTACCTGCAGCTATAGTTAAAATTATTTTTCAATCAGCAGCTAGGTCAGGGTCAGACCAGGTTTAAAAAAAAAAAGATTACGATTATTAATATTATTAAAAAAAAGATACCCTCCTCCTTTTTTGGAAGTCGGTTAAAAAAAGGAATGATAAATCATAAAAACTGTGCTGTTGAAGCTAACTTTTGAACTGAGTAGATAAAATAATTCGTTGAGATCCCCGTTATTAAATTCCAATAAATTATGATCATAGTAATTGTGCACAGAACCTGAACCTTCTAAGATGTTAACATTACTGCCATACAATACTTATCTATGACTGCCATCCAGAGCTTAAAGATAAAACATGACATTGACGTTGCAAAACGTCAATCAAAGAATCGCGAAATGTCAATGTCATGTCATGAAAGAGGTTATTTTTGTTGTGAAAAATTCAGACGTGAGAAGAATATAAATTTTAACAATGGCTCTAATGCCTTTACGTTTGCAAGTCATGCGTGTTATCGCGCAGTGTGGCAACTACTCCACACTGCTGCAACGATCCATGGCATACAAAAGTGCTATTTCCTTGGATACTCTGTATCCAAACAGTTCCTTGAAACTCACTACACCTTCCTTCGTAAGTATCTATTTGATTATAAGTGATAGCAAGAACCAAGGAATCCTTTTCGCAGTGTTTTTTTTTAATAGTTTTCATCGTTAAACTTCTTTGAGCTGTATGCAAATGGCGTGATCTAAGAGCAAAAACAAACTAAGGACCGGACAGGACAAAACGTCCGTCGTATTATTTCAAACACAAATTCGTCGTGTTATTGTTCATTTGTCTGCTTTGTGCGATGCAACCCTACGAGATCTGAAAGACAACAAAATTTGTATGATGACCATTAGGGAGTTACATTGCCTGCCAAATAATTTTTTGCTTTCTTGCACTTAATTTTGCTGGTTATCAAGCCGGCAATCCTGCCTTATACCTGGCAGGCAATTTAACTACTTAATCAGAAGTACTTTCTCATAAGCATTAAAAGTACTAGTCAAATATGCTTAGGTAAAATCAAGACTTTACTAAATTGATAAATTCAGAAAATCCAAGTAAGTAATCTTTCAAAATCCTAGCAAATTTTGATGGCTAACCCAATTAATGTTTAATTTTTCAGACCCCAAATCCTAATGAAAAGTTTTCAGGCTATATACCTCTGGAAAAACTTGAGATTAAATACAGCGCAAGTTCAGGACCTGGGGGACAAAATGTGAATAAGGTTGGTACAGAAAAAATTTGAAATCAATGCAATACTAAAATGACAGGTCTAATTGCTATCCCTTTGGTAATGTGGAAAGATTTAGCTCTATATTTAGGACTTCCATTTTAGTTTAATTTAGCGATAGTGCAGAACAGAATTGGGTATTTGACAACTAGTCCAATCAGCAACTTTTTTCTAACGCCATGAAGCGTTGAGTATAGAATTTTTTATGAAATACTGAATTGAGGCATTATCAAAGTTTTTACTTTAATTGAAAGTTTAAAATGGTTATTCAACATAAAATTAACAGGGGCTGTGGATATTTCAACTTTTTGGAGATCCTCTATTTAATAATCACTAAGTAAAAAATAATTTATTTCAGTAGTTCAATAGTATTTCAAATACCCAATGAGCCACTTGCAAACTAATTTTTTAAATTCCATTGTGTGTTTCTTAGAATCATTCTAATATTATAAATGCAAAAGTATGGCTGGATGAGTAGGTACAACAAAAGTTTAGATTTAAAACTTTCAGATTTTCCGACCCGCGCCTGCATCCTGTGTGTTTTGCGCTTAAGACTTATCAATGTAGATTGGGTAATAATATTATTTAATTGTTTAACTCCAGGTGCATACTAAAGTGGACTTAAGATTCAAACTCAGTGAAGCCAACTGGATTCCTGCTGAAATAAGAGACAAAATGATTGAACATGTAAGTTATGATCTAGTTAATTTACTTTAAGTATAACTTTCATTAATTTCCTTAAAAAAAACTCCAAATATATTTTTTTCACATCTTTTCTGGGACTTTGCCAGCTCCACAATAGCATACATTATTGCCATTATTTCTTCACCTTTGTCAGTTAGTTTGTCATTATAAACAAGTCCGCATCACAAATCTAGACTATATTCAGATTCCTTTACAGTTACTGCAATCAGGTTATGGAACGCCCTGCCTCAGAAAGTACGTCAAGCACCGTCTCTAAACGTTTTTAAGCGTCGAGTACACGAACACTTTCAAAAATGTCAGAATCCCTCCACATAATCACATTCATATTTATTTCTTTAACTTGTGTATATATTATATTTATTAATGTATTTTTTAATATATATATAGCTGCTCGTGCTGACTGACTGACTCATTGATCACCTCTCCTGTAAAATTTTGTATGAAAATATTTTTTTTCACTCAACGTTTCGTATAGAAGACAAAAATTCATTCGGAGGAAAAATACGGAGAGAGCTGATGATTGAGGATTTCGAAGACGGATGAAGAGCACCAGCCAGGGTATCGAAGATAGGTGGGGGGTGCTCGACCAAATGTCACTCGAAACTTCATCCAATTGACAGTTAGCTGAAAAAAAATTCAAAATGGCGGATTTAAGATGGCCGCCATACAAATTTCGACGGTGTCTATCTCGGAGAGTATAAAAGATGGAAGAGTGGTTTCTTGGCAAAAGATGATCAGGACATGAGGGTCTACTTGATGAATTGGAAAAAAATGCAAGATGGCGGAATTTATTTTTCCATAGAAAAGGGTATTGAAGATAGGTGGGGGGTGCTCGACCAAATGTCACTCGAAATTTCATCCAATTGAAAGTGAGCTGAAAAATTTTTCAAAATGGCGGATTTAAGATGGCCGCCATACAAATTTCGTCGGTGTCTATCACGGAGAGTATAAAAGATGGAAGAGTGGTTTCTTGGCAAAAGATGATCGGGACATGAAGGTCTACTTGATGAACAGGAAAAAAATTCAAGATGGCGGAATTTATTTTTCCATAGAAAATGTATGGCGCATATTGCTATGCAAGACTTTGATGCGGTTCCTTTTCAAAATTTGTATTTATGGAAGAAATCTCATTTTGACGAATGGTTCGGAGAAAAAAATATGGAGAGAGATGATGATCGAAGGTTCGGATGATGGGTGAGGAGCACGGTCAGGGTATTAAAGATAGGTACCTACTTAGGGGCTGCTCAAACAAAAAGGGAGGGGCGGGGGGTTGGTGGTCTGTGTTTTATGTTTTTCCTTTATGAGAATTTTCTTTTACGTCGGACGCTTGGCGTGCTGGCACTTCCACTGTGCTCACTAGCATAGCAGTGTGTTGTTCAGATCAGAACACGTAGGCAGTAAACCAGCTGCCCGATTATGTAAGAATTGTCGATCAAATCGTAAAAGTTCGGCGTCAAAGTAAAATAAACCATAACAGCATTGAATTAGAGCTCAATTTCGTGTTTCGAAATTGAGCTCTAATTTAATGCTGTTATATTTTACTTTGACGCCGAACTTTGACGATTTGATCGGCCATTCTTACATAATCGGGGGGCAGGATAGTAGGACAGCGAGTAAGTAGACAGTGGACCACGCGCTCCACTACGTGGTCCGCTTTAGCGGGCCGCGCAGCCACGCGCCATACTAGTATACTATATATCTATTAATATTTTGTATTACTATATTACTTTAATTTGTATAATATTATATTAAGTATATTATATTTTTGTATATTACATATTTTCATTACTTAAATTCTTTATATAAGCCAAATTTACTGCATTGTGTAATATTATCATACCTTCTTCACTTTATTACCTACTACCTTAATATGTTTCTTCTTTCCCCAATTTTTCTCTTTAAATTATACGCACTGTTCTCAACCCTGTCCCCACTACCAAAGGTTAACTGGAAGAGAATACCTCTAGGTATTAAGTTCGCCTTTGTGCATAGTAATAATGTGTGCAATAAAGAAATTAAAACAAAAAAATAATCTTAATGATTGAAAGTTAAACTGACTTCACCACACTTAACAGTCCATATCTTGAAAACTTCTGAACTGATTTTGATGAAACTTGCACTGTTCCCTAAATTGAAGTAAATTTTAGCCAATAAAAAGAATGGTCACAAGTCACAACTCACAATCTGATAGTTTTGGCGAAATCTAAGGACAAACATACTTACACCTATAAAATTTAGTGTATTTGTTTGGAAGCCCTAAAAGATTATCATCTATATATTATTATTTATATTATAAATGCGAAAGTTTGGATGGATGGATGGATTTAATGTTTGTAACTCAATCACGCCCCAACCGCTGAACAGATCTGGGTGAAATTTGGCACAGATATAGATTATAGTTTGGAATAACACATAGACTACTTTTTATCCCGGAAAATTAAAGAGTTCCCGCTGGAACCAACAAACCTCAATCCACGCGGACGAAGTCGCAGGCATCAGCTAGTATTACATAAAGATGTGTCGAATTGATAACCTTTTTTTGAAGTCAGTTAAAAATATGTCATTTTCTTTTAATTGGCAGCACAGTAACAAGCTAACCAAGGAAGGCTACCTGATAATCCGCTCTGACGTGACCAGAACTCAGCAGCTCAACTTGGCGGACTGTCTGCAGAAGCTGAGGAACATGATCCGTGACGCCGCCACCACTAAGAGGGTACCCTCTCCGGAGACGGAGGAGAGGATCCGACAGAGGTAAAGATACAATATTTTTCCAGACACATTTTAATAATAATCCATACTAATATTATAAATGCGAAAGTGTGGTATATCTGTCTGCTACGCTTTCACGCCCCTGTTGATTTTGATGAAAGTTAGTATAGAGATAGGTTGTATCCTGGGGAAGGTCATAGGCAACTTTTTATCCCGGAGAATTAAGCAGTTCCTGCGGGAATCGACAAACCCTGACGCAGGAAGTCACAGGTATCAATATTCAAAATTCAAAAGTTTTTTATTCAAATAGACTTTTTACAAGTGCTTGTGAATAGTCAAATGAATCTACCACTCATTCGGAATGCCGTTCCTACCGAGAAGAACCATCCATGGAAGAATAACCATCTTGTGAATATAATATATGAATGATGTGCTAATATCCAATAGCTATATTTTGTCCAACCATTTATTTTACTTTTGGCTGCTTCGATTTTTGATAATAATCCACTTTGAATGAATGAATGAATACACTTTTATTGTACACCACAAAGGAAATTATAAAAAAGAAAACTTAGCTACTAACAAAGTAAGTATACAATTTGGCGGCCTTATCGCTACATAGCGATCTCTTCCAGGCAACCAATGGTGTGAAAGGACATAGCTACAAATACAACCGGTAGATGGTGCTGAAATAACAAAATAAATAAAAAATATTTATATAATGCTACAAATTATAATACATATTATATAAAATAAATATAACATAAATACTACAAATATAACATATAAATATACATATATACTCACAAATAAATAAATATATAAATAACTAAACGTAAACCTCATAAAATAAAATATGGGACAGTAGGTATCAAAATATAAAAAATAAATAAACTACTATACAAATAATATTATTATTGCGACAAATAGTAATTTTTTACAAGCCTTTTAAAGATATTTATCGATTGAGCCTCTCTGATTTCAAGAGGCAAAGCATTCCACAACTTAACAGCTTGTACAGAAAAGGATTTATGGAAGAAAGAAGAATTATGTGTACTTTCTTATGTGTACTTTCTTTATAAAGAAGTTTTTTCAATTTGACATATTGATATTTATCTTTGCTCAACCATTTTTTATTGTTTTATAAACATACCCAAGAGTTTCAATGACTATGTATATTAATATTAATATATAGTATACCAGATGATGCCCGCGACTTCGTCCGCGTGGATTACGTTTTTTTTATTCCTGGGGGAACTTCCTATTTTTCTGGGATAAAAAGTCCTATGTCCTTCCCCGTGATGTAACCTACCGCTATACCAAATTTCATCAAAATCCGTTGAATAGATGGGCTGTTAAAACGTAGCAGACAGACAGACGGACAGGCAGACAGACAGACAGACACACTTTCGCATTTATAATATTAGCATGGATTAGCATGGATTAATATAATATAGTAAGTATAGTAAAAACCTTTAATTGCAGACACTTGAAGGCATCCCGACTGCGCGTGGCGGTGAAACGCGAGGACTCGTTCAAGCGCGCCCAGAGGCGGTCGCCCACTGTGGTGGACTTATGATTCTTCCCTTAAATTGGGCACTTCCGATACACCGGGGGACTTTAACGACCAAATCTATGTTCAACTTGGCCAATGTTACCATGCAGTTCTAATGTTACCCACCTTCACTGCAGCTAACTAAATAGAGGCATTTTTTGGTTAGATGTGTTTTTTTGTTAACTATCCCTAATTGTTGGGTAGACCTAATTTTTTAATTTGTCTCAATTTTGTACTCTCAGTTTATGGTAAACTGGAACTCTGATTATTACATTTTTTTAGCCCTCGATTGCAATCTGAATGGTAATGCCAGTATTTGTGGGCTAATTTGGCAGTACATTTGACATCATTGGCTCTAATGATAGTTTTGAATCGTTAAAGTCCGGTGCACCATTTTGGATTTAAAATGGTGGTTTCTTTAACAGTTGTTTATGGTTTTGATTAATGAGTAATCCTAATTACAACAACTGTTAAATGTGTGCCCAATTTAAATGAAATAAAATAAGTATAGCTCTCGCCATGATTGTTGAAACTGCGCAAGAGTATAAGATGTTGTATAGAGAGATATATAGATGCGGAACGATCTGGAAACCCATTGCTAATCAAAAGATGTTTGTTCAAAATTGTTAACCTACACACTTTTTTTAACGTGCTTGTGTTAATTAACTACGGTATTTTAAAACTAAACGAACGCGAGCGCTCCAAGCGGGTAAAGAAAGCTCCTACGATTATGTTGGGGGATGCCCCGTCGCTCACGTCCGCAGGAACTACCTTCTACCTCCCTACATGTGTTCCCTGGGTGGTGGTAAACGAGCGACTAACTTTCAGGCGAAATAAGCGTTATTTTTAATTAGCTTGTTTATATTATAAAAACGCTTAAATATACTAAACGCCATACGATTAAATAAACCATTATGTTATTATTGGAAAGGGGTCACAACCCTCGGCAATGATGAATACGACGCAGAGAGAGAGGCAGGCAGTTTGGGGTTTCAACAGTCACAGCGCATATTGTATTGTGTGTAATTAAAACAACATTTTATTGTAATTAGCTGTATTATTCCTACTTAGATTATTAATTAATAAACGCTTTAGTCAGAAAGGCTTGTTTTTCATTTATATATAGCCTTTTTTAAGGAATAGATATTTTTCTCATAAAACAGAAATCGTACTGTAAAATATTTTTGAAAATATTAAGCGGAGGAAGATGAATGAATGAATGAAACGAATTTGAATGTAACTTAGCACACTTATTGCTAATAAACACATTAAAAGATTTTTTATCTTGAAAAGCATTAGATTTCTTCGGGATTGGGCTTCTATTAATGTCTGTGGGATTGGGGATAAAAGGTTTGGGCGAATTTACTCTGTCCTCCGAGCATTAAATGCTTTAATTTTAAGGACTAACATTCATAGTAAGACATGTTGGAAGGCTCAGAAGGGCTGGAACCCAGAGCCGTAAAGCCAGTTGATAAAAAAACACGTTGGATTTTCTTTCTTTATTATAAGTCTATGGTTTATTTTGTTTCTGTTTCCATGACAACAGCGAACAGCGTGGCGAACGTAGTGATTACCTTCTCTCTGGCGTGGCGTTGGAAAACAAAGAATTATTAAAAGTTTGTGGAAAGAAAATAGGCTATTGGTTGTGTTTTACAATAACTCTTTAACAGTAGTAGCCCTAACTAAGATCCAAAAATGTCCTATAGGGATCTAAGAAGTAAGTATAGATAAATTATTTCTTATTAGTTTTACTAAACCTTCGTCATTTCAAACCTTTGCCAGCCCACAAGTGAGCACGAGCACGGTAATATTATCACGAGTCTTACGAAGGGAAGGGGTTGGGCATAATCCACCACACTGGCCTAGTGCGGATTGGCAGACTTCACACACCTTCGAGAACATTATGAAGAACTCTCGGGCAAGCAGCCCCCCTAATTATGTAAGGTATCGTACATACAGGTAAAAGAATGGGTACACGAAATTGAGCTTTAATTCAACGCATTTAAGGTTTATTTTACTTTGACGCCGTACATTTATGATTTGATGGGCCATTCTTACCAAATCGGGGGGCAGGTTTCCTCACGATCTTTTCCTTCACCGTTAGAGCAAGTGATATATAGGTATACTTAATTGCTTAAAACGCACGACTCAAGAAAAGTTAGAGGTGCGTGTTTGGCGATCGATCCCCCGACCACCTGAAGAGTCCCCTATTCTCTAACTCGGTGGCTATCAAAAAGTGAAAGCCCATTTTTTATCAAAAAAGAAGCCAAGCCAAGTAGAAGTCGCGGGCATCATCTAATAAAAATATATACGTTGTAGCGCCATCAAGTATCGCCCTTTCGCGGGCCTCTCGTAGGAAACGAGTGCCCAAGTGATTCCAGGAATGAACACCCCTCCTCCCGACCGGGCGAGGGGTGGCCAGTCCACGGAACGCACCGCGCCGCGTCGCACGCGCCACGCATGCCCTATTTTTAACACCAAGTTTCTTTGTAAACCACAATATGTTTTAACTTTTGAATAAACAAAGGACTTAAGTACAAAACACGGACTTTGATTAAAAACCACCCCTATAACGTCATCTTTGGCTTTCATATATTTTGATAGCCACTGAGTTAGAGAATAGGGGGGCAGGAGGTCGAACGTCATAACCTCTAGGCTTTCCGCCTTATAAATTATTTATACCTACTGAACTGTCGTAGACTTTAGCGAAGCCATGCGGGCGCTAGGCTTTCCGCATCAGATATCTCTGGAAAGCTTCCGCAACCCCAACTGGGAGCTGGTGGAGGCTTGCCTGCGCTGGCTGGCGGCCAGGGTCGAGCCTGATGCTGCACTGGCTGGCGGCAAGGAGACGGTGGACCAAAGAGTCGCCATGGTCACGCATGCTACTGAACTGTTCGTGAGTATATCTACAACTGGTGCTAAGGTTAAATTTTAAAAAATATGTGATTGGTAAACTGTGAACTGATTTTAATTTACTTGGTAAGTGTCTCTGCATCGTATTCCTCATTACTGAGGGTCGTGAGCCCTTTCCATTAATTCAAGTAAAACAATGCCTCGAGAAGTTTTATGATAGTTAGGTGAACAAAATATAATGGTAACTTTTTTAGGTACAATATTTGTAAGGAACCCTACAGTTATATCTAGTAATTAACCTATAACTATGCACGAGGGCGAAAGTATGTAGGTACTATTTAGACAGTGCCAAATGAGTAAGGGCTCGTGCAAAAGGTTCTTGCTCGTGAAGCGTGCAGGCCATATCGCGCGACTTCCAGCGATGACAATGCAGTATGCGGGCGCCGGTGGTCTCATACTGCACTGGATTCCCTCTTGTGCGACGAACACGTGTTTGGCTGCAGTCTTGCGGCTATCCGTTCCGCAAAAACATGGCCATGGACTGCCCAATGTTTCTTCAGCTTGATAATCCTTTGGGCAATTTTAGTCAAGTAACATCCTTGATATGTTTTTTCTTTTTATGGTTTTAATGTAATGCTTGACAGGGGATACACGAGTACTCAAAAGATTATTGAAAAGAAAGTTCTGATATCTCCCCAGCCTCGGGGAGGCCCCAGGATTGAAAATATCCTGATGTCTCCCCGATGTGCCAATCAAGGGAGATACGAGTCCGGAGCCCCAATAGCATGTCTTGGCTGAATTTTGTGACACTTCAGCATGATTAGCAACGAAAGTGTTAAATAGTTTATTCCATATTTCCCATAGCACTCACGCGCAAATCTGAAGCTGAACGGCAAAAAGATCTACGGCGCCGACGGCTGGGCGGTCCGGGAGCTGCTGAAAGTGGCCAGCCTCCTGCGGTCCGCGTTGGACGCTCCAAGCCCGGATGAACAACTAGCTGACTCCAACCCTTTGGTTTACGATGTCAGCAATCGAGTAAGTTTATTATCCACCATAAGTATCTTTACCAGTTACCACATGATTATACGCCAATGTTTCGACGCTCGCATGTTGATTTAAAATATTGTAGTAAGGGTAAAACGTCTTGGAGCGTGTTAATCTAGTAGTTTTGACGTCGCGTCGGGGATCATGATCCTCAGGCTCGCCTAAGAGTGATTTCTGAGTAACGTGCGTTTTTTTAATCCACTACTCTACTCATCTCACGGTGGAAAGTTATGATGCAGTCTAAGACCGGCGATACACGGACAGCTTGAAGCAGTCAGGATGGACTGCTTCAAGCTGCGACTGCATAGTGAACTACAGTCTTCTACGTACCCACATACATGGAACCGTTCGAGCTGCAGTTGCGACTGCTTCGGGCGGTTGGCAGCAGTTATCAATGGTAGCTTCAGCCTTCAAGCTGTTGATTATGACTGCTAAAACGGTCTGTGTATGTTTAATCACTGGCTGACTGCTCGAGCAGTGCGTGTATGGCCGGTCTAAGGTGGAAGCAGGCTAAGCTGTTAGGGGTATGGCCATTGATTTCTACATGACATTGCACTGAAACGCTAAATCGCTTGGCGGTACATCTTTGCCAGTAGGGTGGTAACTAGCCTCCGCTGGACCCTCCCACCAGATAAACCTTACCTTCAGTAAAGTACGCAGCTTGTTGCAAATAAGTAACAGACATCTCGTTCAGATAAGAATAAGAAAATTCGAAAACGGTCGGCTACTGATTTGGTCGAGTATTAAAGCAGTGATTTTTTAAAAACAGATTATATAATTAAATTGTCATACTGCAGGTGAGCGAGATCAAACAAGCTCGAGCATTGGCAACGGATATCACCGCTCAAGGGGCGTTCTTATATGATCTTCTAGCTAAAGAACCGGAGAACAAGGTGAGTTGTCAACTAAAGTCGAAGACGTAGGTATTAATGCACTCGTAACATTTCTAAGTTTAGCTGCAAATTATTTGTGTAGATACAGCGAGATGGTAAGATAAGATATTAATAGATATATTAATAAGATATTAACTATTCGGTGCTGCAATTAAGAGATAATAAATTAAACCGATTTAAAGAGATAAAAGTAGCTCTTTAATACGATGGACGTCTAAACGACATCGTACCGGAGCGCTAAATCGCTTGGCGGCACGTCTTTGCCGCCAAGCCGCCTTTGCCGTGGTAGGGTAGAAACGGCCGACGCCTCCCACAAGGCCAGACCAGAGAAAGTTCAGAAATTATGAACCCGGGACCTCCCACGTTAATGCAGCAGTGCTCAACACTGCGCCAGGGAGGTCGTCAAAAGGGAGGAAGTTTATCGCTTGTGGGTCACATTTCCCAATTATGGCATTTTGTTTAGGAACATCGCGACAAAGCTCTATCTCGTCCCTTGGACATGTCGTCTCTGGAATCAGCGTTGTCTCGAGCGGTGGAATCCCTCTCAGCGCGAGTGAGCGCGGTGCGGGAACAGATAGACAATGTTGCTTCCAGCGAGGCAGCGCTTGACGCGAAGCTGGAGCGGCGTCGAGCGGAGCTGCAGCGAGCGGAGAAGCGGCTCCACACTGTGCAGAAGATCAAGTAAGAACATACTTTAGGGGCATCGTCTAAAGGCTTAATTTCGTCTGTTGAGGGAATCTGGAATCAGCGTTGCCTCGAGCGGTGGAATCTCTCTCAGCGCGAGTGAGTGCGGTGCGGGAACAGATAGACAATGTTGCTTTAAGCGAGGCAGCGCTTGACGCAAAGCTGGAGCGGCGCCGAGCGGAGCTGCAGCGAGCGGAGTAGCGGCTCCACACTGTGCAGAAGATCAAGTAAGAACATACTTTAGGGACATCGTCTAAAGGCTTAATTTCGTCTGTTGAGGGAATCTGGAATCAGCGTTGCCTCGAGCGGTGGAATCTCTCTCAGCGCGAGTGAGTGAGTGGTGCGGGAACAGATAGACAATGTTGCTTTAAGCGAGGCAGCGCTTGACGCAAAGCTGGAGCGGCGCCGAGCGGAGCTGCAGCGAGCGGAGTAGCGGCTCCACACTGTGCAGAAGATCAAGTAAGAACAAACTTTACGGACATCGTCAGAAGGTTCCATTTCCTCGTGTGTCTACTCTGGTATAAGCTCGAAGTCTTGTCTCGTTTCGTGGAATCCTTCGCTTGAAGCTAAACTCGGGCGGTATCTACCGAGCAGAGCTGCAGCGAACGGAGAAGCGGCTCCACACTGTGCAGAAGATCAAGTAAGAACAAACTTTACGGACATCGTCAGAAGGTTCCATTTCCTCGTGTGTCTACTCTGGTATAAGCTCGAAGTCTTGTCTCGTATCGTGGAATCCTTCGCTTGAAGCTAAACTCGGGCGGTATCTACCGAGCAGAGCTGCAGCGAACGGAGAAGCGGCTCCACACTGTGCAGAAAATCAAGTGAGACCAAACGGGCATCAAATGGGATCAAGTGGGCATCGCCAGATGGCTCAATTTCGTCTGTTGAGAGCATCTGGAATCAGCATTCTCTCGTGGGGTGGAATCTCTCACAGCGCATCAATTATCCATCTCCACACTGCAGAAGATCAAGTAAGATCAATTTTTAGGAGTAACACCAGACTCAACGTCGTCCCCTGGATGTGTCGTTTGTGGAATCATTTTCGAATGAACACTGTACAGAATATACCTAATGTGGGTAGGTATAAGTAGGAAATCAAGAAAGATCTCTGAAGATATAGATCTAGAGAAGAAAATAAGTTTTTAAGTCCCACGGGATTTCCATAATTTTACGAGATAAAAAGTAGCCTATGTCACAGCCTTGCAAATGCTCTGTTGCGGCGTAATTGAAGGACAAACCAAAAAAAGCAACAAACAAACACACTTTCGCATTTTATTATATGTATTATAATGATTCTTTAACACAGTTCGAACTTTCGAACACGTTCATTTCGCTACGTTTCCTTTTACACCCTTAGGTACACAACTATGATCTGGATTTCCTTTTCAGCACATCTGTTTCAATCCTGCCTAGTTATATCCACATTTTCTGGCAAAATATACTTAGCTTCTTCCTAGTCATAGCTTAGCCTAGTCATATTTCATCAGTTGTGGTGACGTATATAATGTATTTCCAGGCCAGCGTACCAGAGCGAGCTGAACTCCCTAGAGAGCGAAATAGAGGAGCTTTGGGACCAGTACGTGATGCGATACCGATGCGTGGAGGCGCTTAAACATCAGCTGAGTTTACTGGAGACTGCGCAGGCTGAGGTAATATGTTTATTTTCAACTAGCTGATGCCCGCGACTTCGTCCGCGTGGTTTAAGTTTTTAGTGATTCCCGCGGGAACTGCATGTCACTCTCCAAGTCCTCAACTATGTCCATGCCAAAAATCACGTCAATGCGTTGCTTCGTTTACGTTTACGTTTTAAGCTGTCAAATGATACCGATTTGCTCAGACAATTGCAATCCTGCATTGTCGAGTCAACATCTCCTGAAGATGCTCCGGTATCGGAGTGAAACGTACGTTGAGAGTAGTTTGGAAGATTTCTGTGGTGTGGTGAATATTGCAGGCTATATTAAGTGCTTGATACACACTGTACCACATAGATTTACCTACTCTCGCGGATTATAGCGAATTAAACTTCAAGTTCCTTCAGACAATTGGGCCTCAGATCAGGGTTGGTGTCGGTTCCAGGCGGCAGAGGAGCAGCAGGCGGCTATTATGCAGCTGATCCATAAGTATGAAGCTGAGGATGTGCTGGGGAAACTAAGCGATTCTGGTAAACGGAATATGTACTTACTATATTTTATTTACCTTAGAGCCTCTTACAAGTGGTCAATGTTAAGTTATTGGATCAACCCCCGTAGCCAAGCAATACCTACCTAGCAATACGTTTCGTGTCTATTCTCTTTCTATAATCGTTAACGCTTTAGCGGAGAGAAAAGAAATAAGTGAATAGTCTATCGTTTGCGTTTTTATACTATTTCAGATGATGCGGATTCGAGTGACGAAGACAAAGAGTCAGTGAAACAACCGAGACCTGCGACGAGGCCCAAGACCAGACTCCGTATTAAAACTGCTGGTTAACGCTTTTTCAATGGAAATATCACACTCACTCACTCACTCACCTTAGCCGGACCTGGTAGCTAGATGAATTTAAATATTTTAAACAAGAGTTATTTTAAGCTAGTTTATTGTTAGCGCTGGATTATCACCGACATTACGCTGTCGATGTTAATCCAATGCCAATGCTCACGGTTTCTCGCAATGGTGAAGGAGGAACGAGGTTGGGAAGTTCCTGAGTGCACTGTCCAAAGTATATCGGATAGATTGTAAAGTAGTTTGTCTGTGTCAGGAGCGGGCGCGGACAGTCGGCAAGCTTTCGGCGCGATGCAGGCGCGCGACGAGCTGCGAGACCTGGACGACAGCTCTGACACTGATCTCTCCGACACTCAGCTCTATGGAGGTAACTAGACTCCGCCTTGCATTCTGCAACAAGGTGGCTCTCCACGCCATAAGGGGAAACAAATATAATACTTAATATTATAAATGCGAAAGTGTGTTTGTTTGTTGGCTTGTTGGTTTGTCCTTCAATCACGCCGCAACGGAGTAACGGATCGACGTGATTTTTGGCATGGGTATAGTTGAGGACCTGGAGAGTGACATAGGCTTTTTATCCCGGAAAATAAAGGAGTTCCCGCGGGAATAAAAAAAACTTAAACCACGCGGACGAAGTCGCGGGCATCAGCTAGTTAAAAAAAAACATTTTGTGTCAAAAAAACAATAAAAGCCGGTCAAGTACAAGTCAGACTCGCGCACAAAGGGTTCCGCACCAACTCACAATATCAATTATTTTAGTAAATAGCAAGAAAGATGTCATAGCGCCACGTAATCGGCTGTGAAATAACTGGTTTACACTAGTGGTTCGCCCCGAACTGAGACCTCGCGGTATCCATAAACTTACAGAGCGCCATCTATGTGAAGTTCTGTTAAACATAGTGAAGCTCATTAAAAATTAAATAATTTCCTTTCCTTAGAATATTTATCTAATTTTAGTATTTGTTGTTCAAGTACAGGATATAATTCAAATAAGTGATCAAGTTTCAGGCTCAGCCTTTTCTTTTTAAGCACAAACGAATAAATTTGTACAGAGCGCCATCTATTGACAACATTGTGAAGTTTGTTAAAAATACGTGTGCTCATTAAAAATTAAATAATTTCGTTTCCTTATAATATTTATCTAATTTTAGTATTTGTTGTTCAAGTACAGGATATAATTCAAATAAGTGATCAAGTTTCAGGCTCAGCCTTTTCTTTTTAAGCACAAACGAATAAATTTGTACAGAGCGCCATCTATTGACAACATTGTGAAGTTTGTTAAAAGTACGTGTGCTCATTAAAAATTAAATAATTTCGTTTCCTTATAATATTTATCTAATTTTAGTATTTGTTGTTCAAGTACAAGATATAATTCAAATAATTAATCAAGTTTCAGGCTCAGCCTTTCAGAAAATTGGGAGTTCTGAGGTCATCTTTGGACGTCAGAAAATCACCACTTTGAAAGCCCCCCTTCTATGAGAGCCCCCCTGAAATAAAGATTTTTATAACTTTTTAAGCCATATTCGGCGGGAGGCCATCGGTTTACACAGTATATTTAAATTTGAAGTAATTACGTTCAGTAATTCAGAAGTTATAAGGCTCTGACAGACGGACGGACGGACAAGTGCCAATTCACCCAAGTAGACTCGGAGACCTTCGCTTCGCTCGGTCAATAATTGGTGCTAAAATGGTAGCGCCTGAAAAACAATTCGACACCCTCATTAACGATTTCCGAATTTTTCCTGTACATGTGCAGTGAGACCTTGCTTCTTGCCAAATTGCATGATTCTAACCCTATAATTTTTTATTTATTGGCGAGTGTCAAAATATGCGGCATAAGCGGCCGAATCTTTTGATTGTGTTGACTTAGAAGCTTGATTTTACAGCTTCATGGGACCGTAGACCTAAGTATTTGACATAGAAATTGATTTCAACTTTATACTTGCACAGTTTACGCGTTTCCGAGAAAAAGGGGGGTTGACATACAGACAGACGAACATCAAAAAGTTCACATTTATAATATAAGTAAGATTGTATTGTTTCCGTCTCGCCAGGCGGAGACGGCGGCGGCCGGTGGTCTCGGCCGCGGCCGGCCACCCGCACGCTGGCGGCCGCAGACGATTATGCCGACCTTATACATGGTAACCAGTAACTACTATATTGCTCGCGTTAAGAACTGCCCCCCAATCATGTAAGAATGGCCGATGAAATCGTTAAAGTTCTGCGGCAAAGTAAATTAAATTAGAGCTCAATTTCGTGTACCCATTCTTATACGTTTAGGTATGTACGATACTCTAACGTATAAGAATGGATACAAGAAATTGAGCTATGGTTTATATTACTTTGACGCTGAACCTTTACCATTTGATCGACAATTCTTACATAATCGGGGGGCAGAGGCGTTGGGCCATAAATCATTCTAATCAGCCTATCTCGCTCGCACTCATTGGGCTTATGGAGCATCATGAGGTGTGTAACAGCAGGTAGTTGATATCAATAACATTTATCGACAACATACATTGAACAAATATTTTATTATATTATTTAGGTAATATAATCTATACCTAATACCACAAATAAAAGTGCTGTGGGAATAGAGAACAAACACTAAGCAGGTACAAAAATTAGTTCCAATTTTGCCCACCGGGTCAGATAAGTTTGTGGGACAATTGTGGCCGATTCTGTATAACACAATCTCTAAACTAAAATAGCAGCTTTAAATCTAGTTCTGTCCCTTTCCGTAGGGAATATTATGAAAGGGTTAGCAATATTAGTTAATAGGGTTAGTAATGCTCTAATTTTAGTTTAGTTTAGAGATTGTGCACTACAGGATCAGCCCCATTATAATAGAAATGCAACCATTAATTATATTGACGACGCATCTCGTGAACCTCATCGCTTGGAGTCGTTACTCTTTTTTTTTTTAAATATATAGGCCAGCGCTTGTCAGCAATCACACTTGCTTGCAAGTGGTGATGCAGCCTAAGGTGGAGCGCGCTTGCCTAGAAGATGCCTATTCACTCTTGATTTGAAGGTACGAGGGAAAAACGGAAGCCGGAAGGGCATTCCTTATCCTGGCGGTTCGAATTAGAAACGAGGAAGCAAATCGCTTCGTACGAGCCCGCGGAATTTCGACTGCGTAAGGGTGCAGACCTTGTCGATTGTTGACTCCTTCCATTATGATTGACTTGGTTACCGTGTATGTATTGTTTTGGTCACCAGCGGCGAGGGGTGAAGGCGACGAGGGTTCGGAAGGTTCCCTGGGCAGCTCGTCCGAGAGCGAACTGCGCGTCACGAGCGCGCATCCCGGGACCACTTCCGCGCTCAGCGACAACGAGTTCTGAACACGCGCCACCGAGCAACACACAGTGTAGTAGAAAGTAAAAATAAAAAAAAAAAATTTAAAAAAATTGCAGTTTGATATATACCGTGTATAGTCCCACTAACTAACTTGTCCCGGTGGACAATTTTTTTATCCACTACAACTTCATCAAACTAATTGTGACCCGGTGGCCAAAATTGGAACTAAATACTGTTTGCTACTGTCGCGTTGCGTCGCGACGTCGATTCGCGTTGCTGCGTTTGCCGCTCACGTAGGTTTTTTTTTATCCACTACAACTTAGCCCTTGACTGCGATCTCTACTGATGGTAAGTGATGGTAGCGGGCTAACCTGTTAGGGGCATGGCAGTTATATAAACCCATACCCCTAATCGGTTTCTACACGGCATCGTACCGGAACGCTAAATCGCTTGGTATCGTACATACCTAAACGTATAAGAATGGGTACACGAAATTGAGCTCTAATTTAATGCTGTTATGGTTTATTTACCTTGCCGCAGAACTTTAACGATTTCAGAGGCCATTCTTACATGATTGGGGGGCAGGTCAGATAAGTTTCGAGTGTAAGTTACTTACCTACATTTTGATAAGAATATTTTGTAGCTCATTTCACATTAGAAACGTCAGGCATTGTCCTACGTGAGCGGCAAACGCAGCAACGCGAATCGATACGACGCAACGCGACAGTAGCAAACAGTTACCTATTTACTTCCAATTTTGGCAACTGGGTCAGATAAGTTTGACGCATTATACAACTTTTGGCCTAAAACTGTCAAAACTGGATTATAGGGAAATTTAATTAAAATAGTTTGGTGTGAAAAATAAAATTTATTCACTTCACAAGGGATACATTTTTGCGTTTTAAATATATATAATATTTACGAATGCTTGCCTCTATATACAGATTTGTCCGCGAATAACTACATAGTTCTACCTTACGGTAATATAATTTAAGGGATGGTCTGAATTAAAATTGCACGCCCTTTACACAATATATGAATCAAGGCGTTCAATTAATAAACTCAATATTTAAGTATTAATAACAATATAAAAATACATGAAAACAAATAGTATATTCAACATATTTACACTTTTACTTAATTGGGTATCTATACCTACTTACCTATTTATAAACTATCATAGCTTCTATATTAAAATAATTACAAAGAATAAAATAAAAACCAAAATATACCTAGTTAAATAAAATTGGTAACAAGAATAATAAACGCTAAGATAATAAAAAACCTACTTGTTATAATGATGCCCATAACTTAATATCGAAAGACTTGGTTGGACAAGAATTGGAAGTCTTTCAAATAAATGTAGGAATGTCTGATTTTGCGGGATAAAAAGCATTATGCTGCCACCATCACATTTTATGGCGCGTTTACATTAGTTCAGTTCAGTGACCGTACTCGACTGTAACCATATTCGGTCACCGACGAATGGAAACTGAAATTCGGTTGGCCGCATTCGATTGCAGACCGTTTGCGGCGACAGACCTGCTTTAAAAGTTGTTACAGTTGGCCGTATTCGGTCATAAGGGGTCATCTACAAAATACGTCACACGTTAAGGGGGGAGGAGTGGGGACGAAGAAGTGTGGCATTGTGTGACAAGGGGTGGGAGGGGTCCTAAGTTTCGTGACGTCACATTTCAAAATCTTATACACCTAAGTGCTAAAATGCCAAATTTGAACTATTAACGAAAAACTTAAACTTTTGTGATTGATTTGATGTTGATTATATTAAAAAATAATTTAAATGGAAATAAAACTAATTTCGGAAGTGCTGTTTTGATTTAATAATTTCTAAATGTAAAATTGCAAGATATGTGACGTCACACTAGGGAGGGGGTTCTCATAAATGTGACCAACTGTGACAAGGACGGGGGAGGGGTCAAAAATCACGAAATTAGTGTGACGTACTTTATTGATGACCCCTAACTGACTCGTGCTTAACTTGTTGTTGGCTGAAAACCGAATGCTGTCGACACATTTGGTCACCGAGCTAATGTAAACAGGCCATTAGATTTACTACTACTTATTTAATTTAATTAGTGGATTAATTTAGCACTCAATCTTGTAAACGGGCACCCGTATTCAGAATATCTATCTTAATTAAAAAATACATACTTATATTTGCATTGAAAATCTTAAAATTAGAGCTAAGTAATATGAATTGAGCAAATTTAGATGTGTTATAATATTTACATACCAATCGTTATTGATTTCCCTCGCACGAGAATTTGGCACCGGTTAGGTACATCGGACTTCGAGTTCAAATATACAAGCTAAAAACTAAGTTAACAATAGATTAAGATAAAGCTACTTTACCACGGACCACGGTTAAAATAATTACCACTCGCGCAAACATCTTCGTCATTCAATTCTTTGTTCTGTAATAAAATTGGATGAGGTTATTTAGTGGCTTATTAAAAATGTTTTAATTACGAAAATAATAGTAGGTAGGTAGTGTACGTCCGTACAGTAAACGTAAAGCAATTTAAAGAATATACACAAAAATCTATTTTGTTTGTTTTATCAATCAGTTACATGTTAAACCAGATCCATTGCAGTTATATTAATTGGTTTATTTCTTGGAAAAATTCGTATAATCGTATAATAAAGTACTGTTTTTGGTAAGTAGTCACTTATGTAACTAACTAGAGTCAGGTAATAGAGTTTGTCCTCCAACTTCCAAGCCAGCTTAGATTAGCTTTGGTTTAAATTGTTAAGAACTTAGATAGTAATTAGGCATTAATGGAGCATATTATAATCGTGTAAATAGTTACTCGACTAGAGATAAGTAGCTAAGTCATTAAAAAACGAATTCAGAGCAATTTTCTGTGGTCAGCGATTTTAATTTTCTTTGTGGCCCGTGTAAAGTAGCGGTAGACTAAGAATTACATTAATATAAAATGTAAAACAAATATTTAGAAAAGTTGTCTTTTCTAATAATTAGAATGTTTTACTTACATCAATTAAAACTAGATAAATAATAAGTGGAACTTAAATCGATTCCTATAACACAGATATTTGACGATACAGAACAATTTTACATTTGTTCGTGTTAGTAACGTGAGGGTTAATGAAGTGACCGTTTTGTTATTTTATCAAACACCAAAAATTAAGAAAAAAAAATAATCGAGAAAATTGTATCGAGTTTCTTATCAGAAGAAAAGTCGTTTTCCGTAATTTTGTAAGTTTTTCGTAATTTTCCGAGATAATAAGTAGCCTACTTATGTACTTCCCCGGGATGCAAGCTATCTCTTTACCAAATTTCATCAAAATCGGTCATCTGAAAAGATGGGCCTTTCGAATTTATAATATTAGTATGGATTCATCATCCCTATCATTAGATACATAATAATATTAGTGTATATTAATAGTGCTTGGTTAGTAACAAATAAGTGATTTAGTTAATATTTACAATTTCTATCCACGTAAGTAAAGCTATTGCGTTTAGTTTGGTTCTATTTTAGAAAAACTATGAGTACTATGAGTATTATAACATACAACCTACTAATTAAAAACTACATATTTATAAAGTACTTAAGTGCTATTCGAAGGTGTTGTAATTGTTCCTTTAAAAAAGCCAAAATATTGGTGCAGAATAGCGATGCAGATGCGAAGCAAAACGACTTGGGGTCTCTTCCAAATGTTCCAAAGGATACTGAACTTTATTTCAATTGGGTAATGGACAAATTTGTGTGGAGAAAATGAATCAGGCGCGCGAATTTGTTCCCTTGAATTTACAAAATCCCCTTTGAAAATCTAGAAAAACAAACGTGTGTCACTTGTTTTGATTCTGCCAATATGCTTTGACCATTATACAGTTAATAAAAATAACGTTTAATAAATTTAACGATATTCATCGACCATACATTGATATTAGTATACATTCGCAAAACTACTTAAATAACTAATCAAATTAATTCTTTTTTTAATAATTACAGTTAAGTGGGTAGGTATGTATAGAAAGTCTTCTGATATGTAATCTATAACCTATTATTTTAACAATATACTCTGATTATCATTATTATAAAATTATCGTTTGACACTAAACTAGCTACCTATCTTTATACATTTTTTTGAGCAATCCCGAGGATGTGTGACTGTGTTCTAGTTACAGAGGTTGTCGAATAGAAAAAACTTCGCTAGCGCGATTGACACATTATGTGTACGGGCACGAAACTAGCGGTAGCGGGGCGACGGCGGTAGCGGGGCGATGCGATTAGTCGGCGAGCTGGCGACGAATTTCGAGAACAATTTGAAAGAGGTCAGGTAATACTTTATAACCGACAAAAACGTCTGGGATTTATTTTTCGAATTCTATAAGTATAAACCGACCTTCCCGAAATTCGTCGCCAGCTCTCGGATTCCATCGCCCCGCTGTCGCCGTCGCTCGGCCGTCGCTAGTTTCGTGTCTGACGCCTATGTGTGGCGCCATCTAGTTTGTTCGGTGCAAGTTGCTTTGTCGCTGGTTGCTCAAAAGTCTGGGGACCCTGGACTTGACACCCAACCTCGAGGCCCTAAGCCATGACGGCAGGCCTTAGCCGAATATATTATGTGTCGGCTTAAAGAAAATTACCGGGAAAGCGTTCTTTCCCGCGCCCATACCCGGGTAAGGAGGCACTGCTCGAGGCCCGCGCCCCGGGCCCACGGCCAATTGGAGAAGACCACGCTCTCTCTCAAAAATCTGTTCCAGTTTACGGAAACTGTAATTTATCATAAATCTTGTTGTAGTTTTACCGTTTCGGATGTGCATTTAACAATTCTCATTTCTCCCGTCGCTTGCTTTATTGCCATCCCTTTCCCGGTACACTGGATACATCCATCTATTGATTATGATAAAAAAAATAGATGTATCTATCTATTGATATGGATAGATACATCTATTTTTTTCTGGGCCCTTGTTCCTACTATAGATCTTTCGTTGTGGTTTGTAAAGCGCCATATACCTACCTCGTGATTGCAAGTGTGTGGATACGGATACCGTGACATTGTGGCCAATTCTGTTCAACACAATCTCTAAGCTAAGACAGCTCTAAATCTAGTGCTCATTTCATTATACTCCCCTTTTCCGCAGGGAAAGGAATAACAATATAAATATATCAACAAATAACAATATAATATATATTATATAATCATAATATATTTATATTGTTATGAAAGGGATAACAATAGATATACCTAAATTGTTATAAATTGTGGGATAATAAGTTTTGACCGAGCATTTTTCCGAAAATACCTAACTTCCGTTCGAATTGTTTTTTCATATTTATAAAATACGTTAAACCTTATGACACTTTCTCAAACCCTAAACCTTCGTCGCCTGAGGAATTACTGTTGGGGTCCACTAGCTTCCTTTCGTAGAATATAAGTAGAGATGGTGCGTACAACAGAATTGGCCTCAGTAGGTATGTGGTTATTATCACGAACATGATAATAGTCCTTAAAGCCCGTCAGCCCGCAGCAGCAGCGTGGTGGGTGTAAGCTCTAATTCCCTCTCGCCTATGAGAGTGGAGGCCTATGCCCAGCTGTGGGAGGTTAATGGGCTGTAGTGGTGTGATAGTGACAGTGTGTTAGTGTGAGTGGCCGTGCGAGGTGTCTGTGGCGGAGCTGGCGAGCGAGTCGTGATGCTCAGCCGCGTGCCGGCTCTCATCGCACACCGCTATGAATTGCTCCGCGTATGCCCTGGAAATAGAGCAAAAGCGGTCAACAGTATGTAAAGTAAGTAAGGGTAACTTAATATAATATAACTAGTGGTTCGCCCCGAACTGAGACCTCACGGTATCCATTAGTTTTAACTATCTTTACCTTCATAGACATCAGTACTATCAGTAGACTATTTTTTTATTCCACGTACCTAAGATGGTGCTATAATAACGTCTATTATTTGTAAGCACAAACAAATGAACTTTTACAGAGAGCCATCTATTGACATCATTGTGAAGTTCTGTTAAAAATACTGAAGCTCATTAAAAATTAAATAATTTCGTTTCCTTATAATATTTATCTAATTTTAATATTTGTTGTTCAAGTAGGTACAGGATAATATAATTCAAATAATTGATCAAGATTCAGGCTCAGCCTTTCAGAAAATTGAGAGTTCTGAGGTCAACTTTGACGTTAGAAAATCTCCACTTTGAAAGCCCCCCCATTTCGTCAATTTTAGGGGAAAAATTAAAAAACGAAATATTTTTGGACTCTATTCTTAATTATCTTTAAAATGATAGGTATATACAGCAACCCTATGTAAAGCTATAAAAAATATTATTTTACTTCGCATTCGCTTCTATGAGAGCACCCCCCTGAAATAAAGATTTTTATAACTTTTTAAGCCATATTCGGCGGGAGGCCATCGGTTTACATCCTCTTCAAGTCGTCCACCGTAGGGTTTTCTCTGTCGGAGCGTCGCTTGCGGTGTATATTCGCTCGCGTATCTTATTCAAATATGGGAAAAAGGCCTACCTACCTATCTAGTCCCGTGTAAGTCCTCTTCAAGTCGTCCACGGTAGGGTTCTCCCTGTCGGAGCGTCGCTTGCGGTGTATCCGCTCAAGGGATCGCGTCAGCTGCGTGTCGTCGCGTCGCCCGCGTCCGCGCCGCTGTCGCTCCGTGCGCGCGCCGCGCGGCGACCGGCGACGGCGCATGCGCTGCAAATATTATAACACGTTTTTTTTAATCCACTATTAAGTGATGATGCAGTGATGGTAAGTGGTTGCCTCTATCTTAGACTGAATCATTAAAGTACCACCCAGGTTCAAATCCTGCCGGTTCCAAAAATTTTAGATATGTATTTAAGTAAGTTTAGAAACTTTCCTGGTGTGTGAAGCACTGTAATAAAATTATAAAATGGGTAAGTTGATAGGTAGGTGGTAGGTGCTACATACCGCGTCCGGCACGGGGTAGAAGAGCGGCGGCGCGTACGCGTTGGGCGGCAGCGGCAGCGGCAGCGTGGCGTAGCGCGGCGCGGGCGGCACCACCATGCTCATCGGCATCCGGCCCAGCTGCGGCAAACATACATTTATACCGTTAATACTTGCTATAATTATATTCTTTATTAAAAGGTACAAACCAAATACAATATTATATAAATAATGTCAAGTTAAAAACTAAAATAAAATATTAATTATATTTCGTCGCTTCATTCTTCAGATATAATTTTTACATTGTAGTTTCCTTATCATGCAGCAACAATCGTACGATTTTAGAGATGTTTTATTTTAGTATAATGATAAAATTCTCCCACACACATTCTTACACATTCAATATATTTTGTTCGTCATTCTTTTTTCGTGCGTAGCAACGATCGGACGTTCCCACTTTCAACAAAGTTAATATTATTATTTTATATCTAAATAAAAAATATTGAAAAAGAAACAGCCGCTGCTTCTTACAGGAAAACGGTGAGTCTTAAATCTTTCAATTTCAGTAATTTATTTCATGCCTGACAGGCTTAAGAAATTATACTTAAATTATATTTTCATGCAGTGTCAAATTACACTATGTTGTATGTGGGTACTTAAACAAAACAGTTCTGTCACTTTCATTGTGGCTCTTGCGTATTTATTACATTAATAATTATAATATCTAACTCACTAAAGGTTTTCCTAGGGTTTACCCGAGAGGTAACAACGAAGGAGAGTAAACTTTTCAGCATAAAACACGCTTATGAAATTATTCTTTTATGCAGCGTTTAATTATTCTAAATGTCCATCCGGCGGGTTGCCCAAGAGGCACCATGAAGAAGGTTAAGCCCGTCAGCATGGCTCGCCTAAGTAATTATAGTTACTTAGTACTTACACGAAGTACGTGTTAAAGTACGCTAATCCACTGGGAGGTTACTAGCGAAGTAACACGACGCAAATCAAACCATCCAGCTAGACACTCCTAGCGACAGCAGGATAAGGAGAAATATTGGCGCCCGTTAGACTCGTCTGATGACGAGAACTTTGCAGGTTAGTCGAAAATTCTATTACTAAGTGTTAAAAAGTGTTTTCTCACCTCCGGGCGGAAAGCGTCAATTTTCCTCCCGCTGCGCTAAACGAAAATGCCGCTTTCCGCCTCCGTCGAGGAGAAAAATAGTATACACACCACGGGCAGTAAATAAGAAAGCCTCAGATCACATGTTTATTGACCTCGGCTTCGCCTCGGACAACAATTACATGTGATCTGAGACATTTCTTATTTTACTGCCCTAGATGTGTAATGTACTATTTTAACTCGGGATTGACTGCGAGTCAATTGCGAGATCATAATTGGCTGCGAGCCAATTATGAGTCATATTCTTATGACACTCATGCAGTGAATATGTGCCACTTGGACTAGATAATATGCACATTAACTGCAAGCTAAAAAAGTGTTTTTTACTCGGGATTGACTGCGAGTCAATTGCGAGATCATAATTGGCTGCGAGCCAATTATGAGTCATATTTTTATGACACTCATGCAGTGAATATGTGCCACCTGGACTAGATAATATGCACATTAACTGCAAGCTAAAAAAGTGTTTTTTACTCGGGATTGACTGCGAGTCAATTGCGAGATCATAATTAGCTGCGAGCTAATTATGAGTCATATTCTTATGACACTCATGCAGTGAATATGTGTCACCTTGACTAGATATGCACATTAACTGCAAGCTAAAAAAGTGTTTTTAACTCGGGATTGACTGCGAGTCAATTGCAAGATCATAATTAGCTGCGAGCTAATTATGAGTCATATTCTTATGACACTCATGCAGTGAATATATACTTATCACCTTGACTAGATATGCACATTAACTGCAAGCTTTTGTCCGCGAGACAATATTAACGCAAAATGCGTACATACTCGTACATACTACCTCCATATTCGTCCGCTCACTTATTGTATTCTTTAGAGATACAAATGAGGTTGAGCACCATGCACAAGACGAATTCACCATTCTCTGAATAAGGGGGAAGTCGTGACGAGTCAAAGACGACCAACTATATCAGATTCGTCACTTAAGGACCAGCTTAGCAAGCCCAACACAAATTGATTTCGTTTCGTTCACAAATACTCGAGAAGTATCCGGAACACAGGTAAATTAATTATTTACCTACTTATAAAGAAGGTTACTTTTTACTCTTATTATATTTTTTTCGGGCGAGGTAGCAAACGCACGTGCACTGTTTGTTAAAACTTTTAAAAGTGAATATTTAAGTGAAATGCCGAAACGAAAACGCGAACAACAGAAACGTAATCGTCGAAGGATTATTATAGAATCCTCATCAGACTCCCGGTATGCATTCATAATTCAACCTACCCTCGCATAAAAATAATTTTTCACTATCATAATATTGCATTAAAATACAGCTAAATTATATCGCTTTCAAAGCAGAAAACCGGCTTATTCGAACGTACAAACGCCTGATGGTTGACCAAGAGTTAAAACGATGGCCGTTTACCTTACTTTTCATCATACTTACCTGTGTAAGAAAAACATACAACAAACATTTTTCTCTAGAAATCACAAATCATTGTGTAACTGAACAACCTGGCGATTCACAGAGTGTTAACACGAAGGTTTCACAGGGACTAAAACTTTAGTCTCGTACCTACATTTTCAGACTGTAATATTATGTAACAGAACAACATGGCGGTTAACCGAGAGTTAACACGAGGGTTTAAATACACGCTAAAAGTTTCGTCTTGTACGTTCCATACAACAATGGGGTGTAGGCGAACAACCCGGTGGTTAACCGAGAGTTATCACGAAGGTTTAACAGATGCTAGAAGTTACACCTTGTATATTTCATACGATAATATTATGTAACCGAAAAACCTGGCGGTTAACCGGGGGTTAACACGCAGATTTAATAGATGCTCTAAGTTTGTCCAGAGCTCGATCCAGAACTCCTCGGGGTACTCGGAGATAGAAGAGACAGGAAATGATCCAAAATTTGGTGAAAAATATAATAAATGAATAGACCTGAAAGAAACGTAAATCATTCAGTGAATGAAATAGTCAAGATCTCAGGTTCAAAATTTCCAGATGTAATTGTTCACAATATAAAACCTCTCAGTATCAAACGTACATACACCGTCAGAGAGGTAACAAAAGGTCTGAGATAATGAATATATCCTTTTTATCAGTTATCTAGGTACTTTAGCGTTATATAAATTCAATTTATTTACGAATACTGTAGATACAGAAAACGAAAATAAAAGCGGCTAGTATCTTGCCTCATAGTGGTGTGCAAAGAAAATTTGCAACAAAAATGTGTGGTAAAATTGCAAAAATTACCCACAAGTTTTACGTTTTTCCTACCCACATGTTCTTGGGCTCAAATCTCTAGTTTTATATCTTCATCGTGCTGGAAGCATAATATTATATCATACATCCGATGACGCGTAAGAATGGTTGACTAAACTTAGAAGACGGCAGAAAAATAAAAACCTAATTGAGAACCTTTTCCGTTTTGGAAGTCGGTTAAACGGCGAGTATTTTTACGACCAGAAGTAGACTTCGTATGATGTACCTAACAATGTAAAATTTTATCGTATTATTGTTTTTTAAAAAAGATTTTTCGCGGGCTAGCGGGCAAGCATTACTGCAAACTCGGGATAATGCATAGTTCATGCTGCCCGAAGCGGGATCTTAACTTTAGTATCTATGCATCGTCCATATATTGGAAACAATCTTTGAAAAATCGTCATAACACTGTCGTTATTATAATACCTACATCGTTATCACTCGTGGAAAATATACAATTTACTCCGCCTTAACATACTCCATAATAACTTGCTTAATGCAAAATTAAAATACTTGGTTTTTTTGTAAAAAGAGTAAAGAGTATAGATCCACGCTCTCAGCGCGTCTACCTTAATAATTGACGGAGGGAAATGATTTAACGCATTCATTCAAAAATAAGTAGGTACTTATGAATACTAAATAATTTATAATGACTGATGACACAGGTTTTTAGCGACATGAACAACTAGGTTGTCCATTGTTAAAAAAGTATAGTAGCCTGATATCTCACTTAATTTAAAGCTTCTAACGTCAGTGGGGTTTAAAGCCCAAACCGACCGACTTACACCTCCAAGTCGACATTAGTACTACCTAGTAGACTAGTAGTCTATCACAATATCGACCGAGTATATTCATCATTTTTCATTTATATTCTGCGGGGAACTTATACACAAATAGGTATTTGTCGTATTCCATAATCTTGATTATGGCACAATTTTATGACAAACATCATAAAATGGTACCATTATTAATAATTTCATTAAATATGTGCCTGTTACTACAGGCACATAATTCACCTCTACAACAATAAAGGACCTCTACAACAGGACCGGAATAACCCGTTCCTTTCCCGCCGCGTTTTGAAAAATTATAATTTTCTCCCCCTTTCTGGGTAGGTTTCCAAACGTTCAAACGTCCCATTGGACGTCTGTTGTGTGTAAATACAACCAAGTACTGGGCCGGCTAATATACTTTTGATTAGATTATAAATCTTGCAACATTAACATCAATAATTTTTGATTTCATTTGCTTGCATCCAACCTGTAAGCTTGTTACTCAGGCGCTGATGTAAAAAACACAACATTGTATTTCTAAAGTAAAATGAATACTTAAGAAAAATCTTAGACTCATCTTAACTATACGTAGATGAGAATATCAAGAAATCCGCACATGATTCCAACCTTAAGCATAAAGCTGCTTAAAACATTACGACTCAAATAAGAGATTGAAAAAAAAAATATATATTGACAACAATAATTAGTATCTATTCAACATGGATACAGTTCTTGCAAAAATAGACATTTTCTGTATCTCTAAACATCTACAATGTAAAAATTATATCTGAAGAATGAAGCGACGAAATATAATAGATGATCAAACGAACTTCCTGAAGTGAAGTTCGATCATTATTATATGAGTCGCTTCATTCGAAGATATATAAATAAATTCCCAACCCACCCAACCCGAAATATATTTTTGCAATAACATTAGGTACTTATATATCTCTAAAAAGAATGACGAACAAATATTGAATGTGTAAGAATGTGTGTGGGAGAATTTTATCATTATACTAAAATAAAACATCTCTAAAATCGTACGATTGTTGCTGCATGATAAGGAAACTACAATGTAAAAATTATATCTTCGAATGAAGCGACTCATATAATAATGATCGAACTTCACTTCAGGAAGTTCGTTCGATCATCTATTATTGCCAATGGCAATAGATAAGTATACATACTAATTAGTCTTACGTATGTCAACATTGAGCAAGTAGGTACGTAATAAGTGGTAGGTACTATTGTATCAGGTTTTCTTCCTATTTTTTTTTATTATAATTTATTTGCTTTGCTTTGAAAATGTAGCAGTCCAGATTCTCGAGGCTCGCAAACAACTCCAGAATGATGCGATTCGCGATCGCATGATCGCAAAGAAGTCCGGTACTGTGGCCTTAGCGAACGCTACCTATATAGAGACTGGACTTCTATCACAGAATCTTCTATACAAATAGCACATGAATATTATTGTCTGGAACTACTAAGTAATCACGCTTAATTCCACTCGCAAAGTTCCACTTCATTGAAGCGTACAACTTACAAGATTATAAAAATAAGTAAATTAGGTAGATATCTATAGAAAATTGCCTCTGCCCAGGATACATTTGCGGTTAGCCGAAGATTGGAACCGAGCAAGTTTGAAAACAAATCCAACGTTTACCAAAAAAAACTTCTTTTTCGATCATCATCATTCACATTTGACGACCTCCGTGGCGCAGTGTTGAGCGCTGTTGTCTTAACGTGCGGAGGCCCCGGGTTCGATCAGGGTCAATTTGGGCATTTATAATTTCTGGATTTTCCCTGGTCTGGCCTGGTGGCGGGCTTCGGCCGTGGCTAGTTACGACCCTACCGGCAAAGACGTGACGCCAAGCAATTTAGCGTTCCGGTACGATGCCGTATACTTTATGCACCTTTTTCGAAACTACTCAAAAACAGTGAAAAAGCTTTAATCCAAACTAAAGGTAAGTAATTGGACACTTCAAAGATTATCATGAAAAAGCATTTTTGTTTTTATTGTGAGACTAGCAGATGCCCGCGACTTCGTCCGCGTGAAATAAGTTTCGGGTTTAATATAGCCTATGACACTCACAAATAATGTGGCTTTCTATTTATACCAGAATATTCAAAATCGGTTCAGTAGACCCAGAGATTACCTCCTACAACCTCACAAACTTTACCTCTTTATAATATTAGTATAGATAATAGTATATAGTAAAGATAGTAACTGCCTCGTTGGTCTAGTGGTTATCATGTTCGACTGCGGCTGACGAGGTCCCGGGCTCGAGTCCCGCGTCGCGCCATAATTAAGTGTTGGGTTTGTCTGATTAGAAATTTTCAGTACTAGCCCGGAGTTAGGAAGTTGGCGGTGTTTCACCCCCGTGCCTCGGAGAGCACGTTAAGCCGTCGGTCCCGGTTATTATCACTAACATGATAATAGTCGTTACAGCCCGCCAACCTGCATAGGAGCAGCGTGGTGAGTCTAAGCTCTAATTCCCTCTCTCCTATGAGAGTGGAGGCCTGTGCCCAGCAGTAGGACGTTAATGGGCTGTAGTGGATGGATGGATGGAAAGATAGGCGTGCGCTTGACGACAATCATGCTTAGTGCAAAGCAACGATGAGGTCTAGCTTCTAAGTTAGGTATTCATGGAATCAATACAAGGTCGTGCGTGGTTTGTAAACAACGGGCGAGTCGGTCACGCGTGCCGCCTGCTGGCATTCAGAACGTGATGCCAGGCCAATGGAATGCAGGCAATTGGCAATCCTGCCTGGACTCCTACAGTCTAGCTAGACCCACTTCCTGAATCCACACTGCCATATTAATTTTATAAATGCGAAAGTGTGCACTGAGAAAAATTTCCTTGTTTACCTTCCGATTTTTACCTTCTAAAACCGATTCCTTCCAAAATTGGGTCTTTTCCTTCCACCGATTACCTTCTGAATCGGGGAACTGCCAAATTCCTACCGATATTTAGAAGGTAATGAATTTTATCCGTCTAATACGGAAGAACATAAAGGAAGGAAATTTGTTGGAAGGAATTAACCAAGAAGGAATTTCCTTCCAGCTAAATATTCCTTCTAAATAAGGATGCATTATAATAATTCCTCCCAAATTTATCCTTCCAAATTAGATGTTAATGTCCTTCTGAATTCAAATCCAAAGTTGTCGGAAGGAAAACGCAGCGAACTTTCTGTTATTTACCCTCTTAACTAGTGGGAAATAAATTGACATTACTATTCCATCAAAAAAGAAAGGATTAGAAATGCTCGCTGGAAGGAACTACCATCCAAATTAGATGGATCACACTTGGAGGGAATAATTCAAGGAGTATCCTTCTAAATTAGATGATAATATCCTTCTAAATCAATTATAATTTTTCGGTAGGAACAGTGTCGGAAGGAAAACGCATATTTACCCTCCGAAATTGAAGGATATTTACCCTCTTATTTAGTAGGAAATGAAGTGACATTACTATTCCATCAAAAACGAAGGGATTAGAAAGGCTCGCTGGAAGGAATAACCATCCAAATTAGATGGATCACATATGGAGAAAATAACACAAGGAACATCTTTCTAAATTAGATGATAATCTCTCCAAACAAATTGGAATATTTCGGTATCGGAAGGAAAACGAATAAGTTTTATTAAATAGAAATTGTAACACCGAATGTAGTACTCGACCCGACCACTAGATGTCGCTACGCGTATATTGGCTCGCGGTATAGGGTGGCGCCGGTCAAGCACATATATATCGCCAAGTCCGCTTGTGCGGCAAATGGTGCTTCCACCTAGTTGGGACATTCATTGAAAGTGCATAGCAGTTAGCACAGCATAATTCATAGGTGATATACCCCCCATATAGGACCCCTGCTTCCACCCTTGCTGGGACAGGGCGTTTTGAAAGCCTATAATTTTGCAAAAGCCCGCTCCGTATTCGCCATCGCCTTAGGTAGGTAATATTATGTCTTTACCTTCTAGGTTTGGAAGGTTATTTATATTTACCTAACAAATATGACCAAGTATGTATTTAAAGTCATTTATTTTTCTTCCAAAAATTACCTTCCCTTTTGACTCAGTAGGAATTTCCGACCGAAATTTGGAAGGTACGTATTACCCACCGAAATAGAAGGCAGACATTGTTTGGAAGGAAATTTTGGACGGTAACAATATCCTTCCAAGTTGAAAGGTAAATTTCCTACTGAGTCAAAAGGGACGGTAATACCTTCCGTATTTCGGAAGGTCTTTTTTCTCAGTGTGTGTGTCTTTGCTTTCACGGCCGCTTTCAATCGATTTTGACGAAATTTGGCCTAACAGATATATTTAGGCTACACCAGGGTGGGATGTTTTGGCTAGTTACCACTCTACCTTATATAGTCAAGGGCTAACTTGTAGTGGTATAAAAAAAAACAATCTGGAAAATGCAAAAGCTCGCACTCCCCACGGGATTTCTACGTCGTCTAAAAGTATCTAAAGGTTGTTATCGTCACCCCCCTCCACCAGACCCGACCAGAGAAACGACGACCTCCGTGGCGCAGTGTTGAGCGCTGTTGCCTTTACGTGCGAAGGTCCCGGGTTCGATCCCCGGCTGGGTTTGGAAATTTATTATTTCTGAATTTCCCTGGTCTGGCCTGGTGGAAGGCTTCGGCCGTGGCTAGTTAGCCAAGCGATTTAGCGTTCCGGTACGATGCCGTGTAGAAACCGAATAGGGGTATGGGTTTAATATAACATGCCATGCCCGTAACAGGTTAGCCCGCTACCATCTTAGACTGCATCATCACTTACCATCAGGTGAGATCGCAGTCAAGGGCTGACTTGTAGTGGATAAAAAAAAAAAAAGAAAAATCAGAAATTATAAATTATAAATTCCCAAATTGCCCCCGCCGGGGATCGCGCCCGGGCCGGGACCTTCTACTCATAAGACGGGGCGGGATCTAGGAGAGCGTCGAGTGAATGTAAGTATAGTCCCACCAACTTATCTAGCCCGGTGGCCAAATTTGGAACATATTTTTTTGCCTGTTTTGTTTTTATTTCATTAATTACTAGCTGATGCCCGCGACTTCGTCCGCGTGGATCGAGGTTTTTCGTTTCCCGCGGGAACTCCTTAATTTTCCGGGATAAAAAGTAGCCTATGTGTTATTCCAGACTGTAATCTATCTCTGTGCCAAATTTCATCCAGATCCGTTCAGCCGTTGGGGCGTGATTGAGTAACAAACATCCATCCATACATCCATCCAAACTTTCGCATTTATAATATTTGACCGAGCGAAGCGAAGGTCTCTGAGTCTACTTGGGTGAATTGGCACTTGTCCGTCCGTCCGTCCGTCCGTCTGTCAGAGCCTTATAACTTCTGAATTGCTGAACGTAATTACTTCAAATTTAAATATAATATGTAAACCGATGGCCTCCCGCCGAATATGGCTTAAAAAGTTATAAAAATCTTTATTTCAGGGGGGCTCTCATAGAAGCGAATGCGAAGTAAAATATTTTTTATAGCATTACGTAGGGTTGCAGTATATCATTTTAAAGATAATTAGGAATAGAGTCCAAAAATATTTTTTTTTGAATTTTTCCCCTAAAATTGACGAAATGGGGGGCTTTCAAAGTGGCGATTTTCTAACGTCCAAAGTTGACCTCAGAACTCTCAATTTTCTGAACTCTCAAGCCTGAAACTTGATCAATTATTTGAATTATATCCTGTACTTGAACAACAAATACTAAAATTAGATAAATATTATAAGGAAACGAAATTATTTAATTTTTAATGATGATGATATTTTTAACAGAACTTCACACTGATGTCAATAGATGGCGCTCTGTGAAACCGCGAGGTCTCAGTTCGGGGCGAACCACTAGTTATATATTTGATACTTACTTAATCATAGAATTGTTCTTAATATTTACTAGCGACGCTGTCACGGACCAAATAAGTTTGTGGGACATACCACCAACTTAACTAGCCCGGTGGCCAAAATTGGAACGAATTCTTATGACTGTTAATTTTTGGTTCTTATTTTGTCCATACTAATATTATAAATGCAAACGTGTCTCTGTCTGTTTGTCTGTCTGCTACGCTTTCACGGCCCATCTGTTCAACCGATTTTGATGAAATTTGGTATGAGGATGTTTTGTAAGTACGAGTATCTCGGGGAAGGACTTAAACTACTTTTTGTCCCGGAAAATTAAAGAGTTCCCGCGGGAATCAAAGAATCTTAATTCACGCGTACGAAGTCGCGGGTATCATTTCGTTTTTAATATTTATTAACAACACTCCCCGTGGTAAACATGTTCCTTGATAGGGACGCTGTCACCAGCAGATAAGTATGTAGAACTATACCTATGTACCTATTATGTCCCTATTATTATTATGTCATTGAATGCAGCCCAGCATTTAGCGAGTATTTGAGGTTGAATCAAGCCGCAAGGTAGAGAGGTGAACCACATTCCGAGAGCGCCGTATCACAAGATCGTAACTTCACAACCATTGCTGATATTGGGGCTGATTCTGTGTAACACAATCTCTAAACTAAACAAAAATGGCAGCTTTAAATGTAGTTCTGTCCCTTTTCGTAGGGAGTATTATGAAAGAGTTAGCAATATTTGTAATGCTCTAATTTTAGTTTAGTTTAGAGATTGTGCACTACAGAATCATCCCCATTATTTGCTATTTTAGCGATACAATTGATAACTACTTGAAGTGTATACTGTACTTACTACTAGTAGTAGTATGTAGTGTGTATGACTATAGTGTACATATATTATTATCCTACTCTTCTGTTAATAAATTGACAGCCTCTTTAGTCTAGACTCTAGACTCTAGTGGCTTATGTTCGACTGCGGAAGACAATGTTCTGGGCTCGATTCCGTGGGTTCCATGGGTTGGGTTGGTTGGGTTCCCATTTCGAACCAGTCGGAATCAGTGGGAGATTTGACACTTGTAAAAGTGTTATGTATTTGTCCTATTGTATGGAATATAAAACATTTGAATTTTAATTATTGACCTGGCAAGGAGTTCTCTGTGCTAATAGGACGGAGCTAGGGACTTATTTAGCGGAGAAGGAACTAGAAGTTTAATCCACTATAATCCGCCAAAGCTGACAAATCTATGTGGTACAGGGTGTATCTTGCACTTGTAGCTTGCGATATTCACCGCCCAGAAAGCCAGCAATTTGCTCCGGCACTTGACATAAATCTTCCAAATTATTCTCAACGTTCGTTTCACTCCGACACCGGAGCATCTTCAGGAGATGTTGACTAGACAATGCACGATTGAACCTAAAGTCCGTCTAAAGTTAAATCAAGTAGGTATCTAGCTGTGTTTAACCCCCGTGCCTTATCGGCACAAAAAAAGAATGTGTGTGTGCTATTCACACACGGCAGATGTGAAACTTCAGAAAAGTAGCCTACGAGAGCATTGGACAAATATAACTTGTATTCTATCTCATTCTCTCGCTGGCTAAATCCTGTTATGAATTTAAGTTTGTCTCTTGTTAGTGTCGCTTTTTCGTGTCATCGAATTCTCAAATCACGATTCTAAAAAAAGTTTAACTTCAAAAGAAAATGCCCCTAACAGGTTAGCCCGCTACCATCTTAGACTGCATCATCACTTACCATCAGGTGAGATCGCAGTCAAGGGCCAACTAATAGTGGATTAAAAAAAAAAAAAAAAAGCAAGTGCGCCGCTGTAGTAATATCTAAAGTTAGGTAATTAAACTTTTCGACACTCTTTACAAATAAAGCTTGCATACTTAGTGGTATAGGTAGTTAAGTTTGTTATTGCATATTATAGCTATAGTTGTATTGGACAGCAATGTGGTAAGTATCAAGGTGGTCTGGTGCAGCCTACTGTTGCACAATTGCTCGTCTGTCAATCACTTGCTGTGTCGTTTTACAGCACGACCTTTATTTTGTTTACATTTTGTATCAACAATATTTCAACAACAATTTCGACCTTATGAGCAAGTTTTCTAATGATAGAGATGCTTGAAATATGTATAGATTGCTAATAATAATATTTTATTCCATAGTTCCATACTAATATTATAAATGCGAAAGTGTGTCCACGGCCCATATGCACCGATTTTGATGAAATTTGGCTATAATTTGGAAATTACTGTTTATCCCGGAAAATTAAAAAGTTCCCGTGGGAATCAAAAAACCTTAATTCACGCGGACGAAGTCGCGGGAATAATCTAGTTATTTATATAGTTAATGCTAAATGCTAATGTGATTTCATGAGAGAACATCCTAATTAGATTACAGTCTTAGTAATACGTACAAAAAATTATCAAATCTTTTATATTTTATCGATCAAATTGTTATTTTCGGCATTGCCGGCGGATGCAGGTGTCAATTATAAGCTGGATACGACAAAAACTTAAGTTTCCGGTCCAAACTACAACACCACAAACTATATCTTATGTTCTGGTGACCTTGTTGCTTGCAACTTGGTTGAGAACCTTTGGTTCAGATATGACTATTAGTACACTCTAAGTTCCACTTACCATTTCTATTTGTCCTATAATATATATGTTTCTAATATATTGACTCATCAAAAAGTGATACGATCACAAAAGTAAACTAAATGAATGATAAATAAGTTAAAGCAATTTTTTTGCAAGACGGGCTATACCCCTAGATACTAATTAAGGTACTCCGATAGGTATATAATATGCAAGAGTTTTCCCGTGTCTACTTGATATAGCTTACATCCCAGTGACGGATAATTTCTATCCCAGAAAAAACAAAAGATTCCCACTGTTATTGAGTGTAATTTAGGTATACATTAAAAAAACTACTTTAAGTTAAGCTTACCGGCGGTAAAAGGTTCCGCACCCCTGACCTATAGCACAGATAGGTATAAACTAGTAAACGCTAAACTCCGTCTTGGCTCGTGGGAATTTGAAAATGATTACCAATTCAGATTTCTTCAACCTTTGAATTTTAGCAAGCTTTTGATAGGTAATTGCATTGAGGTACTCAATACATAGGTATTAATTGGTACACGGTGTACTGTAACTACATATTATAAAGATTCAATTCAATGCAACTCATTACTACTCTTTATAACTTCAGCCTTTTTTCAAAGGGTCCGGGGTTCGAAACTGGGACTGAAAAAGGCAGACGTGCGTCGGGCCGCTAAGTATCTTAGGTATTATGAGCACTATATGCAATATGGGTCAAAAATAAATTATTTCTTACTGATTATTAAATAGAGGGTCTTCCAAATAACCTAAAATTCACACTCTCGGTTAGTTTAAAGTTTGATAATTATTTTAAACTATAGATTAAAGAAAATTTGCGTTGGATGACGTCACAATTATCTATTTCATACAAACTTCCATGGTAGAAGCGCGTTTTAAAGTTTGATAAAGAGTTGCTGATTTGATTGAGTTGTCATCATCCCTATTCAATATCAGTAAATTGGTTTAACGGTGAAGGAAAATATCGTTAGAAAACCTGGATGCCTGTGAGTGAACGATAATGTTGGCAAAAGTCACACAACAGTCTGTCAATCCGCACTTGGCCAATGTGGTGAACTATGGCTTCAACCCTTCTCATTTTGAGAGCAGACTCAATAATTCTAGCAAGCTCTCACTTATCTATACTAATATAATAAATTCGAAAGTATGGATGGATGTATGGATGGATGTTTGATACTCAATCACGCCGGAACGGCTGAACGGATCTGGCTGAAATTTGGTACAGAGATAGATTATAGCCTGGAATAGGCTGCTTTTTATCCCGGAAAATTAAAGAGAATTTCCGCGGGAACCAACAAAATCTCAATCCACGCGGACGAAATCGCGGGCATCAGCTAGTCTTCAATTAAAACTTCAAAGAGGTAAAAAAACACTTAAATAATAACTTCCTTATATCGATTATTACTATTTCTTAATTAGGCAATACTTCTTGATCATGAAAAATCTTTGTACATAATGTTCAATACAAGATTTCCTTCACCGATAGAAACATGTCTACTTAATTAACTTTTAGTTACGGACTTGCTAAATATTATTAACTGATTGGATATTTCGCCACCACCCTCGCGAGAATATTAACATGTTGTACAACAAATAGGTTCTTAAAATATTATTATAATAATATAAATAATAATAATATGTGAACTTAATATGTGTGTTATCTTATGACGACATAGTAAAATAATAAATTGGTTTATCTACACTAATGTTATAACAGTCTACTTATGTTTCCAATACTTGACTTATAATTACTACTGTTATAGCGCAGATAACAAAACACTCAATTTAAGCAATTTCACATGATGGTATAATATCCACATCGATATCTTAAAATCTCATTATAACATCAATAAAACGCGACCAATTAACCTGGCGAGCCTTATGTCAAAATCCTCATACAAGTTGTATAAAATTTTGATATTAGGCTGGCTTTTGAAAACAGTTGGGTTATACGTGAAAACTTCGTCGAAACTACTAAACTTACATACACAAAACTCTTTGGTAAGATCTTGTGCCAATTAAATAAAAAACGAACAGCGCGCGCTCGCTCCTGATTGGCCCTGCGCGCGCAGCTGCGCTCTCATTGGTTAGATTTTAATGGCGGCAAGTTCACTGTGACAATACACGTATATACATAAACTATTGTCAGCTTTTACTCTTGTTGTTTGATAAATTGCATTAGTGAAGATAAAGTAGTGTATGCAACTGCATATAACACGGGTATTAAAACACTCGTTACTATTATGAAACTCGCTGCGCTCGTTTCATAAACTCACACTCGTGTTTTAATACCCTTCATTATATGACAGTTGCATAAACTACTATTTTCGATTACCTAAGTGTAGAGTAAATCTTGATATTTACTTGATATTTAGATGAATGTAATAATAACACGATTTAAATTACCGCTGTCGGGACTTGAAGCAGGAAGCTTTATTTTATTTTGGATAGGGTGAGGTCGGGTGCCAAGTGCCAACCCGCATTAGTGCAGCGTGGTGGGTCTAAGCTCTAATTCCCTCTCTACTATGAGAGTGAAGGCCTGTGCCCAGCTGTGGGACGAGTGGTAGGGTTGGGTGGAGTAGGGTCACCAGTTGCGCGGACTAACTTTTGGGGAACAACATTGATAAAATGTTTCGTGTCCGACGACCAAGGGCCCAGAGTCTCAAACATTAGGCTGCATCACTACTTCCAGCAAGTCTGATTGCAGCCAAGCGCTAGTCTACAAATTAAAAAAAAGAGATCGTCAATAAAGCTGAGTTATGCTGGCTCTTCTCTGTAAGAATGGCATTCCAAATCAGTGATAGATTCACCGACGATTCAACAGCACTTGTAAAAGTTTATTTGAATTAAAAAAATATTTGAATTTGTTTATGAATTTGATCTCTAGAGTCTAGACTCTATGAGCTGTCCACAAGATGACACTGTGATAGAAGACCACTATCTATGATGGCGTTATGTAACGCTTCCGGTTGCTATCAGCTTTCTAAGCTGCCATGGAGATGAGATTTTGCCGCCATGCTTTAAGATGGCGCGGTCCATTAAGGTATTATGTACTAACGTATGCGCGGTCACGCAAGCTGTATACCCATTACATAAGTACCTACTGCTAAATTCGTTTTTGTAATACTATCACTAGTAAATCCATACTAATATTATAAATGCGAAAGCGTGTCTGTCTATCTGTCTGCTACGCTATCACGGTCCATCTATTCAACCGATTTTGATGAAATTTGGTATATCGGTAGGTTACAACCCGGGGAAGGACATAGGCTACTTTACCGGAAATACCGGAAAATTAAGGAGTTCCCCCGGAAATCTAAAAAATTTTATCCACGCGGACGAAGTCGCGGGCATCTTCTAGTATGTATACAATGAATCTTCTTCTTGGTCGTATCGCTCTTGTCAGAGTGGTTGTGGTCGTCACTTTGGTGTTGTGACACGCTGAACTATCCGTCTCCACTCTTCTCTGATGGCAGCCTTGCGACTTGCGAGTGCATTCGTGTAAGGCTCTCTTGGTCTGGCCACCTCATGGGTGATCTATGCTGTCACTATAATTGCTCATGACGTAGCCAATTTATGCTAAGATGTGACGCGATGGATCAATCTGGCTTTCGTCAGCGCGGCAATGCATTCCGTATTCTTAGGATTTCAAATTGTAGAGCTTTAATTTGATTAGGCTAGTCTATAAGATTTATAGTTACAGTTCAATTTAAATAAAACTAAGAATTTCCAATATTCTAGTTAGTCAAACAACTATTAAAATTGGTTATTCAATAACGTTAAACGAATGTTTGGAATAAAGAAAAAACGAAAGCAATCAAGTTTATTAGTGAGTATAAAAATGAAAGTGGTTAAATTAAAATCTAGTTAATGTTAGAAGCGGTGTTGTGTGTACAATGTGCTAAAGATCTGCATCTAATCTTCGCAATATGGTAATCGCTGGCCCACTTGGCTGCGTGAGAAGTCTGGCGGGTCGCCGGTTCAAATCTGAGACGTGACGATATTACCGTTACATTCATATTTTTTGTTTAAAACTTGGGCATTTTAATGTGGTATACTTAATGTAAAGTTGTTTGCACCAAAATAAATCTTGCCGAATTTTCTCTGGCGTATCTATTTATTTAAATTACTGATAAGGACTTCGATTTTTGCGGCCAAGATGTACCGCTAATCCATTGAGCGTTTTGGTGCGATGCCGTGTTGAAACCTATTAGGAACTCGTAGTTTTGTTTGTTTTGTCACGGACGAAAACAACGGCAGGTAGGCAATGTTTGTGGTTGTGCAACGCCTAGGCACGCAGCGCCTATGGCGACACCAGATACGAGGCGAGCGCTGTACCTGCGCCGGCGCAACCCTCCGTCTTATTAAATGTTCTGTGGCAGTACACACTACACACCTGCTGAATGTCATTAGAATTGATCGTGCAAAAGATCTATAGTCTACTAGCTGACGCCCGCATGGAATACGTATTTTTTAATTTCCACGGGAACTCCTTAATTTCCCGGGATAAAAAGTAGCCTATGTCACTCTCCAGGTCCTCAACTATACCCATGCCAAAAATCACGTCGATCCGTTGCTCGGTTGCGGCGCGATTGAAGGACAAACCAACAAACAAACACACTTTCGCATTTATAATATTAGTATGGATACTATACCTACGAATATTATAAAGGCGAAAGTTTATCCAAACTTTTGATGATGGATGGATGGATGTTTGTTACTCAATCATGCCAGAACGGCTGAGCGGATCTGGAATTTTGGCACAGAGATCTATATAGATAATCTTTACTTTTTATTCCGGAAAATTAAAGAGTTCCCACGGGAACCAAAACACCTCCATCCACGCGGATGAATTCGCGGGCATTCGCTTGAAAAATATGATGTTTTCAAGACCTTAGCAGCTATCGATGGTTCCTAAAATACAATTCAAAAAATTCGATTCATGAAAGATATCTTTAAACATAACTCTTGTTTACCTTTTAGAATATTGAATGAAACTATATTCTACTCATGTTACAACAGTGTTCATCACTGTTGTAACATGAGTAGAATATTTATAATATTATTAGATTTAACGAAAATATAATTAATATTTCGTAAACTGTAGCAAGCCCTCCACGTTTAGCATATTTCGTAGATTAAACTTTACAGTATCGAAGAAAAACATTAATTGCATAACATTTGCTCTCAAAAATAAACAGGTTCGTATGATTTACGTGCTACAAGACAAGCTTCAACATACATGTCGAAAAGTAATACCATACTGCTTGCATGACACGGATACGCGGTGAAGGCGAAGCATTAATATATTATGTTTGCTTTGAATTAAGAAACAAACCTTTTAACGGTTTTGTAATTTGTACAGGTTTCAGTTCGTGATATGAATATTACGTAGTTTAAATCGAATTAAAAAAAACCGGCCAAGTGCGAGTTGGACCACAGAGAACTGGTTGGACTCGCGCACCGAGGGTTCCGTACAAACCTGTAGTAGGTTTTAATGTAGGGGGGGGAGGGGGGGGGACACACAGAAAAAAATAATATTGGAAACCTCAATATCATTTTTGAAGACCTATCCATAGATACCCCACACGTATGGGTTTGATGAAAAAAAAATTTTTGAGTTTCAGTTCTAAGTATGGGGACCCCCAAAATTTTTCTATATTTGTGTGAAAATCTTAATGCGGTTCACAGAATACATCTACTTACCAAGTTTCAACAGTATCTATCTTATAGTTTCGGAAAAAAGTGGCTGTGACATACGGACGGACAGACAGACAGACAGACAGACAGACATGACGAACGGCATCGTACCGGAACACTAAATCGCTTGGCGGCACGTCTTTGCCGGTAGGGTGGTAACTAGCCACGGCCGAAGCCTCCCACCAGTGTTGTTGCACTATCCCGCTTCGTTTTATTAGCTTCTATAATTAAGGGTTGCCTGAAGGAGATCACTGTTAGTGACAAGATTGCCTTTGCGCACTTGTTATTTTGACCATAGAAAATGGTTATCAGATGCAAATCGCCTGAGACGTATTTTTGGCCATAGCTCCGAGGATTTTGGAAGGATCGAGATGGGAATAGTACCAAGAGTTGAGCAATTTATCGAGACACGAGTGGGCATTTGAATTTTGAAAATAGGCTAGAAACTTTTTTTGGAATTTTGAAAAATGTAAAAAAAGTCGGGTTTTTTGGGGGTATTTTATTATTCAACTTGTAATGTGTTATTCAAAATAAAATAATTTTTTTTTCGTAAATTTTTGTATTCATTTTCAATGCTCCGATTCTTGCGGGGACTGCGAAATCTGTGATTTTTAGGGTTCCGTAGCCAAATTTGGCAAAAACGGAACCCTTATAGATTCGTCATGTCTGTCTGTCTGTCTGTCTGTCTGTCTGTCCGTCCGTATGTCACAGCCACTTTTTTCCGAAACTATAAGAACTATACTGTTGAAACTTGGTAAGTAGATGTATTCTGTGAACCGCATTAAGATTTTTACACAAAAATAGAAAAAAAACAATAAATTTTGGGGGTCCCCATACTTAGAACTGAAACTCAAAAATTTTTTTTTCATGAAACCCATACGTGTGGGGTATCTATGGATAGGTCTTCAAAAATGATATTGAGGTTTCTATTATCATTTTTTTCTAAACTGAATAGTTTGCGCGAGAGACACTTCCAAAGTGGTAAAATGTTGGTCCCCCCCCCGTAACTTCTAAAATAAGAGAATAATAAAACTAAAAAAAATATATGATGTACATTACCATGCAAACTTCCACCGAAAATTGGTTTGAACGAGATCTAGTAAGTAGTTTTTTTTAATAATTTAAAACTTACTACAGGTTTGTACGGAACCCTCGGTGCGCGAGTCCGACTCGCACTTGGCCGGTTTTTTTTAAAATGTTTTGTGTGGCAATAAGCATTTATCTATGATCTATCTATTTTTTTCAGTGGCAAATGGTAATGTAAGGATTTCCGCCCGTCTTTGCTTTGATTTTATCCTCAGTCAATTTAGTGATTCCAAAGTGTTTGTTCATCGCTGTAATACTCGGTAATTACTAATTATGATATTGCAGGCTGCGTAAGTGGTAACGCCGACGAGCGATCGTTGTACGATTGGTCACGGACCGACCTTTGCTGTGTTTCTAAACATTGCTTCAACTAATGTACAGACACCGAAATACCAAATTGCTGCACTATTATTAGAAATAATCGAATACAACATCAATGACCATTGCAAAAATCATATCTAATAGCTTAGATATTACCAATAGAGTCCATGCAAATTGTAGACTTCACCTAAAGCTATACACCTCAAAGCTGCATACATACTAATATTTTTGCTTATTTTTGGACTAACCTTGCCAATTGTCAAGAGAAACTATAAAAGCTCTACCATTGCTTCGGAATGCCCCGTCTACCGGGAAGAACCATCACGAAACTCGGCGGTTACTCTTTTCATAGCTTCAATTAGGTAATGTTCTATTTAAAGCCCGTGTAGATAAGTAAATAATAATAAATAATGTCCCCCGACCGAATTTCGGCCACGGCGGCATATATCTCTAGAGAGATTAGCCATCTGCGCCAACTCTGGGCTAGAGAATTTCTTGTCATGAAAAACCCAATACTTGTCATGGCCCGACCCGAAATACCCCGAGACTCAAACCCGCGACGAACATGCTGACCACTAGACCAACCCTCCACCACCCATGGCCCCACCAACCTCGCGGTTATATGGGCCGAATCGCGGGAGAGCGCCCGTTCGGTACTTGCTCCAGCCACTAGACCAAATCGAAAATACACTCTTTGGTTTAGATAAGTAAGTAATTACTAACATAAGCTTTAGGTAAGTAGGTACTTATCTCGTGAGAACGGCCACATTACGCCGCGGGCTTCGACCGACAGTTGGGCAATACACTCATTAAAGCATTATTGTTTATTATATTAAATTCCAAGACTAGAGTTGCGAAAGGAATTCGATACAGCTCTTAAAATATTGAATCTTTCAAAATAGTTTCAATGTCTTAAGTACCTAATTACAAAGGCTTTTTACCCACGACGGAACGGAGACATATCGCACCCTCAGAATAATAGGGGCTTAACTCAAAATTTCGCGAAATTGAGTTACGATCATGGAGATACTGAAAATGGCACGCTCTATCCAATGAATAGTAAAATAAAGGCATTTCTCTGAAAGAATAAGCATACCGATACTTCCGTCTCTTTTTCACCGGGACTGTCCACTCTCCCCGTTCAGTGCGAAAGTGACGCAATCAGTGATGTGTCAAAGGTGATAAAGGCAGGTCGTCGCAGGATCAGTTTTAAACAGGCTCAAAACCGATTACGCCTTTACATTTCGGATCATATTGGTAAGTACATTGTGTTTTATTATTAAAGAAAAGGCCTTTTCTATAATACGTCTTTACAGTACCAAATGTGATTCATTTTAGTGGTACTTATTTGTGATTGTGCCTTTTTCATCCCTAAAACGACACCTAACAAGTTGTAGTAAATATGATTGTGTCCATGTTTGATTTTAAAATCTAATGACGCAATATTTTATATTGAAATATGCCCTTTTTATTCTAATAAGTCATGAACTAAAGTGTTACTTTTTATGATTAAGTCTCAATCATTCTAATTTCAAATACTGATCAGCGGTTTCATAATGTAATAAGACTTTATTCTACCAAAAATAAATGTTGTAAATTGCATTTGTGTCCCTAATTCATTCAGGTAGACAGCAGAAATGAAGAAAAGAGCTGATTTAATCCTGGAATGTTTGCATCAAAATGAGCAAATTGAGGAAGGTAGATAAGCTATTTTTGTATAAAGCAATTGTTATTAGTTGTCCACTCAACATTATTTATGGGGTATTCTGAAACTTTCAGAGAGACATAGACATACCAACCAGGAACGACAATAATGAGCGTGTTTGCCTTTTGCCCCTAAATCCTGTACCATCATGCGAAGTGGTTTGTATTGTACCTATATACCTCAATATATTATATATTTTTTAATTATGTTAGGAATATCATTAAGTTTGGAACAGCGTTAATTCGTGGATCCATCTGTAAAGTTTCCTTCATGACGTATATTTAATCCAGTACTATAGCTAGCTACCTAAATTAATAAAGTAATTAATGAATAAATATTAATAAGTAATTTTGTTTTTTAGATTCTAACGGACAAAGAAAATTTTCAATTTCATGCTGATGATATCAAAGGAGCTGAAAGGAAGCAGAAGATTAGTTCGGTAAGGGTGCAGTGTTTTCAGCCAAAAACTGCCTCCAATCCTAGAAAAATCCTGAAATTGGACGATGATGAATCACAAAAAGATATCGATGAGAAGTTACAAGAAAAAGATAGCGTGCCTTTAAAAACAATAATGGAAAGGACTGATAACCACCAAAACCCTATGAATGGAAACAAAGAAGTATGTCATGTTTAATGTTTTTTCCTAATATAATAGACGCTTTAGTAGAAGTAGAAGGATTTACTTACAATTTATATCTGTTTCAGCAGCGTTTACTCAAAGAATTTAAAACCGAAAGGCAGGTTGCGCAGTGTTCTGAGTCTGAAAAAAATCACGAAGAAAATGCCATCATCGACGTATCAATGACAACAACATCAATTGTTCCATCTTGCCCTTCCCAATCTTGCTGTGAAGACATTAGGAAGAACCCAATGCTTGAGGAACCTTCAACATCAAAAGGACGTGTTAATCGTAATGCGATTCGACAACCGAAAGACTACCGCATGTCTCCTGTGCATACAGATGAAAGCGATGCCGATTTAAGCGACGCTGACCCAACATACAGACGAAGACCTCATTCTCGTCTTGGCGCGGCATGCAGGATATCATCTTCAAGGAGCAGCAGCAGCAGCAGTAGTAGCAGCAGCAGCAGCTCTAGCTCCACAAGCTCTGACTCAGCAGCGCAATCATCAGCTCCAGAAGCAATTTCACCTGTCGTACCAGCAGCAGCTGCAGTCGGTGATACCACGAGGAGATCTCGCAAGCGACCACGGAATCCCCAGGCGTGGAAACAAAATTTAACGAAAACATTACGAAATACGGGTAAGGAATACGTTTCCCATTCAAAAGCCAAAAAAGTAGTTCCAGCTCGTTCTGTAAAAGCTCCCTGTACAGACAAATGTAGACTGAAATGTTCAGCTAACATGAATGACGCTGACAGAAATACTATTTTCAACTCTTATTGGGCACTGGGCGAAATTGAATTGCAACGATCTTTTATCCGGAATTCAATGGTTGAAGTGAAACCTAAATATAAATATACGAACGCAGAGAGACCAAGAAATCCCAATTGCGCCTATTATTTTACTGTCAATGGCATTAAAATTAGAGTATGCAAGAAATTCTTCATCAATACACTAGACATCTGTGACAAAATAATACGAACGGTAAAGCGCAAAACAAATGAACAGGGGTTCATTGAGAGAGACCTACGTGGTAGAAACGAGGAAAAACGGAAGAAGATTGACCCAAACATTGTTCAAGACATAAAAAACCATATTAATTATATACCTAGGATCGAATCCCATTATTTAAGGAGTTCTACTTCACGAGAGTACATCTGTGGAACAAAGACAATCAAAGATCTGTGGAGGGATTTTGCCACCGATCAACGTGCAGCAGGTAAACCTTCGTGTCAGTATTGGCTCTACTATGACATTTTTAACAAAGATTTTAATATCGGATTTTTTCAACCAAAGAAAGATAGATGCGACTTGTGCTTTGAATACGAACTTGCTCTTCCAGAAAGAAAATTGCAGCTTAAGGAAAGGTACGATAGACACCTAGAAGAAAAAAATCTGTCCAGAAATGAAAAACTGATCGATCGAAGAAATGTAGATGAAACCCACATTGTTGCGGTTTTTGATCTCCAAGCAGTTATGCAATGCCCAAGTGGAGAAACATCTGCTTTTTATTACAGATCAAAACTCAATTGCCTCAACTTTACAATAGTAGAGTTATCAAAAAAAAGTGACCAAACACCAAAAGAAAGCACAGATACTAGCGAACACCATGACATTGGAGCTTATAACGACGTATACTGTTATTTTTGGGACGAAACTCAAGGCCAAAGGGGTGCTAATGAGATCGGGTCGTGTGTACTCGATTATTTAGAAGTCCTTAATGCTAAACATGAAGGCAAGGCTATCCACGTTACTTTTTATTCAGATAACTGCTGTGGGCAGAACAAAAACAAATATATTATATCGCTGTATTCGTATGCAGTTTACAAATTTCAAAATATACATTCTATCACTCATAAATATCTAATTAAAGGCCATACACAAAATGAAGGGGACAGTGTCCACAGCTTAATTGAAAAAGAAATTAAAAGACATAAGAAAGCAGGGCATGTGTATGCACCTAGCCAGAATGCCATGCTTATCGCAAACTCTCGTAAAAATGGAAAACCTTTTATCATTAAGGAATTAACCTTCAATTTTTTTTCGGATTTAAAAGAATTTCAGGAAAAATGGGCCTATAATTTCAACGAGGATGAGAACAAACTGAACGTGGCGTGTAATGACATAAAAACACTCAAATTCACAAAGCAGGATTTACTGAAGTTTTACTATAAAACATCTTTTAGTCAAAATGATTTCAACAAAGTTGACATGAGAAACAAAAGAAGAAAGAAGATGGCTGATGTTAAAAATATAATGATGAAGAAAGCATACTCCGAGCCACTAAAATTGTCTAAACGGAAGCATGATGACTTGCGATACCTCGTTGAAAACAACTTGATACCATACTATCAAACCGATTTTTATAAATCTTTACTAGAAATTTAAGTCGAATAATGTTGGGTTACCAAAACAAAGTTACCAAATAACAATAAAAAATATTTAATTTGTTCCTATAAATGTTACCTAAATGTAGACTAAGGTTTAAGTTTATTGTTAAAGTTTATTTACTATTTTGTTGTTTGAGGCTTCATTCATTATTTTTATTTGTGAAATAAGTAAGCCCTGGGTACCTTTTTTACTAGGAAGCATTTATAAATTAACATTATTGTTCAACTGAGATTTAATGTATGTTTTGTTAACCTTATCAGACTGAACTAGATTTTAAGGGCGATGTGATCTCTAAAATAAGTTTCATGCCTCGCAACGATAACTTTGCGTTAGCCAATTAGAATTGTTTTCCATAATTATAATTAATGTGTCTTTTTTGTGCCTTATTAGACTGAACACTAATAGTTTAGTTTCTAAACCAGTGTAATTCAAAAACAAGTTCCTTGCCTAAATTTTAAGAACTGTTTAAGTTTTTTATAAGATTTTGACGTGACTTTACTTTGTTACATACTTTTAAACTTTATGCAAGCCATAATAATTCCAGTGTTTTTTTGAAATGTAGAAGATATTACAGTTTTGTTTTTTAAATTTAAATTGTTTTTTATAATAATAACTTTTATTTTGATAAAGATTATTAAAGTCTTTTCAGCAATAATATTTCTTTTTATTTTAATACAAGAATGATAGAAGAGCAGAGAATTATTTCAAAATGCGCCCCATAATTAATTAGTAAAGTAAATCTTAAAGTGAACTATTGAGAGATAAAAAATAATGCTAACGAATAATTCAGAATTAAAGGGGCTTAAATAAAAAACTGCCTTTTTAAAAATAAACTTTTCGGAATGATAAGGGCTTATATTTTCACTACTTATTTAAAAAAATCATTAGAAATGTAAAATCATAAAAAGAAACCAATTTTTTTACAATGTTACAAAAATCATGATCTATACTTTCCTTTAAGATTATAAAAAAAGACCCATTTAATAAAGAAAATCAGAAATAATTCCTTTCAAAGTTGAAATTTCAGATATTCCGACAGTTTTTTGCGATTTCCCAAAAAAATGATTTTTAGAGTTAAGCCCCTATTGTTCTGAGGGTGCGATATATGTGTTTGCCCTAAAGAGGTTGTGCGTTGGTTTGTTTGTTTTAGAGTAATTTGGTTTAAACAAATCTACCACGGTTAAGAATGCCTTGAAAATATATTCCAAGATATTATTTCAATAATATGAAACGTGATTTTTGGCATGGGTATAAGTAGTTGAGCACCTGGAGAGTGACATGCTACTTTCATCCCGGGAAATTAAGGAGTTCCCGCGGGAATCAAAAAAACAAACCACGCGGACGTAGTCGCGGGCATCAGCTAGTCTTATACCTTATAAATCTTATAAATATTATAAATGCGAAAGTTTGAATGGATGTATGGATGTATGGATGTATGGATGTTTGTTACTCAATCACGCCCCAACGGCTGATCGGATCTGGATGAAATTTGGCACAGTGATAGTCTGGAATAACACATAGGCTACTTTATATCCTGGAAAATTAAGGAGTTCCGCGGGAACCGAAAAACCTCGATCCACGCGGATGAAGTCGCGGGGATCAGCTAGTAAATAATAAATTGAAGTTTATTTCGAGTAACATAGACTCTTATTGGTTGAGCCCACATTCAACGCGCGCGCGGCTCGTCAACTTAGGTACAGCAAAATTATTTTTACAGACTCAAAAGTGTGTGCGCTAACCAACACTCGATCAGTGTGGTGCTCAACGGCCTTACCCTTCTTATTTTGAGAGGACACTACTGCTATGTAGTGAGCCGGCAATGGGAAGTGATGATGATTATTTTAATTTGTTCGTAATTTAAATTCAATCCATCATCGGCTCACTTTAATACTGAGCACGAGATTAAATGGACGTGTTTTACCTTACAATAAAACACATATTAAACTACTTACCTGATTCAAAGCCTATATAATATATTGAGATAGCATCTGCTTTTCCCTCTCTTTCTTTCACGTACTTGTGTGTCTATTGCCGTCTCTGTCGCACAATCGTCCCGCTAGGCAGGGTGGGGGGCCTGTGCTGGCTGCAGAGGCCCTCCACGATTTCGTCTCATTGGCTCTTTTGACCAAGTGAAGCCAGGCAGAAATCGTCTTGTAGGCTTTGAATCAGGTAAGTAGTTTAATATGTGTTTTATTGTAAGGTAAAACACGTCCATTAAACTCCTGTACCGTGATTCAAAGCCTATATAATATATTGAGATTTGTTTATTATCGCCTGGCGGGACGAGACGCCAATGTGATTAGAATTGTAAGGGCGAATTATAATGGAGTATGATTCGTCCAAAATTGTTAATAAAAACCTGATAGTAAAAATACTATCTATAGATCGTAAGTTAGTGCGAGTTTGAGACGGCTTCTGTAGGGGACTTTTATAAGTCAGTGACTGAAGAAAACGTTCTAGTCTTCTATGTACCTATGCATAACCACAGAGTTTCTTGCTGGTTCTTCTCGGTAGGAACGGCATTCCGAACCAGTGGTAAATTCATTCGACTATTCAAAAGCACTTGTAAAAAGTCTACTTGAATAAAAAATATTTGATTTAGATTTTTGCAAACTAAGCAAATAAAGAGAACTTCAGGATAACTGGACTTGAACACTATACGATAGAAATGTAGTGTAAGTGTAATAGCTAATATGGTACATACACATCTAATACATAATTACAGCAATCAAGCATGATGTGATTAGACTATTCTATTATAATAAAAATGAATTAATTGATAAGCCTTGTTTCATCGAACCCGCATTTATCAGGGGATCGCTTTCTTAGCTTAATTGACCACTTTGCAATGCCAAACTTCAAATGTCATTTCGTGTGCTTTCGGCGGTGGTGCAGTCAGTCACTGAATCAATTAGACTTTTTTTCAAAACATCCTATATTGTATGAGGTGCTTCTAGAGCTCTACGTTTGATATCTGGTCGCCAGTAAACTCTTTTCCATCGTGGGACCACTATTAAGAACATACCGGATGCTCTGTTCAGGTGATCAAGCACTCGTGGGATTAGGCGTGGTGGAGGAAATACCCACGCTAGACGGTATACCCATGTATGAGCGAAGGCATCGTGCGCTATCGCGTCTCTATCAGTCAAATCCAGCAAACAATATCTTTCTACGACACGTGCTATCCTGGAAGCAAACAAGTCTACCCTCGGCATTCCCCACTTGGCAAAAATAATGCTTGTTGCAGTTGGAACAAAATGCCATTCCGGGGTCCTTGATAAACGTGATAAATGGTCAGCTTCGCTATTGTAAAGTCCAGGAACATGGTAAGGTATAATGTTAATTTTATATTGGTCCAGTAAAAAAGTATTAAAAACCAAAAAATTTCATAAGTCAATTCCATCAGGCGATCTGACTTTGTACCGCCCTCGTGTCGCAAATAGGCAAAGGAGTCGTATTGTCTGATTGTAAAAGTATGGTTGAATCGATCTTTGGCGAACCAGCTAATCGATCTTTGGCGATTACTAACACCTTTAGGACTGCTAACAGTTCTTTGACATTGCTATGAAGACCTCGCTCCTCTGGTGACCAAAGCCCTGGTAAATCTTTGTCTTTGAGCCGAGCTCCCCAAGCTGTATCTGCCGCATCAGTAGTCAGGAACTGGGATGCAGGCTGTATGTATGTGTAAGTCCGATTTCTCGTGACAGTTAGGGTGCCACCAGGTCACTTCTGATCGTGATGCAGGCGAAAGTGAGTACCGTATGTTCGTGTCATGTCGCAGGAGTGAGTTGGCTTGCCTTTGCGAATGACTGAAGTTTAGCCTACCCCATAATGAAACTGGCAAAATTGAATAAGCCTGTTACAGATTGTATCTCTGTTAAGTTTGCTCTATTTGTCTGTAGTAAAAGAGAAGTTTGCTCTTGGATTTTCAGGACCTTTGCGCGTGGTATAATTTTTTATTAAACCAGGTATCTCAAACTACGTCGAGATATTCAAGACATCGCTGTGGCTTTGTAATGGATTTTTCGAAAATTGACCTGCCATCCCAGTTCGGTAAGCAGTTTGATAGCAACTTGAACTTGATGTTCAATAATGCATAGTCTTGGTGAGCTAGTAAAAAATCATCCAAATAGACTAAAGTTCTAATCCCTTTCTGCCTTAAAAGATGTGCAATCCATGCGGTAACCGAGGCTAAAGCTGCTGGCGCAGAACTAAGGCCAAACGGCAGGCAAGTCATTTGTAAGAGTTTGCCTTGATATTTGATATGCAAGGACCGGCGATGAGATTTATTTATATGAAGGTGGAAGTAAGACTGTGAAATGTGTATTTTGGCCATCTAATCAAACCTTTGAAGGAAATCAGGCACATGATACATTGTTATCAGGCGAAATTTAAGTTGGCATACAAACATGTTGAGTGCCTTTAAAATAAATTTTGGTTTCCAAGAACCGTCGTTTTTTAGTCGGAGGGACTCGTTGGTTAGGCAAGGCTGAACCAGAGGAGGCTTTTCAAGGAAAGGTATTCTATAACCTTTAATTATTTTTAACAGCCTCTTTGGGGGGCCCTTTTCTCCTTCATTTATTTACAAAATATTTTAAGCGACCTGCCTCAAAATATTTGGATTTATTTCTGCGATCATACGATGACTGGCATGTCTGTTTGATATGATGGTTTGGCGAGTCAGTTTGCGCAAACTTATTTTGTTTGTGATCTTTTGTATCTTGCCCCTGCGTGGGAAGATAATATGATTGGTTCGAACACGATTGTTCATGGCTACGATGGACTGATACGTAATCTAAGCAGCGACTGGCGCTACACGAGTCCTCGCCACGCGTGTGTTTGTTGTTATCAAGATCATGCAAACCCTGTCCCTGCGTGGGAGGGTCAATTTGTTTGAACTCACTTGCTTACGGCTGGGTTGGTACTTGAAAGCCGCTGGTACTTGCTGAAAATCTAGACAGCTACTAGCTTTACAAGTGAGGGTATTCACTGCGCAGGGTATTCATACTCGCATTGGCAAGTATCTCGCTTAGCTTGCACGGCTGTCGGGCTTTGCATTGGCTTGTGATTAGCGTTACTGCACGAGGGTACACCTTGCGCAGGGTACTTGTACTTAGCTTGCGCAACCGCTGCCTTATGTAGCGTTTTGTGATTAGTGTTGCTGTTAAGGCTCACAGCGTTTGTGGCAATCTGTCTTCAATCACATACTTCTCTTTGCCAATCATTGTGCACATTTACAATAAAGAGTTACTTACAAACTAAATCATGTGTTTTACATCCAAATAAGTACCAAAAGTCAAAATAACAACAAATTCAGTTCCTGCGTGAACAGTTGCTGTATAATGAGGGTACTCCCTGCGTAGGGTACTCATACTCGCAAGAATCAGGCTTAGCTTGCGCAGCTGCCGATCTATTGTCGGGCTTTGCATTGGCTTGTGAATAGCGTTACTGCACGAGGGTACACCTTGCGCAGGTTACTTGTACTTAGCTTGCGCAACCGCTGCCTTATGTAGCGTTTTGCGATTAGTGTTGCTGTATAATGAGGGTACTCCCTGCGTTAGGTACTCATACTCACAAGAATCAGGCTTAGCTTGCGCAGCTGCCGATCTATGTAACGATTTACACCGAAAAGCATTTCTCGTACCGCCTGCCTTTTCGAGAGTGCCAGTTAAGGCCGTAGCTGCAAGTGGGAGCGATCTTGCGCAGATAACTTTTTACTAGCGGGACTTTTACGAAGGAAAGAATTTCGTTCCTTCTTTACTCGATCAAATCGGATCGATGTCCATTGTCCACATAGGTATTAACTGAATAATGCCATTAGAAATCCTTCGATAATCACCATTCGAAAACGAATTAGTAATAGTTTCAGTTAATTGCTCAAATGTGAGGTTATTTGGGCTGCGGGCCCTTTCTAATTAAGTGCAAATTGCATTTTGAAAAGTTGTTTGTTGCTTTATCAAAGTCTTAGTTAAAACAGCGTAAGATTTCTCTGCGATCGCTAGGTAGATCGATAGATCGAATTCTCTCAACTCTTCATTAGTTGGACGAAACCGGGTTTACTAAGGTAATCATTTTGTATTTCGGTAAATCGAATATTACACCAATTAACGCTATTAAATCTTTGAAGTTTTTCAAGTTTAAACTGATTAATGGAAGTTTTTAATATTGGAGGAGTATTCGCAAAAGTAGCCAAGTTCATACAAAATGTGTTATTATCAAAAACACTTACTTTAAATTATGGCCCACATTGTTTATTAAAAATTACCAGGGACGTCAAAATTGGTTTTGGGATCACAACACTTATTGTGAGTAATGTCCGCATTATAAACCCGATTTCGTGTTTCACTTACCCCTTTGATCGACCTCTCATGTCTGCTATGTTTATTGTGCACATTAATTTCAGTCACGGAACGTAAATTTAACACTGGCGCTGCATCATGTGTAGTCGAACTGCTCGATGTTGCGGGTACTTTACAGAGAACTCGTGTTGCGCACACGTGTTTTAGTTCTTTACCCATATTGCACAAGCATAATACACTTTATTTATCGCTAGAATGGAACACAAACACAAAGAGCGACGGGTCACTCCCAAAAAGACAATAATAATGAAGGTAGACATTTAAATTCAATGCCATTTTCATGCACTGAGAGGTTACAATAATTTTCTTAAGACACACTCATTACATACTGTAAATGAATATTGAAATCAACACGAAAATAACGGTAACGCCGTTAAAGACTATTGTAATAAGTAATAACCAATAAATAAATCCACAATTAACTTTCGAACGGCAAACACCGTTTAAAGTAAATTAATATTGAAATCCACACAGAAATAACGGTAACGCCGTTAAACCTATTGTTAAATTCACAATTAATTTTCGAACAGCAAACACTGTTTAATAAATGTAAATATAAAAATGAAAGACTCACGTGGCAAATAGCGTCGAATCACTCAGCTTGTAGTGGAGACGACCGCTTGCGCCGGGGAAAAAGACGCCAATGAGACGAAATCGTGGAGGGCCTCTGCAGCCAGCACAGGCCCCCCACCCTGCCTAGCGGGACGATTGTGCGACAGAGACGGCAATAGACACACAAGTACGTGAAAGAAAGAGAGGGAAAAGCAGATGCTATCTCAATATATTATATAGGCTTTGAATCACGGTACAGGAGTTTAATATAATATTATACTATAGATGATGCCATCGACTTCTTACTATCTCGATTCTTTTTTTTTAATTTAAAAGTGTAACCATCGGCTTCTTTTTATCCGAGAAAATTAAAGAGTTCCCGTAAACCAAAAAACTCCAATCCACGCGGACGAAGTCGCGGGCATCACCTAGTTACAAATTACTATAATTGATAATTATATATGACAGGATATGTTTAGCGTAGCGGAATGAGCGCCATCCGCCGCCGGTCGCTAGTCTTGGCCTGCTTCGGTCTAGATTCTAGACTGTCGGCCCTACGGCAGGTGAAAGGGACGGCCCTAGCGCGCTGTACTGACGAGTAGATAAAGAGTTTGAAGTTTTATTTACGACTAGCTTATGCCCGCGACTTTGTCTGCGTGGAATGAGCTTTTTGTAAGAAACGTTTTCGTTCGACCGCTTTTTTCCCCGACTTACTTTGCAAATCCGACTACCACGAAAAAGTATTTTCATTTTTAGAGTTAATACTAGCTGATGCCCGCGACTTCGTCCGCGTGGATTGAGGATTTTCGGTTCCCGCGGGAACTCTTTAATTTTCCGGGATAAAAAGTAGCCTATGTGCTATTCCAGACTATAATCTATCTCTGTGCCAAATTTCATCCAGATCCGTTCAGCCGTAGGGGCGTGATTGAGTAACAAACATCCATCCATACATCCATCCAAACTTTCGCATTTATAATATTTATTTGATATTTGACTAGCTGATGCCCGCGACTTTGTCCGCGTGGAATGAGCCTTTTGTAAGAAACGCTTTTTTCTTCGACTTACTTTGCAAATCCGACTACCACGAAAAAGTCTTTTCATTTTTAGAGTTAATATATAGCCTATGACACTCACAAATAATGTGGCTTTCTATTGTCAACAGAATTTTCAAAATCGGTTGCAGTAGATCCAGAGATTACCCCCTACAACCTCACAAACTATACCTCTTTATAATATTAGTATAGACGAAGAGGTCTTAAACTATTTTAAGACCTACTTTTTTTGATGACCTTCCTGGCGCAGTGTTTAGCGCTGTGGTCTTGTAAGCGGGAGGTTTCAGGCTCGATTCCCGGCAGGGTCAATTTGGGAATTTCTAATTTGTGAACTTTCTCTGGTCTGGCCTGGTTGAAGGCTTCGGCTTTGGCTAGTTACGACCCTACCGGCAGAAATGTGCCGCCAAGCGATTTAGCATTCCGGTACGATGCCGTGTAGAAACCGATTAGGGGTATGGGTTTAATATAACTGCCATACCCCTAACAGGTTAACCCGCTACCATCATGGTCAAAACGAGACAGATTTATGTTGGCTGTGTTCCGTTATAAACTGCGAGCACTGTTCAGTGCTCTTTACTGTGGAGAAATTCGTTCCGTTATAACTGACAGTAAACTGCTGCAGTATCCTAGGGAAATATATGACGTCATTAATCGACGCCATCTTTGTGCTGTGAGCACTGGCGTTTTCGAGGTAATGTGCTGTCAGTGTTTGTCTCAGTGCTGACAGCGTTCCGTTTAAAGCAGTACCCAGTATACCTTACTATAAACTAAAGGAACGGCTTCGCAGTGTATTAAAGTGACGTCACACCTTACAGTGCTCGCAGTGTATTCCGGAACACAGCCGTTATCTACTCACCATAGAGATAATATGGTTACCCACATAAGTCCATCTCGTTCTAACTCTAAGTAAAGTCTGAGCCAAGTCAAAGTACGCTATATAGATCTCAGCATTAGACTGCATCATCAGTTACCATCAGGTGAGATCGCAGTCAAGGGCCAAGTTGTAGTTGATAAAAAAAAAAGCTAGTTAGTAATGTATGCATGTATTTATGTATCTATATATTTTGTGTATGTATGTATATATATATATATATGTATGTATTTTTGTATGTATATTTATTATATATTTTAGACGTTGCACTATCCCGCGCTCTTGTTTGTTAATGTCCTCTCCCCAAAGGTTGTCTGGAAGAGATTGCTTTAGCAATAAGACCGCCTTTGCACCCTTCTGTTGTATCTTTTAATCTTTCTGATTATTGTCCTTGTTCTAAGTGTGTGCAATAAAGAGTTTATCTATCTATCTATCTATCTATCTATCTATCTAGTTTAATTAATTCTATACCAAGTTAGTACTCGATAGTACTAAAATCGCGAATACTACGGTTTTACGGAACGCGAAGTTACGAGATACCCAAGGCACTTGCCGGCGCACACACAAACACACGAACACACGAACAGAGCTGAATGAAAGGTCAGGTTGCCACGACAATATAATAGCTGTAAACCTGACGAATATTGCTGCTCGATAATATTGCCACACCTAACAAATGCCACTACGAGTAGTTTAAAGTACTTATAGGGGTCAAAAATACATTTTTTTAAATAAAATAGTTTAAAAGCTGAGTTTCTTGCTGGTTCTTCTCCTCAGGGAGAGAAATAGGGGTTTGAAATTTATAAATCAAAATCGACCTTATCGTGAGTGAAACTGCAGGCAAAAATCTATATATATAAAATTCAAAGTCCTGAGTCTGACTGACTGAGTGACTGACTTATAAGTATATCAACGCACAGCCTAAACCGCTGTGGCTAGAAACTTGAAATTTTGACAGTAGGTTCCTTTTGTGACGTAGGCGCTCACTAAGGAAGGATTTTTCAAAATTCCACCCTTAAGGGGGTGAAATAGGGGTTTAAAGTTTGTATGAAAGTCCGTCATTTCTCAAGTTATATCAACGAAACTTGGTATTTTGGCTTTCGGTGAAAAATAAAGAAATACGAATTTCACAGTTTTTCGAAATTCCACCCCCAAAGGGGTAAAATAGGGGTTGAAAATTTGAATGAAAGTCCGTCGTTTTTTCAAGTTATAGCCCTGCCCCCCTATTACGTAAGAATCGTTCATCAAACGTTTAAGATTTTTGTCAAAGTAAAATAAACCATAACTGCATTGAATTAGAGCTCAATTTCGTCTGCCCATTCTTATACGTTTAGGTATGAACGATACTCGAACGTATAAGAATGGATACACGAAATTGAGCTCTAATTTAATGCCGTTATGGTTTATAAACTTTGACGACGAACTTTAACGTTTTGATCGGACATTCTTACATGATTGGTACCCAGAAACTTGATATTTGGGCTTCCGATTTAAAATTATAAAATACGTATTCCACAGTTTTGAAATTTCTATCTCCAAGGACGTTAAATAGAGAGTTTGTCCTTCAATTACGCCGCAACAGAGCAACGGATCAATGTGATTTTTTGCATTGGTAGGTGTAGTTGAGGATCTGGAGAGTGACATAGGCTTCTTTTTATCCCGGAAATGAAGGAGTGCCCGTGAGAATTAAAAAACTTATGCCACGCGAACGAAGTCGCGGGCGTCCTCTAGTTTAGTATAAAGATAAAGTACCAAGCTACTCGCAGTAATTTTTTCTGAAAAGCCTAAAATTAAGTATGTATTTAAATACCTACTTAAATTTTTCAAGACAATTCGGATTGAAATAGGTAACCGGCTAATTAAAAAGTTCTCTTACTTGGAACCTAGCTTACAATCTTGAACTAGATTGCATACATTCAATGCAATATTAATCCTAACAGGCATCTTAATATAACTTTAATGTAGGTTTTTTTTTTATCCACTACATGTTAGCCCTTGACTGCGATCTCACCTGATGAAAAGTGATGATGCAGTCTAAGATGGTAGCGGGCTAACCTGTTAGGGGCATAGCAGTTATATTAAACCCATACCCCTATTAGCTTTCTACACGGCATCGTACCTGAACGCTAAATCGCTTGGCGGCACGTCTTTGCCGGTAGGGTGGTAACTAGCCACGGCCGAAGCCTCCCACCAGGCCAGACCAGGGAAAATTGAGAAATTATAAATTCCCAAATTGACCCTGCCGGGGATCGAACCCGGGACCTCCACACGTTAAGGCAACAGCGCTACACACTGCGCCACGGAGGTCGTCAAAGATTTATAGCACAAGGGAGCCTAATACCGCGGAATTGTTTTATTAATGTTGACGTTAGTGTTTTACAATTATAGTCCTTATTACGACGTTATAGGGACGTCAATGTAAGGGACATAAAACTGTCATTTTGAAATAATACTGCTTTATGCGATGCTAGTAACCCGCTAGTGCATGCTGCGCACGTTGCGCAAGCGCAGTTCACACGGCCGTCAGTATTGCTACTAAATATAATTACTAGATTTTGATTATATTAAAAAGGTTAAGTGCCAAATTAATTTGATTTAAATGCGACTTAGAGCAGTTTACTATCTAATCTTATTAGTAACTAGATGATTCCCGCGACTTCGCCCGCGTGGATTGATGTTTTTTTGATTCCCGCGGGATCTCCTAAATTTTCCGGGATAAAAAGCCTATGTCCTTTCCCGGGATGTAAACTATCTCTGTACGAAATTTCATCCAAATCGGTTGAGTATTTGGGCCGTAAAAGCGTAGCAGACAGACAGACAGACAGACTTTCGCATTTATAATATTTATGGAGGATGTGGTAGACCCTCAACCATTTTACGCAATCCCATTAAAATAATTAAGAAATATAATAAAGAAGGAGAAATCCTGAATCCCAACGGATGGAAGTACCTAAGTATTCGAAGGCTTTGATTGAACGATTATTTTATTTTTAAATTAAAGTATCTATTTCCTTTTAATGGACTATTTAGTTATGAAAGGATATAAGTGCCTGCTTCCCTTAGAATTTGACTATAATTACATGAATATTAGCTATTACCTTATTTACCCATTACGTTAGGCAATGCGCGGTTCCTGGTTGGTTCATCCGGTATGGTGTGATTGCAAATACCTAGCCATTTTTTAAGACTCACATAGCATAGATTTAACTAATAATTTTAATCAGTGCTAGCAGTAGTACCACGAGAAAACAAACTCACTGACTAATCTGAGCTACTGAGTAAAGTATGGGGTAAACTTGAGAATTTGCATGACATATTATATTTTTTTACCCATAAAATTCTGTAAAGGTTTTAGAAAAGAAAAATCATTAAACACTCAAGCAATAATGATGATGATTAAGATGATGTATTCAAATTAAATTCTGGGGGGTTACTACTATCGCTTAAAGTATTACATATTTCAAAATGACAGTTTTATGATACGTACTTTGACGTTCCTAAAATATGGATTATAATTATTCCAAAACACGAACGTCAAAAATATTAAAATAATACAGATTTAAGAGATGGCAGTAGGTATGCCTCCCGTAATGGATTTAAAAAAAACACATAATGAAAAAGTTAGACTTATTTATTGACTTGATTGATTGATTTTATAAATTCTTTACTATCAAATAACTATGTAACAAACATTTTGTAAAATTCATACAAAATTTTAACATAAATATAGTGATACCTACTTACAGACTAACTTACGCCTATAGTCCATTCATTCTAGATTTCAATGTATGGGGAAAACGGCAAAATTGATAATTTTTTGAAACCACTGTGGTTTTATACCTATAAGTGAGTACATTAAAAAACACAACTCTCCCCCCCCCTCCGGTGGTGGCTTCCCCCCTCCCCGCCTTGAAAAGTGTGCCATTTTGCAGATTTCCTAGATTTTCAAGAAAACTATACAAGCTAGGACAAAACTGTCAAAGAGAACATTGTTCCTTAATAAATTACCTACAAACAAGTTCATAACATTTATGGTGATAGGAGTTATAGTTTACAAGCTATGGTGCGTTAAAGTTGACTAAAAATCGCAGCTCAGTAAAATAAGCCAATTTTCAACATTTTATATGTATTCTGTAATCTCTAGAAAACTATTAGAGTTAGGCAAAAACTGTCAGGAGTTAAAATAAACACCATTTAATGACCTATAAAAAAATATTTAGTTCATAAAGATAGGACTAATAATTTCGCATATATATCCACGTATTGTATACGAAGAAAAATAAAAAAATTGTTAGAATCCTGTGTTATTTGCAATTTGCACAAAAACTATTAGAGCTAGGAAAAATCCTTCGAAGAGCAATTAATTTCATTAAATTACCTACAAAAAAATGTTATGGTTTATTTAGATAGGACCAATAGTTCGAAAAATATGACTACCTTTATTCCATGAAATTTTTTTTTTTTCAAAAACCATGTATATATTTTTTAATTTTCACAGAAACTATTAGAACTAGGAAAAAAAATATCATAAGCAAAAATGAACTTCATTAAATTACCTCCAAAATAGTTTTTAGTTTATTTTGACAGAACTAATAGTTTCGGAAATATGGCTGTCTAACTTGCATAAAAAAAGAAACCCTTGTAAAATCCGTGAATGTTTTTTGTAATTTCAAGAAGTATTAGAGCTAGGAAAAAAGCTGTCAGGACTTAGGACAAAGATAATTAATTTACCTATAAAATAGTGTTTAGTTTATTTTGATAGGACAAATAGTTTTTGAAATATACCTTGCTATTTTGTAAGAACTGGTGGTAGTCATCTTGACTTACATAATAGTATGGAATAAATAGAAATTAAATAACTTTTTTTTTAACGCATCATAGCTTGTAAACTATAACTCCTATCACCATAAATGTTATGAACTTGTTTGTAGGTAATTTATTAAGGAACAATGTTCTCTTTGATAGTTTTGTCCTAGCTTGTATAGTTTTCTTGAAAATCTAGGAAATCTGCAAAATGGCACACTTTTCAAGGCGGGGAGGGGGGAAGCCACCACCGGAGGGGGGGGGAGAGTTGTGTTTTTTAATGTACTCACTCATAGGTATAAAACCACAGTGGTTTCAAAAAATTATAAATTTTGCCGCGAAAAAATCTAAAATGAATGGACTATACTAAAGTTGACAGACAGAAGATGGGAAATAACATGTTACATTTTCGATCGTGAGCTTATTTAAATTTATTGACGACTGATTGTTGGTCAAAATTAACCTTTTTCAGCCACTTTTCAATATCGGCAATTCGGTAAAGGCTTACGCACACAGGATATCAGTAATGAAGCATTAATTGCTATATCGGCAACCTAATAGCAGGGGTGAGATCCATCGCCCCATCCATCGTTCAGGTATCGCAAGTGGTCACGCGCCCGTACCCTCTACCTGCGCAGGCGGGAGAATGAACGGGTCACAGTTTAACATTCAAATCTGGTGTTAAATTACCCTTGAGGCCACCCTACATTGGACACAAATAAGGCCTGCTACTAACATTCTCTTAGGACTTAGTTATTATATTAACTGGTTGACGCGACCCGCTTTCGTGGGCTATGTACTGTCTAAATATTTTTTCCCAACTGCATAGTAATAGTTAATTATGCTACTAGTGCAACATGACGGAAATTACACTCGAGGTGCAAAATGTACCTAATGCCTGAGTCGCAGGCGAAGAATACAGCGTTTCACAATACATTTTCGAGTTAAAAACAGTAAAAAAAATTAAAATTCCCATTTGCCATATAAAATAGTAGAAGATCCGAATCTAAATCGAGACCTACCGGTTTGATAAGAGAATCAAATTTATTTTATAATAAATTTCATATATTAGAAAATAAATTAAAAATGGGTAGACAACAGAAATCCTGGACAGAATATTTTTAATTACTTTTTGAAAAATGATTTTTCATAAAATGTTGCAAAATGAAGATAATAATAAAATTTTATACTGGACTTAAAGTATAGAGCATATAGAATGTGCAATCGTAGGGTAGACTATTATTTACCTGGATAAATAATGGAAATAATAGTCTACCCTATTATTTACCTGGATAAATAATGGAAATAATAGTCTACCCTACGATTGCACATTCTATATGCTCTATACTTTAAGTCCAGTATAAAATTTTATTATTATCTTCATTTTGCAACATTTTATGAAAAATCATTTTTCAAAAAATAATTAAAAATATTCTGTCCAGGATTTCTGTTGTCTACCCATTTTTAATTTATTTTCTAATATATGAAATTAATTATAAAATAAATTTGATTCTCTTATCAAACCGGTAGGTCTCGATTTAGATTCGGATCTTAGACTAAAACAGAAAGGCGCGCGAGATTCCAATTTTGAAAATGTGTCAACGAGAGGTTTTATGTGGTTTTAGTATGTCATGTCTAGTTACCTAGAGTTTATAATCTTATTACGGTACTATAAAAATACCTCTACAAGATAGTGGAATCGAAACAGGTGTTATTTCGTATGTCGAACATTATAATACTATCGCACAAGTGCGAAAATTTATATTATTGCCGCGCACTCCTTATGGGCTAATAACTGTGTGGTAATATTTTATTTTTGGCTAAGGGTGAGACGGGTCTAGTTGGTACTTTATAGTTTTACTAGCGGTGTAAGAGAACCTTTACGACCAAATGTTTTGTAAATAGGCAAGTAATTTATCTCACTTCTATGAAATTGTTACAAGCAACAGCAATCGCCTAACCCAATTCACTAGAAGTGTAACACAACAGCAAGTGTAGCAAGCGATTACTGGAATCGCCTGCAATATTTCATTGTTTATACCTACTCGTACAATGCTGCAGTGAACTCTGCGTGCATTTGTTGCATATTTCACTCGCGCCGTCTTTATTGCATGGGAATACAGATTATTTTCACTTCAAGTATCACGTGTCATAGAAAAATGTGCGATGCGAACAGGGTTGCTTACTTATCAAACCAAAATATAAATGTAATTAATTCATTTAACTTTAGAATAGATATTGCATTCATAGTTCGTCCGTGACCAATTTTAAGGTTTTCACTGTGCATCAGCGCCTGATCTGGAGACCTGACTGAGCTGGAGACCTGTATTTGGTCACACAACTTTGTTGCTATATCTAGTTTGATAGTTTCTTAAACTAAATATTGTGATCGAATACAAACGTTTTCTTTCTTTCATTTACGTAATAGTACATTACACATCTAGGGCAGTAAAATAAGAAATGTCTCAGATCACATGTAATTGTTGTCCGAGGCGAAGCCGAGGTCAATAAACATGTGATCTGAGGCTTTCTTATTTACTGCCCGTGGTGTGTATACTATTTTTCTCCTCGACGGAGGCGGAAAGCGGCATTTTCGTTTAGCGCAGCGGGAGGAAAATTGACGCTTTCCGCCCGGAGGTGAGAAAAATAATTTGACTCTAGCATAATATGGTAAAGGAGAATCTTACCGACTTGCACATTTATATTAATAAGTTTGAATGGATGGATGTTTCTTACTTAATCACAAGTATAGGAAAAAGTTTAAAGTTTTTTTATTTAGATATTCTATTAAACATATTCTATACTAGCTGATGCCCGCGACTTCGTCCGCGTGGATTGAGGTTTTTCGGTTCCCGCGGGAACTCTTTAATTTTCCGGGATAAAAAGTAGCCTATGTGCTATTCCAGACTATAATCTATCTCTGTGCCAAATTTCATCCAGATCCGTTCATCCGTTGGAGCGTGATTGAGTAACAAACATACATCCATACATACATCCATCCATCCAAACTTTCGCATTTATAATATTTATTTGACTAGCGATCCGCCCCGGCTTCGCACGGGTAGCACTAGTAATCCTAATAGTCCATACCCAATATAGCCAGCGGGGAGTGGGAAGTAGGCAGATTTTACATTTTAATATTTGACCGAGCGAAGCGAAGGTCTCTGAGTCTACTTCGGTGAATTGGCACTTGTCCGTCCGTCCGTCCGTCTGTCCTTCTGTCAGACTTCTGAATTTCCGAACGTAATTACTTCAAATTTAAATATAATATGTAAACCGATGGCCTCCCGCCGAATATGGCTTAAAAAGTTATAAAAATCTTTATTTCAGGGGGGCACTCATAGAAGCGAATGCGAAGTAAAATATTTTTTATAGCGTTACATAGGGTTGCAGTATATCATTTTAAAGATAATTAGGAATAGAGTCCAAAAATATTTTTTTTTGAATTTTTCCCCTAAAATTGACGAAAGGGGGGGCTTTCAAAGTGGCGATTTTCTAACGTCCAAAGTTGACCTCAGAACTCTCAATTTTCTGAACTCTCAATCCTGAAACTTGATCAATTATTTGAATTATATCCTGTACTTGAACAACAAATACTAAAATTACATAAATATTATAAGGAAACGAAATTATTTAATTTTTAATGATGATGATATTTTTAACAGAACTTCACACTGATGTCAATAGATGGCGCTCTGTGAAACCGCGAGGTCTCAGTTCGGGGCGAACCACTAGTACATTGTAAGAGTAGGTACGTCCCGTCTTCAGTCCTCACCAAACCTGCCACAGCCGTCAGCCCTCAGATTTTAGGTATTTAATCTGAGCGCCGGCCGCAGTCGCGCCATTTTTCCTTGCACGTTACATTATTTCTATATTTTATTGCGAGTCAACCAGGTAGTAGTTATATATGTTATCACGGACATTTTTGTAGAACTTATTTTGAGAGGAACAATTCCACCATACATTGTTTTCGTGTAACTTTAACTATATACGCAGCGCTATAACAAACAAATCTTTCCTCTTTATAATATTAGTTTAGATTAAGTTGACACCCCTGTACAGCCGCGAGTCAGCAATGCTAGATAGGCTCAGCCAGTCAGTACGCAATGTCCCGCTGCGGTTTTTCATTACGTCGCTTGCGCAAGCGCAGCGCTGACGAAATATCGCATATCGGGTTCACACTTCACGTAGGTATACTATGCGCCTATGCGGCCACCGTCCACCGACTAAACAAATATATATACTGGACTTGTCAAGGATTTTATGGAAAACTATATACCATCACTCAAGTTAATACCTTTTTTATTTCAGTAGTGGAATAAAAAAAGTTAGCCCTTGACTGCGATCTCACCAGATGGTAAGTAATGATACAGGCTAAGATGGTAGTGGGCTGACCAGTGTGCTTAGCATGCGCACAACGAGATTATCTCGCGACGAGAGAGAGAAATGTTGTCGTTGCCGGCAAATTTTTAATTTGCCATAACATGCACACAATGCGGCAGGTATATTACAAGAAAAAAATAGTCGACATGTAAAGGTTCGTAGAGAAAAATACCACAGATAAGAAATATTACTATTATCTCTACTTTTGACGTAACGAGACAAGTTGTTAGCTTCGGTAGACAAAATATAGAGATAACGGGTAGACATAATTTTACTCGTAGTGCGCATGCTAGCCATACTGATAGGGGTATACAGCAGTTATATTAAACCTATACTTTGGTAGGGTGGTAAGTGGTAACTAGCCACGGCCGAAGCCTCCCACCAGGCAAAACGTAAAGACGTACGTAAACGTACTAACTAATGCCTACCCTAGCTTCAATAGGTCTGTGCATGGCACTGCCGGTCATTGAGGTATTATGTACTAACATACATATAATTCAAATAGCTGATGCCCGCGACTCCGTCCGCGTGGTTTAAGTTTTTTTGATTCCCGCAGGAATTGCTTAATTTTCCTTGATAAAAATTGGCCTATGTCACTCTCCAGGTTCTCAACTATACCCATGCCAAAAATCACGTCGATCCGTTGCTCCAGTGGTTTGTTGGACCAACCAACAAACCAACAACCAAACACACTTTCGCATTTATAATATTAGTATGATGCTGCCGGTACGTGAGGTATGTTTGCTGGCGGCACGGGCGGTGCGGTGCGGTACGGCACGCCGCACGCCGCACGGCCGCGGGGCAGCCGCCGCACCTGTCGGTCAGCTTTCTGTTTCGACGGCGAGAGTGGGCGACACTCGACACGCATACATTGTATCCGCACGTCATTCATGGCTGTACGAGTGGGCGCTCTATGGCCGGTTCACATTTTTTTTTTCCACTACAAGTTAGCCCTTGACTGCGATCTCACCTGATGGTAAGTGATGATGCAGTCTAGGATGGTAGCGGGCTAACCTGTTAGGGGCATGGCAGTTATAATAAACCCATACCCCTATTCGGTTTCTACACGACATCGTACTGGAACGCTAAATCGCTTGGCGGCACGTCTTTGCCGGTAGGGTGGTAACTAGCCACGGCCGAAGCCTCCCACCAGGCCAGACCAGGGAAAATTCAGAAATTATAAATTCCCAAATTGACCCTGCCGGGGATCGAACCCGGGACCTCCGCACGTTAAGACAACAACGCTACACACTGCGCCACGGAGGTAGTCATAGTCACATATAGGTATCTGCGTCGTATTCCTCATTACTGAAATTACTGACCACTTTCCATTAATCAAAAAAATAGATAGAAGTGAAAACGAATATTAAAAAAAAAATTACCTTAAAACTAAGGCATTAAATTTATATTTAAGACCTTTTGTCTTCGTAACAACGCGAGCATGTCGGTGTTCGCGAGCATGTCGCTGTTCGCGAGCATGTCGGAGCGAGGTGTCGGTGACGCGAATCCACAAGTTTACCCCCTACCAAAAAGTGCTCAACGTGGCTAAAGAAGTTTTCACTTCAATACCTAATGGTAGGAGTTTTCTTGGGATAATAAACGGTGGGTTCCCATGTCCTTCCACATACGACTCGAGAGTATTTAAACTCCGATTATTATCAGATGTTAGTGATAATAACCGGGACCGACGGCTTAACGTGCTCTCCGAGGCACGGAGGAAACGAAAAGGCCAAATTTGAACCTCCAGATTCGGTCGCCCATCCAGTTACCGACTTGGGTCAACGTTGCTTAACAATCACAATCGTCTGATATATGCGTTGTCACAAGTCACAACTAGGCCACTCGTCCCTCAAATACATATCACATAGGTAATAATAACCCCACTAATACTCCCAGGCAAAGGGACATCAGGGTCAAGAGCGGCCTGGAGTGGGGGCTCCAGTCGTTTCACCCTTGGACGACCCTGGGTAGTCGGCAGCTTGGTTGTGGCACGAGTTGCCGTGCTTCAAGCACGTGAAGGAAGCCCCCGCGTGCCCCGGGTTGAGTCCAAGAAGCATCGCGCACGGGACGCTCCGATGCGTTCACATTTTGAGATCTCGGAGCTTCCCAACACAGCGCTGAGGGTGGCCACCGAGGGGGTTTTAGTGAGTAAAAATCTCACATAACCTGATTTCTTGGGAGAGATCTATCTTAAGAAGATTCCCCCAATGATACAAAAAAAAAAAAGGTCTATCCCCACTGCAAATGCGGAAAATAAAGGAGTTCCCGAATCAACTTAAATCCGACTTAAATCACGCGGACGAAGTCACAAGCATCATCTAGTATGTTATAAAACTAGCGGTAACTAGCTACTTAAGTTTTTTTTTATTCCCACGGGAACTCCTTAATTTTCCGGGATAGAAAGTACCCTATGTCACTCTCCAGGTCCTCAACTATACTCATGCCGAAAATCACGTCAATCCGTTGCTTCGTTGCGGCGTGATTGAAGGACAAACCAACAAACAAACACGCTTTCGCATTTATAATATTACTAGCTGATGCCCGCGACTTTGTCCGCGTGGAATATGTTTTTAAAATCCCACGGGAACTCCTTAATTTTCTGGGATAAAACGTAGCCTATGTCACTCTCCAGGTCCTCAACTATACCCATGCCAAAAATCACGTCAATCCGTTGCTCCGTTGCGGCGTGATTGAAGGACAAACCAACAAACCAACAAACAAACACACTTTCGCATTTATAATATTAGTATGATGATCGCTGGTTTGAGTATTGAATTAAAAAAAGTACTGGCACCTACAGTAAACTAGGTAATCAGGTATATATGCTAAGTAGGTGAATGGTATATTCGTTCGTGACAGAGCCACTGTGCCACAACCCCCCCTGACCCCAATACTGCGAGTGCATTAACCCCCATACGTGTGGTCTTAATGACCGCAGACATTTGTGCGTATCAACTATCCACTTTATACTCAAAGCACTCATTTAATACCTACGTGTAATGGGACTTGTTAGCATTCATAGGTTGTCGTTTGACGACCTCCGTGGCGCAGTGTTGAGCACTGTTGTCTTAACGTGTGGAGGTAAAGGTTCAATCCTCGGCAGGGTCAATTTATAATTTCTGAACTTTCCCTGGTCTGGCCCGGTGGTGGAGGCTGTGGCTAGACCACCCTACCGGGAAAGACGTACCAAGCGGTTTAGCGTTTCGGTACGATGCCGTGTAGAAACCGACTAATATGGGTTTAAAACAACTGCCATACCCCTAACAGGTTAGCCCGCTACCATCTTAGACTGCATCATCACTTATCATCAGGTGAGATTGCAGTGTACATCGATATATATGAAGGTACTAAGTAGATGGGCCCTTTCAAAGAAAAAAGTTGGGCGTCCGTCTTGTAGGGCGTGCCCCTCACCTGCATAAGCCTGTACTTGTCCCCGCCATAGCGCTGTCCCGCTTTTCTGACTAGATGGCGTTAGTAAAATAAGTTCACATTCTTTGTTTGACAGGGCCCGTCTATGTTAACTGAGGTCGATGGCAGTGAAGCACTAACTTGTAGAGGCGTAAATAAAACTTGCTAAGAGATAATTAGCTACCTAAGTGACGACATAAGTTGCTACTTATCGATAATTAGATAACACCGTTCGGAACCCAATTACCAAGTTAAGTAACGAACTTAATCGAATCAATTGAAACGGTAATTTGAAATTTCACTCGCCACTTATAAAATTACACAATCTCATAAAAACTCTCGCGGCTGAGTTCTGAAGCGATGCGACGGACGTGGCGACGCTTACCTTACGGGAAATAGTAAATTAGAAAAAGATCAATAATATAGCTATAATCGAGGAAAATAGATAAAATCTTACATAGGCGTCTAGAGCTATTACCCCACAATCAGTGACAAGCCATCAGTCATTTCATAATAATATTTAGTAGATATAGGTAGGTACATATTAAAGGACACGAAGAAATTAATTATATATGTCGTGTCCCAAAAACTGTTTTGGGCACCATGCCCATTAACGATCACTAGGACAGCGTGTATTTTTTAAAATATACCTAATTAGTAATAGTTTTTTATCTTTTCTTTAATTAATAGTTGTTGTCCTAACTATAGTAAGAAGTCCATATTAAAAATATTATAGTTAGCTAGTCTTTAGTGGGTGCTAATGGGAAATTCATTCAGTAGTCAGTGGCATGCCATGAAATGATCAATGACCGATCAGTCTTTGTCATTTTAATATACATATTATATGTCTTTACCACTCCCAGTGAGAAATTCCAACTCGATCTTTACAAAACCACCCGGACAAAGAGGTGGGAAGTAGCTAGTCTTTAGGGTTCTAAGAGAACATTCATTCAATATTCAGTGGCATGTCATGAAATGATCAATGACCGATCATTCTATGTCAACCTATCCCAGTGAGAAAAGATTTCCAGAAATTCCAACTGGATCATTAGAAAGCCACCCGAAAGTCGTTGGAAGAAGCCAAAGTAGGGTGCTAAAGGGCTTAAATATATTCAGTAGTCAGTAGCATGTTATGAAATGTTCAATGGCCGATCAAATGTCATTTCAATATAACTGTTCTTTAAAGGATCAAATATTGGACCTCACAACACAATGGTGGATGGTTAACGGGCAAGGTACAGCAAAGACACACGGCGTTTGTTGAGTCGCTTTTTGCCGATATGAATGGACCGCAAAAACGACAGCCAGAGATGAATGGGGTGGCCATGATAGATGGGCAAAACAATGGGCTAGGGTAACTTTGAAAGCCGGCGCAAGACTCCGACGAGAACATACGAAAAGTCGACGAGTTTTATTTTTCAGGGGCGAACCTTTTTTTTCGGGCCAACCACAGGTGTCTCTATTCTCGGTGCAATTCTGGGGTCATACTATCAACGCTTAAAGCAATTCTTAAGCAATATTACTCAAAATGACAATTTAATGACGCGTACCTTGACGTTCCTAAAATAAGATTGTAATTCTAAACACGAAAGTCAACAATAATGAAACAATATTGCTTTATGCGTTAGCAGTATGGCCCCCAGGAGTAAGAATTTCAAAGATCATTTCAAAATCCCGTGGAATATATTATTTGGTAAGTTTAAAATTGCGAAAAAAAAATAAGGTAGGAAAATTTAATGCGTGGCATAATAATTTACGCGTTTCAGAATAGAGGACAACGAGAAATATTTGATTGCATTGCATTGACGGCATACCGAACCCGTGGTAGATTCAGTCGACGATTCAAAAGCACTTTAAATTTACTTATTTGAATAAACAACATTATTTATTTATTTATTGAAAATATTAAACGTAATACAAACAGATTTAACAAGGCCTTTTTTTAAGAATCTACCAAAAGATGATTTAAATTCACAACAAACTATATCGGTAAAGTCTTCAAAGATCAACGAAAACGCATGCGCACCCTACAGCGCGGCTTTCCCAGCCCGCGGCGAGGCGGGGTCATCGAACCGCCATTGTTTATTACCACACTACACTATACTACTGATTGCAGTTTATTTCTCCTTCGCAAGTACGACAGGTATCTCTATCTACCAATGACTCGTGAAATGCCTATGTCGTCATATTATGACTTGTGAATTTGTGTGTACTATTGAAAGGCACTTACTAGGTAATAAGTACTAGTAAGAACTTATTTTCATGATTCCACTACAAGTTTGCTCTTGACTGCGATCTTACCTTGTAAGTGATGATGCAGTCTAAGATGGTAGCGGGCTAACCTGTTAGGGGCATGGTAGTTATATTAAACCCATACCCCTAATCGGTTTCTACACGCCATTGCAATGGAACGCTAAATCGCTTGTCGGCACGTCTTTGCCGGTAGGGTGGTAGCCACGGCCGAAGCCTCCCACCAGACCAGACCACAGAAAATTCAATACCTAAAAGTGAACCTGCCCGAATTCGAACCCGGGACCTCCCACGATAAGACCACAGCGCTCACCACTGCGCCACGGAGGTCGTCAATTACCACACTATACCACTGTGTATAGGCCCTGACCCGGTGGCCAAAATTGGAACTAATTTTTATGCCTGAATAGTTTTTGTTCTTTTTTTTCCATATACACCGGGTCAGAGCTTTTTATACCGAAAAATCAAAGAATACTCACAGGAAATTTGGAAAACCTAAACTAGAAACTAACTTTAGACGAGGTTGTAGTAAATAAATAGTTTATTTTAATAATCTGTGGCTTTATGTCGCAAATAGTAGTAACTTGTTACCGCTGCTTCAGCGAATGCCTTCAGAAGGTGTGGAATTTCATACCGCGGAGGACATGTTGCGTGGACTCTATGATTGCACACGCACTTACTATAATATTATGTGCGATTGTTGAAATACAAAGTTGCTAGGAGTTATTATGTTCATAATAATTTTTGTGTTTTTTAAATCATCGTAAAAAATCAAACTCAGTTACTCAATTTGTTTATTTCATAATATAGGGCATAGGTACAGGTGAATCTACCCGCGCCGGTTCGGAAAAATGTTTCTACTGAGAATAGCCGGCAAGAAACTCAGCAGTGCTCTTTTCATAAAAAGAAAAATGTTAAAATGTCTCGATGAGGTTTTAGATTTAAATTAATTTATTTTAGTTTTAATTTAATGTTGTTTATTTTTAATGTATTTGAAAAATGTTAAAATATGTAAACGTTACGTAAAAAGTATTACACTGACTTGCGGGCTACTGGATGCGAAACCCATTACTTCCATGCAACTTTGTCATTTGTCATTTGATAATCATCAATAGTATACAATACCCTCGACTGCTCTTAAAACCAAACCTATACGAGGGTTCCAAACGCGCCTTAGTCTGAGACGAATTCCTAAAAGCTCGGTCGGTCAGTAATTCTAATTAAATAAGCATTATTAGATAAATAGTGAAACTTGAAAGCTTTCAAAAGCAAAAAAAGCAGTTTAAATTAAACTCACGGCTAGTTTCCTAGTCATAAAGAATTCAACACTTCCAAGCAATTACATCTAATGAGCATAGCGACTTAGAAAGCTCTAGAAAAAAGATAGGAAATAAAAGGAATGAGCGTTGCAGTAGGGCGATTTCTACACCGGTCCCCGATGCCAGCATGAGCCATGGTAGCGAGGGGAAAGCAGACTCACTCGGAACAGGCGATCTATCGAGTACCTAGACGGCCTAGACCTGTCTATTCAGATTCAGGTATTACAACTACCTTCACAAACAAATAAGTGATACTAATAAACGATGTACGATTACGAGAAACCGCCATAAGCTAGTAAGATCGTCATATCGTGTGCGCAAGGTGCAGAAATCCTTTGTGGGGTAGCCTAAGCATGGTTCCAAAAGAATTCCTAGATTTGCCATTGCCACAATTTAGAGACTGTAAAACAGCTTTTGTTTTGTCGAGGTTATTATACTATTGTTGATTTTCTTAATGACAAAGTAAAAAATTGTATGGAAGCATTCGGCTTCATACAGCAGCCCACAAATCGAAAAGAGCTGAGTATGTTGCTGGTTCTTCTCAGTAGTATTTGCTTTCCGAATTAGTGGTAGAGAGGTAATTAGTGACATATCATAAGTGGCACAAGTTGTTCTATATGAAATTAATATTTTGAAATTAGTCTCTAGAACGTGTCTTATTGTTTTTATTGCGAGATAGGCTTGCGCTTGACGACAATCATGCTCAGTACAAAGTAATTATGAGATCTAGGTCGGAATGCGCTTGCCTAGAAGATTCCTATACACTCTTATAAGGCAGGAAACACGTGCGCTGGGAGGGTGTTCCACACCCTAGCGGTTCGTATCAGAAACGTCGAGCAAAAACGTTTCGTACGAGCAGATTGGACGTCAACCACATAAGGATGCCAACGCTGACGGTTTCTCGCTGTTATATATACATACATTTACTTAGTTTGATTGCTTATTACCTGACTGCGGTACGCACTGAGGGTTATTATTAAATTAATGAGAATCAAACTGCCTGGTGGGAGGCCTCGGCCGTGGCTAGTTAGCACCCTACCGGCAAAGACGTGCCGCCAAGCGATTTAGCGTTCCGGTACGATGCCGTGTAGAAACCGATTAAGGGTATGGGTTTAATATAACTGCTATACCCCTAACAGGTTAGCCCGCTACCATCTTAGACTGCATCATCACTTACCATTAGGTGAGATCGCAATTAAGGGCTAACTTGTAGTTGATTAAAAAAAACTACATAGGTACATACCTACTTAAAAGGCACGCGCTCTGAAAGCAATTATCTATTAAAGAATGGGTTTTTAATTACGCTGTTAGACTTAGGCCGTCCATAGATAGGAACAGCGTAAACCCTGTAAAGGCAGGGCAAGGCCGTCCATAGATAGAAACAGTGTAAAGGCAAGGCTCTGAGGAATGGCCATGGCGATTTCTCGACCGGTCCCATGAGGCATCACCATAGTGTCACGCGAGCCATGGGGCGGGGAAAGTAGGCGCGCCCGGGGGCACAGCCAGTATGTGCTGACGTAACAGTGCAATGACTGAGCTCGCCGGTGGATTCGAAAGTATTGCTATATGCTAGCATTCCTTCTGAAGTAGGGAAAATAATCTAAATATAGTAAGTGTAGATGTATAGCGACGCTGAAGGGACTGCACATTTTATAGCGTTGTTGAGAGTTTTCATCATTTGGAGAGAAGAAAAATCAATATTATTTCACTACTTGAGGTCGCCCGCGACTTCGTCCGCGTACAATTTCTGATTTCCTATGAGATTATGAGATTTTCCCGCTGCAAAAGGCCTACATAAAGCGGCTATAAGGCTTATGCAGGTTTTTATTATTTAGAACTAATAACCTAAATGTCAACTTTCATGTCTCTAACTTCAAGAACATTGGACTTTTATACAAACTTCCACCCCCATTTCATCCCCTTAGGGGTGAGTTTTAGTGAGTGATTCTTAGTTAGAATCCTGTATGTAGTGAGTTTCGGGCATCTTCTAGTAAATATTGTACCTAGGTAAGCATATTTTATAAGAGTGTATGCAAAATGCATTTTAATCCTACTGATATTATAAATGCAAAAGTGTGTCTGTTTGTCTGTCTGCCCGAACGGCTTATCTTTTCAACCGATATTGTTGAAATTTGGTATAGAGGTAGGTTATATCCCGGGGAAGGACATAGGTTACTTTTTTACCCGGAAAATTAAGGAGTTCCCGTGGTAATCAAAAACCCTAATCCACGCAGACGAAGTCGCGGACATCATCTAGTAAAATAATAAAGATTCATCTCCCTACATTAATCTAAGCCTATCTAATCAAATAAATGCCGTCCTACAGGATAGAAGCCAGGTTTGATAGCTCTTTTATGATGCAACGCATAAAACTGCGCTTCAAATTGGCTGTGTTGCCATAATAATGATTGTTTTGCCGGTGTTTGCCGGGCTATTAGTGTGCCATCAAACGTTTTTATATTGTAAAACGAATTTAACATGTTTTATTTCGTCGGGCATATTTTATTTCTGTGGGAAAGTGTCCTCCTTGATAGTAGGTACGAGTAGGTAATATAACCCAGTATTTAAATAATTTCTAGACTAGCTGATGCCCGCGACTTCTTCTGCTTGGAATAAGTTTTTTTTATTCCGACGGGAACTCTTAAATTTTCCGGGATAAAAAGTAGCCTATGTCACTCTCCAGTATAGCTAGCAATTAGCATGCGCACTACGAGTAAAATTATGTCTACCCGTTATCTCTATCTGTCTACCGAAGCTAACATGGTTACTTGTCTCGTTACGTCAAAAGTAGAGATAAAAGTAATATTTATGATCTGTGGTATTTTTCTCTACGAACATTTACATGTGGACTATTTTTTTCTTGTAATATACCGAACTTTGTGCATGTTAGGGTAAATGAAAAATTTGCCGGCAACGACCACGTCTCTCTCTCTCGTCGCGAGATAATCTCGTTGTGCGCATGCTAAGCACACAGGTCCTCAACTATGTCCATGTAAAAAATTACGTCGATCCGTTGCTCTGTTGATTGAGCGTGATTGAAGGACAACCCAACAAACCATCAAACAAACATACAATTGCTTTTATAATATTAAGTATGATGATACCCGCGACTTCGTCCGCGTTAATTAAGTTTTGTCATTCCCGCGGGAACTCTTTGTATTTTCGGGATAAAAAGTAGCCTATGTCCAGGGATTGTATCCCGGGGAAGGACATAGGTTACTTTTCTATCCCTGTACCAAATTTTAATAAAATCGTTGAACAGATGAGCCGTGAAAGCGTAGCAAACAGACAGACAGAATGAGGCACTTTCGCATTTATAATATTAATATGGATTCGTACCTACATGTTTGTTGATAACAACAAATATCTGAAATGAATTGAAATAAAAAAAATGGATAAAGTCTAGTTTATAATCTTAGCACCTAATATTAGTATGGATAGAATACTTATGTAGTCTACTCGTAGTTTGCAATAGTATGGAATATTCTCAGTTCCGGATCATACTAGTTCCGTCCGAATGTAGTCGAGTCGGGGAAATTAGTGATTTACTTCCATAACATTAACACAGTTGCCAACAATACACTTTCGCCGCTCGCCGCCCATCCTTGGGCCACATTCCGCCGTTTACTCCACTCTCGCATCTCGTACGTGATCGCAATACCAACTGCAAACTGACAAGATTTCGTAGATTTGTTTTTGAGGTTAACTTTGCGACCTGTTACTAAAACAATAGGTACTTAGGTTTTCCAATAGTAAGTTAGCTTACTTATTACTATTTATACAATGTAGTATGTAAGTAAGTAAAACACTTTATTTATCACACAAACAAATAACAGAACAGAGGTAACACGAATCGTAACAAAATTTGCAACTTGTTACGGTGTAAAGGCGGCTTTATCACTAAGCCTTACTCATCTTATTATGTAGGTATACTTAGAATAAGGTGACCTTGATTTAAAGGTGTTTTTAAATAAATTAATATGTTTATTAAATGTTGATGACTCTTTAAGTTTTTAGATATTGAGGAACCCTTAGGAAAATCAAGAACACAAATTGTACCTACCAAGAATTACTATGCGGAATATCTTAATATATATAAATCTCGTGTCACAATGTTTGTCCTCAATGGACTTCTAAACCACTTAACCGATTATAATAAAATTCGCACACCATGTGCAGTTCGATCTAACTTGAGAGATAGGATAGTTTATATTATATAGATTAGGATTATTAGTGCTACCCGTGCGAAGCCGGGGCGGATCGCTAGTTATATTATAAAAGTATAAATTAAGTTTCTAGAGTATAAATTAAATAATTTAAACAGATTTATTTGAACGACTTTCTTTAAAAAATGTAGAGCAATCCGAAAACCGCAGCATCGCGCGCGAAATTATTGTGAAATTATGAAATTTTCTCATAATTACAATTAAACTGAGTTAAATTAAGTAACTACTTCCTATTTCAACGCACGAAGGTATGGTGTCTTGAAATGACGCGTCTACAGTACAATTCTTTCAATTTTACACAATTCTACTTTAGGTGTAACATAGAATTTAATTCGTTCATCGTTATCCATACTGAGTATTCTTTTGTGCGTCTCTCTAACTCATCTTAATTAAACGATTATGATATTTGGTAGAGAGATGCCTTGCATCCCTAAGATGGCAATAGATAAAAATTCTTTCCAAAAAACCGACTTCCAAAGCCACTGTAAAGTAAAAAATAATTTAGATTTCTACACACTATGTTGAAGTCTGGCGGGTATTACAAAGATGGGCAAAGTTGACGCGTCAGGCTCGCCCATGTACTCTAAATCCCCACGGCTTAGGAGTGCAGTACCCTGCAGCATCAGAGTTGAGGAGTTGGGAATTGGGTTTAAGTATGAAGTCGTTGCTTGACACCTACAATATGAATTCACTATAAAAAATCCTAAATCGCTATTTTTAAGGAGTTCTGTACCCTGCAGCATCAGGGTTGAAGAGTTGGGACTCAGAGTTGAATCGTATACACGACTTGATACCTATTATATGAGTTCACCGTCAAAATATCCTAACTCCCTAGTTTTGAGGATTCATGTAGTACGGTACACCTACAGCATCAGGATTGAGGATTTGGAGTTAGAATTTTTTATGGGACCACCTCGGGAGCTTCCTCTAATCACTGAAAAAAAAATTTTTCAAATCGGTTTAGAAACCACGGAGATATGCACCGACATACATTAAAAAAAAAAAAAAACATACGCGCCGAATTGAGAACCTCCTCCTTTTTTGGAAGTCGGTTAATAAATCAACGCAGACGAAGTCTCAGGCATAATTTAGTACCTTTATAAAATAGCTCTATTCACTGATTCAGGAACACCTCAACCAAGATTAAAGAAACTCTAAGCCTCGCCATTGACGATTAGTCATTAGTACTCACTTTTAAGCATGGACGTAGCAAACTACCTAAGTCTACTGACTTCATTGACTCTCTAAATTGACTGACGTGACTTTCGCCATACCAAAAATAATTGCCCACTCATGGCATCAGTCCAAATGACAGTCGAATTTCGAAGTCTCGGTCCTATATTTTATACTATATATAGCTCGATTACCACTCACTGACTGACTGACTCACTCATTGACATAATTGTTCTCCTAGAAAGAGACAGAAAACGATATAATGATGTACGGGAGATGTGTTCGGGTGCGGGATTCGAGTAAGGAAAAATTATGACATTTCGGAAAAACAAGATGGCGGCCGACATGATTCTTGCAACTCTTTTGTTTTCCAACCGATTTCGTTCAAACTCGCAACGATTGAAGAAATTAGTAAACGATAAATAGAAAAAGTGGAAAAAATTGGAAAAACAAGATGGCGGCCGAGCTGTAGTACTTTAAAATTTTTGATTTTTCGACCCTGAACCGCGGCGCCGCAGATCCGAAACGGCGTGGTCAAGCATGATTATTTTTTCTCTTTTCGCCTACAAATATCCTGTATTTTGACAGAATGGGAGTGGTTTTTAAAAATTCAAGATGGCGGCTGTCGCGGCGGCCTTTTTGTTTGAGGTACGAAAAAACGCAATTTTAAAATTCAAATTTCTCACAGTTGGCAACGTCGGAGCGTTTCGAATTCTACGGGGCGATTGTGTGTACAGATTCGAGGTATGGATTGGGGAAAAAAAATTACCCCATTTCTCGGGAAATTTTCAAGATTTACCCCAAAAATTAAAAAATCGAAATACGGACTTTTTGCAAAATTCGAGTACGAGCAACCACGTGTCCCACTTGTACGAATGACATTTGGATATTTTCGTCGCCGAGGTCTGGCAACACTGGAATTTATCAAAGTAAAAGTGATTTTCGACATGGTCTTTTTTCAGGGGCGATCATTTCGGCTGAGTGTGAGCGAGATGAAAAATTTAAACGTCATCACGAGCGGTATATCCTGTAGTTTACGGGAAAATTATGAAACTATGTAAAATGTTTCTGTGGAACGAGGTGGCGGCCATTTTGTATTCTTTTGGTGTTTTTCAAAATTTCGATCACGTTTTTGAGATAGTTGGCAACATTTGGGAAAGTTGACATGTATGGATCGATTGTGTAACTCGACCGGCAGTATCGAGATATCTAAACAGTGTTGCCACATTTGGGGTACTTTTCGAGATTTTCCCCAAAAACTCCTCCTGTAAAATTTTGTATGATAAATTTTTTTTTCACTGATGGCATCGTGTACAAGTCAGAAAATTAAACTTGAAGAAAATATGGAGATAGCTGATGATTGAGGATTTTGGAGACGGGTAAAGAGCACGGTCCAGGTATTGAAGATAGGTGGGGGGTGCTCGACCAAATGTCATTCGAAACTTCATCCAATTGACAGTGAGCTGAAAAAAATTTCAAAATGGCGGATTTAAGATGGCCGCCATACAAATTTATTTGGTGTCCATCTCAGAAAGTATAAATTGATGAAAGAGTGGTTTCTCGGCCAAAGATGATCAGGGCGAGAAGATCTATTTAGCGAAAAGAAAAAAAAATCAAGATGGCGGATTTTTTTTTTTCATACCAAATTATATGGCGATTAGGACTCATTGACGTAATTTATTGTTCTCCTAGAAAGAGACAGAAAACGATACAATGATGTACGGAAGATGTGTTCGGGTGCGAGATGGGAGTACGGAAATTTTATGCCATTTCGGAAAAACAAGATGGCGGCCGACGTGATTCTTGCAACTCTTTTGTTTTTTAACCGATTTCGTTAAAACTCGCAAGGATTGAAGAAATTAGTAAACGATCAATAGAGAAAGTGGAAAAAATTGGAAAAACAAGATGGCGGCCGAGCTGCAGTGTTTTCAAATTTTTGATGTTTCGACCCCGAACCGCGGAGCCACAGGTCTGAAACGGCGTAGTCGAGCATGATTTTTTCTTTTTTTCGCCTACAATTATCCTGTATTTTGACAAAATGGGAGTGGTTTTTAAAAATTCAAGATGGCGGCTGTCGCGGCGGCCGTTCGGTTTGAGGTACGAAAAATCGCAATTTTAAAATTCCAATTTCTCACAGTTGGCAACGTCGGAGCGTTTCTACTTCTACGGAGCGATTGTGTGTACAGACTCGAGGTATGGATTGGGGGAAAAAAATTACCCCATTTCTCGGGAAATTTTCAAGATTTACCCCAAAAATAAAAAAATCTAAATACGGACTTTTTGCAAGATTCGAGTACGAGCAACCACGTGTCTCACTTGTATGAATTACATTTGGGTAATTTCGTCGCCCAGGTCTGGCAACACTGGAATTTATCAAAGTGAAAGTGATTTTCGACATGGTCTTTTTTCAGGCGCGATCATTTCGGCTGGGTGCGAGCGAGATGAAAAATTGAAACGTCATCACAAGCGGTAGTTCACGGGAACATTATAAAACTATGTAAAATGTTTCTGTGAAACCAGGTGGCGGCCATTTTGTATTCTTTTTGTGTTTTTGAAAATTTCGATCACATTTTTGTGGCAATTGGCAACATTTGGGAAAGTTGACATGTATGGATCGATTGTGTAACTCGACCGGCAGTATCGAGATATCTAAACAGTGTTGCCACATTTGGGGTAGTTTTCGAGATTTTCCCCAAAAACTCCCTCCTGTAAAATTTTGCATGACAAATTTTTTTTTCACTGATGGCTTCGTATATAAATCAGAAAATATAACTTGAAGAAAAATATGGAGACAGCTGATGATTGAGGATTTCGGAGACGGGTAAAGAGCACGGCCAAGATATTGAAGATAGGTGGGGGGTTCTCAATTAAATGTCACTCGAAACCTCATCCAATTGGCGGTGAGTTGAAAAATCTCCAAAATGGCGGATTCAAGATGGCCGCCATACAAATTTCATCAGTGTCTGTCTCGGAGAGTATTAGAGATGGAATCTTTCATATTTGATATAATTTAGGTCTCTCTTGGATTACAAAACAGAAAACTGATACCAAAGTAAAAAAAATCAGCGCCATTTTGAAATTCTTTGTTAATTGACCAATTTCGTTCAAAATCGATATTTAGGGCTCCCTGGGGTCACAAAATAGGAAACTAATACCAAAATTGTAAAAAATCAGCGCCATTTTGAAATTCTTTGTTAATTGACCGATTTCGTTCAAAAACGATATTTAGGGCTCCCTGGGGTTACAACATAGCAAACTGATACCAAAGTTTAAAAATCAGCGCTATTTTGAAATTATTTGTTAATTGACCGATTTCATTCAAAATCGATACTTAGGGCTCCCTGGGATTATAAAACAGGAAACTGGTACCAAAATTTTAAAAAAATCAGCGCCATTTTGAAATTATTTAATTTATAACCGATTTCGTTCAAAATCGATATTTAGGACTCCCTGGGATTACAGAACAGGAAACTGATACCAAAGTTGTAAAAAATCAGCGCCATTTTGAAATTCTTTGTTAATGGACCGATTTCGATCAAAATCGATATTTAGGGCTCCCTGGGGTTATAAAACAAGTAACTGATACCAAAGTTGTAAAAAATCAGCGCCATTTTGAAATTATTTGTTAATTGACCGATTTCGTTCAAAATCGATATTTTGGGGTCCCTGGGATTTCAATTCAGGAAACTGTTACCAAAATTTTAAAAATTCAGCGCCATTTTGCAATTATTTGTTAATTTACCGATTTTTTCAAAATCGATATCTGAGGATCCCTAATATCACAAAACAAGAAACTGGTACAAAAATTTTAGAAAATCTGCGCCATTTTGAAATTACTTATTATTAAAATTAACCGATTTCGTTCAAAATCGATATTTAGGACTCCCTGGGATTTCAATACAGGAAACTGTTACCAAAATTTAAATCAGCGCCATTTAGATATTCTTTGTTATTGTAGCGATTTCGTTCAAATTCGATATCTGAGGATCCCTAATATCACAAAACAGGAAACTGTTACCAAAATTTATAAAATCAGCGTCATTTTGAAATTTCGTTCGAACTTTTCGATGCTGGAGTAGATAAAATAATTTCCAATGAACAATGAATGAATGATTTTTCACGTAGCTTAAATTATTTACATGAAGGAATTTAAATACAGGCTTGAACTAAAAAAAAACCGTTTTGTTGCCATTTAATAATCTTCAATATACATTATCTTTAATGTTCTACTCCTGGCTAAAATTATAAATATTTAAATACGTGGCTGATTTAAAAAAAAATAACAATTTTTGTTTAATTTCACATAATGTATACCTACTGTTTCTTTAAAAAATAGTATATTATCTTTAAAAAAATATTATAAAGTAGCTCATGCATGCGACTCCTTTCAAAGAACTTATGTTTGTGATCTTCCCTTTTTTAGTTTTCCTTTTCTAATCCCATATTTTTTGCATAAAGCTGAAACTCCACCACCCATCCTTCAAAATTTGAGACTAATACGGCCCGCGAGCTGCTTTAGCAGCTCGCGCACAGAGCGAAACACTAGTTATACTATATATAGCTCAATTACCACTCACTGACTGACTCACTCATTGACATAATTGTTCTCCTAGAAAGAGACAGAAAACGATATAATGATGTAAGGGAGATGTGTTCGGGTGCGGGATTCGAGTAGGGAAAAATTATGACATTTCGGAAAAACAAGATGGCGGCCGACGTGATTCTTGCAACTCTTTTGTTTTCCAACCGATTTTGTTACAACTCGCAATTAGTGAAGAAATTAGGAAACGATCAATAGAAAAAGTGGAAAAAATTTGAAAAACAAGATGGCGGCCGAGCTGTAGTGCTTTAAAATTTTTGATTTTTCGACCCCGAACCGCGGCGCCACAGATCCGAAACGGCGTGGTCGAGCATGATAATTTTTTCTTTTTTCGACTACAATTATCCTGTATTTTGACTGAATGGGAGTGGTTTTTAAAAATTCAAGATGGCGGCTGTCGCGGCGGCCTTTTTGTTTGAGGTACGAAAAAACGCAATTTTAAAATTCAAATTTCTCACAGTTGGCAACGTCGGAGCGTTTCGACTTCTACGAGGCGATTGTGTGTACAGACTCGAGGTATGGATTGGGGAAAAAAAATTACCCCATTTCTCGGGAAATTTTCATGATTTACCCCAAAAATAAAAAAATCGAAATACGGACTTTTTGCAAAATTCGAGTACGAGCAACCACGTGTCCCACTCGTACGAATGACATTTGGGTATTTTCGTCGCCGAGGTCTGGCAACACTGGAATTTATCAAAGTAAAAGTGATTTTCGACATGGTCTTTTTTCAGGGGCGATCATTTCGGCTGGGTGCGAGCGAGATGAAAAATTGAAACGTCATCAGGAGCGGTATATCCTGCACTTTACGGGAAAATTATGAAACTATGTAAAATGTTTCCGTGAAACGAGGTGGCGGCCATTTTGTATTCTTTTTGTGTTTTTCAAAATTTCGATCACGTTTTTGAGGCAGTTGGAAACATTTGGGAAAATTGACATGTATGGATCGATTGTGTAACTCAACCGGCAGTATCGAGATATCTAAACAGTGTTGCCACATTTGGGGTAGTTTTCGAGATTTTCCCAAAAATGTCCTCCTGTAAAATTTTGTATATAAAATTTTTTTTTCACTGATGGCTTCGTATACACGTCAGAAAATTAAACTTGAACAAAAATATGGAGACAGCTGATGATTGAGGATTTCGGAGACGGGTAAAGAGCACGGCCGAGGTATTGAAGATAGGTGGGGGGTGCTCGACCAAATGTCATTCGAAACTTCGTCCAAAAGACAATGAGCTGAAAAAAAATTCAAAATGGCGGATTAAAGATGGCCGCCATACAAATTTATTTGGTGTCCATCTCAGAAAGTATAAGAGATGGAAGTGTGGTTTCTTGGCAAGAGATGATCAGGTCGAGGAGGTCTATGTAGCGAAATGAAAAAAATTTCAAGATGGCGGAATATTTTTTTTTCATACCAAATTATATGGCGGTTAGGACTCATCGACATATTTATTGCTCGCCAAGAAAAAGACAGAAAACGGTACAATGCTGTACGGGAGATGTGTTCGGGTACGGAATGGGAGTAGGGAAAAATTATGACATTTCGGAAAAACAAGATGGCGGCCGACGCGACTCTTGCAACTCTTTTGTTTTCCAACCGATTTCGTTACAACTCGCAACAAATGAAAAACTTAGTAAACGATCAATAGAAAAAGTAGAAAATATTGGAAAAACAAGATGACGGCCAAGCAGTAGTGTTTTCAAATTTTTGATTTTTCGACCCCGAACCGCGGCGCCACAGATCCGAAACAGGGTAGTTCATGTATAGGAGATATGTTCGTGTGCGGGATGGGAGTAGGGAAAAATTATGACATTTCTGAAAAACAAGATGGCGGCCGACGTGATTCTTGCAAATCTTTTGTTTTCCAACCGATTTCGTTATAACTCGCAATTATTTAAGAAATTAGGAAACGATCAATAGAAAAAGTAGAAAATATTGGAAAAACAAGATGGCGGCCGAGCTGTGGTGTGTTCAAATTTTTGATGTTTCGACCCCGAATCGCGGCGCCACAGATCCGAAACGGGGTAGTTCATGTATAGGAGTTGTGTGCGGGATAGGAGTAGGGAAAAATTATGACATTTCGGAAAAACAAGATGGCGGCCGACGTGATTCTTGCAACTCTTTTGTTTTCCAACCGATTTCGTTATAACTCGCAATTATTTAAGAAATTAGGAAACGATCAATAGAAAGAGTGGAAAAAATTGAAAAAACAAGATAGCGGCCGAGCTGTAGTGTTTTCAAATTTTTGATTTTTCGACCCCGAACCGCGGCGCCACAGATCCGAAACAGGGTAGTTCATGTATAGGAGATATGTTTGTGTGCGGGATAGGAGTAGGGAAAAATTATGACATTTCGGAAAAACAAGATGGCGGCCGACGTGATTCTTGCAACTCTTTTGTTTTCCAACCGATTTCGTTATAACTCGCAATTATTGAAGAAATTAGGAAACGATCAATAGAAAAAGTGTAAAAATTGGAAAAACAAGATGGCGGCCGAGCTGTAGTGTTTTCAAATTTTTGATTTTTCGACACCGAACCGCGGCGCCACAGATCTGAAACGGGGTAGTTCATTTATAAGAAATATGTTCGGGTGCGGGATGGGAGTAGGAAAAAATTATGACATTTCGGAAAAACAAGATGGCGGCCGACGTGATTCTGGCAACTCTCTTTTTTTGCGAACCGATTTCGTTAAAACTCGCAACGATTGAAGAAATTAGTAAACGATCAATAGAAAAAGTGGAAAAAATTGAAAAAACAAGATGGCGGCCGAGTTGTAGTGGTTTAAAATTTTTGATATTTCGACCCAGAACCGTGGCGCCGCAGATCCGAAACGGCATGGTCGAGCATTATATTTTTTTCTTTTTTCGCCTACAATTATCCTGTATTTTGACAGAATGGAAGTGGTTTTTAAAAATTTAAGATGGCGGCTGTTTGAGGTACGAAAAAACGCAATTTTAAAATTCACATTTCTCACAGTTGGCAACGTCGGAGCGTTTCGACTTCTGCGGGGCGATTGTGTGTACGGACTCGAGGTATGGATTGGGGAAAAAAAATTACACCATTTCTCGGAAAATTTTCAAGATTTACCCCAAAAATAAAAAAATCGGAATACGGACTTTTTGCAAAATTCGAGTACGAGCAACCACGTGTCCCACTTGTACGAATGACATTTGGGTATTTTCGTCGCCAAGGTCTGGCAACACTGGAATTTATCAAAGTAAAAGTGATTTTCGACATGGTCTTTTTTCAGGGGCGTTCATTTCGGCTGGGTGCGAGCGTTAAACGTCATCAGGAGCGGTATATCCTGTAGTTTACGGGAAAACTATGAAACTATGTAAAATGTTTCTGTGGAACGAGGTGGCGGCCGTTTTGTATTATTTTTGTGTTTTTGAAAATTTCGATCACGTTTTTGTGGCAATAGGGTATTTGACTGTATTAAAAATATCGTTTCTGCTTTTGCCATCCTAATAGATTATTATTTTTAAGTAATATTCCATTTGACCGAACTAAAAAATAATGTATTGTTTTTCTATAAAACATGAAATAAATTAATTAATTTTCGATCTATGTTCACGTGATCGTAAACGCTCTATGATTGGTTGAATCGTTAGTGACGTAACTATATAATAAAATCTAACTGTGGTGTAGAAAATTCGAACAATTACGAGTGTTTTTCCGTTTTTCTTTATGTTTCTGTGCTTTTTATTGTTTCAATTAGTCATTACCAACCATACTTTTCCTAATTAATAGTTTAGGAACCCAATTATTTAAAAGCAGATAGTGGAAACCTCTCAAAAGATGATGCATTTAAACCTAATTGGACATTTTTCAAAAATAACCCTGATTTCTATGCTGCAGAACTAAAAAATGTGAAAACTGCCTTGTAAGTATACTATATATTTCTTAAATAAAGCAATTTATTGTATTAATATCTTTTCGTCCAAGAATAAAACCTAACATTCGCAGAATTAAGTACTTACTAGGTTATATTATTTACTAACATAGATCGTGATATTCAGTTTTGGTTTCTTTCTTTATAGAGCTTCGAGAGAGTCTTATCGCTGTTGGTTATGTCCAGCTACATCGCGAATCTGTCATTTGTACACTCAAATGCAAGATATGTCCCAAGCACAAAGTGAGAGCAAAATCATATTCTGTAACTATGATAGTAGATGAAGACAAAACTCAATTTATAAGTTGTGAGTGCTATGATTGTGCTGCATCCACTGGAGGCTGCAAGCATGCTGTGGCCTTTTTGATGTGGACTCACCAGCGTAGTGAACAACCTTCATGTAGGTACCTCTCTTGAGTGCTACGGAAAAAAAAATACTTTATCCAGAGTAGGCACTACCATGAAATTTATTACAGTGGAGCAATTATCTAAAAAACACACTCAACATCCTTCAACATCATCTTTTAGCAGTAATGAACTCCTATCAGTTTCTTCTTAAATTATGTAATATGTGGATAGGTATAATAAAAATCATATTTCTATTTCATTGTTTTATTTATCAAACTCACTCAAACTCAAATGTTTTTTTATTCAAATAAACTTTTACAAGCGCTTTTGAATTGTCAAGTTAATCTACCCTTGGTTTGGAATACCATTCATACCGAGTATAACTTTTGTCACATTCATAGTCTGTACTGCCTTGTTTCTGTGACGCATCTTTAAATAATCTATTTGGACAGATTTATCAGCAGTTGCGATTGGTTGAGTGTTTATTCCTTTATCGTGATGTGTTTGTGGTTTCTGAAAAGACAAAATATTCATTAAAATTAATTTTCTATACCTACAGAAACAGTACCTTAACTTACTGACAATCAATGCAAATTGCACAGCCACCTGGTGGATCTACAAACATACTAAAATTATACATCAATGTCTACAAACTTGGAATTTTGTATGTAGGTTCTCTCTCGGTGAAGAAAGGATTTTCTGGAATTCCAAAAAAAAACCTAAATCCATACTGATTAAGTCAAAAAATCAAATCAAAATGTGTGATTCGGGTGAACCCTGTGATTATCGGGAACAATAAGTACCCTATGTCCTTCCCGGGATGCAAGCTATCTGTGTACCAAATTTCATCAAATTGGTTAAACAGATGTGTGAGCTGTGAAGAGATAGCAGACAGACCGACAGAGAAGTGAAGCCCATTTTGTATTGGTTGTAGGTTAGAATTTTCTCCAACTGTAATAAGTATACCATAATAAGTTTTTGATTGCAAATTCCACTTCAAAGTTCCAAGTAGGTAATGATCTACTGAAATTATTGAATTACATAAATTGGCTAGAATTTCTAAATTAGTTATTACTTATTAATGTGTTTGTAAATACTTAATAAACATACTACAAACCAGCTAATACAAACGGACATGTCTAACCTCAAACAGAACAGGTGAAGTAGGTACACATTTTTAGACCATTATATAATTATATTTAGTAATAGTTTGTTAGATAGATAGTGTAAAACTCACATCAAAGCGATCCTCGCAAAAATAAACACTTAAAGTGACCCTCAGTGACCACTATAGGGTCTCTTCGAGCAAGTTGCAACCACTTCTTCCGTATCTTGGCTTTCTTTGGAACACTTCTAAACAGTTTACTCTCGAGTTTTTGTAGACTTGTTTGTACATTGCAGTAGTATGCACACCACACACCATGGTAAACCATAGTTTTATAAAAACAACTAGCTATTACCCGCGGCTTCGCTCGCGTGGCTCAAGGGAACAATAACTGAGTTTTATGTGAAAGATTGTCAATTGTCAACTTAACTGTGACTGCCTGTTTGAGACATTTCACTCAGCGCTCTGAACTCTGAACTCTGCACTCTGAACTCTGAACCCTGCACTCCGAACTCTGAACTCTGAACTCTATACTCTGAACTCTGCACTCTGAACTCTAAACTCTGCACTCTGAACTCTGAACTCTAAACTCTGCACTCTGAACTCTGCACTCTGAACTCTGCACTCTGAACTCTGCACTCTGAACTATGCACTCTGAACTCTGCACTCTGAACTCTAAACTCTGAAGTCTGAACTCTCCATTCTGAATTCTGAACTCTGCACTCTGAACTGTGCACTCTGAACTCTGAACTCTGCACTCTGAATTCTTAACTCTGCACTTTGAACTCTGAACTCTGCACTCTGAACTCTGAACTTTGAACTCTGAACTCTATACTCTGAACTCTGAACTCTGCACTCCGAACTCTTAACTCTGCACTCTGAACTCTTCACTCTGAACTCTGCACTCTGAACTCTGCACTCTGTACTCTGAACTCTGAACTCTGAACTATGCACTCTGAACTCTGACCTCTGCACTCTGAACTCTGCAATCTGAAGTCTGAACTCTGCACTCTTAACTATGGACTCTGAACTCTGCACTCTGAACCCTGAACTCTGCACTCTGAATTCTGAACCCGAATATCTCTTCTATTCTATTTATATTTTTTAGTCATTCTTATACTTACTATTTAACCCCCAAAAAGAAAATTTTTGTTTTTTTTCGTCTGCAAACTAAAGGGTTAATGATTTTGTTTTAAGGTTTATATTTAAAAGTGATGTGTAATCGTGACTGACACCACGTGTTGTTACGAAGACAAAAGGTCTTAAATATAAATATAGTACATTCGTAATTAAACTATAATGCCTTAGTTTTACGGTTTATATTTTAATATTAGTTTTCACTTCTATCGGCAGTCCTGACTGCCAATTTTTTTTACTTACTGAAAGCGTAGCAGACAGACAGACAGACAGACAGACAGACAGACAGACACACTTTCGCATTTATAATATTAGTATGGATATGGATTAGTATGATACGATGTTACTAACACACAGACACTTACAGACAGATGTTACTGACAGACAGACAGACAGACAGACAGACAGACAGACAGACAAACAGACACACTTTCGCATTTATAATATTAGTATGGATTAGTATGGATAAGTATGGATTAGTATTTAGTATGATACGATGTTACTAAGGTAGCACATGTTACTTTCCTTGTCCTAAAATAAATCTTAACGTCGGCTCACCTGAATGTGGGCTAACCTGAACGTGGGCTAACTTGAATATCAGGTAACGTGGACGTCGGCTAACTTGAACGTCGGCTAAATTGAACGACAGCTAACCTGACCGACAACTAACCTGAACTTCTGCTAACCTGAACGTCGGCTAACATGAACGTGGGCTAACCGGACGGGTATGATAACCTGAACGTGGGCTAACCTAAACGTCGGCTGACCTGAACGTGGGCTAACCGGAAGGTTATGATAACCTGAACGTGGGCTAATCTGAACGTGTGAACGTGGTAACGGTGAAAAAAATGCGAGAAAAAGAGCATACTATCCCACAGGATCTGTTAGTCTTTCCAGGATGAAAAGTGGCCTGTGTCACTCTCCAGGTTCTCAAATATACCCATGCAAAAAATCACGTCGATCCGTTGCGCCGTTGCCACCTAATTGAAGAAAAATGCGAGAAAAAGAGTATGTTATCCCACAGGAACTGTTTGTTTTTCGGGGATAAAAAGTAGCCTATGTCACTCTCCAGGTCCTCAAATATACCCATGCAAAAAATCACGTCGATCCGTTGCGCCGTTGAAGCGTGATTGAAGAAAAATGCGAGAAAAAGAGCCTGTTATCCCACAGGAACTGTTTGTTTTTCCGGGATAAAAAGTAGCCTATGTCCTTCCCCAGGATGCAACCTATCCCTGTACCAAATTTCATCAAAATCGGTTAAACGGTTGGGCCGTGAAAGCGTAGCAGACAGACAGACAGACAGACAGACAGACAGACAGACAGACAGACACACTTTCGCATTTATAATATTAGTATGGATCTCTAAAACAAAGTTTTTATCAAGGGAAACTGAAATATCACACACTTTGTTTACGTTTTTACTACATAGTTACGTCATAGAAGTCATGTCACCCAAATGTTGTCAAAGAGAGCGTTTACGCGGCAATTTAATTTTTTGAATTTATTTTTGAGATTTCTATATAAAATACTGAAAATTAAGACGAAATAAATATATTGTTAGCTATAATAAATTATTATTAACAATATGCGACTATTTTCTAAAAGCAGTCAAATACCCTATTGGCAACATTTGGGAAAGTTGACATGTATGGATCGATTGTGTAACTCGACCGGCAGTATCGAGATATCTAAACAGTGTTGCCACATTTGGGGTAGTTTTCGAGATTTTCCGCAAAAACTCCCTCCTGTAAAATTTTGCATGACAGATTTTTTTTTCACTGATGGCTTCGTATACAAATCAGAAAATACAACTTAAAGAAAAATATGGAGTCAGCTGATGATTGAGGATTTTGGAGACGGGTAAAGAGCACGGCCAAGGTATTGCAGATAGGTGGGGGGTTCTCAAACAAATGTCACTCGAAACCTCATCCAATTGGCGGTGAGTTGAAAAATCTCCAAAATGGCGGATTCAAGATGGCCGCCATACAAATTTCATCAGTGTCTGTGTCGGAGAGTATAAGAGATGGAATTGTGGTTTCTCGGCAAGACGTCATTGTTCTCTTAGAAAGAGACAGAAAACGATACAATGATGTACAGGAGATGTGTTCGGGTGCGGGATTCGAGTAGGGAAAAATTATGACATTTTAGAAAAACAAGAAGGCGGCCGACGTGATTCTTGCAACTCTTTTGTTTTTTAACCGATTTCGTTACAACTCGCAATTATTGAAGAAATTAGTAAACGATCAATAGAAAAAGTGAAAAAAATTGGAAAAACATGATGGCGGCCGAGCTGTAGAGTTTTCAAATTTTTGATTTTTCGACCAGGACCCGCGGCGCCACAGATCCGAAACGGGGTAGTTCATGTATAGGAGATATGTTCGGGTGCGGGATGGGAGTAGGGAAATATTATGACATGTCAGAAAATCAAGATGGTGGCTGATTTGCCGAAATGAACCGGTCGAAGCATTGAAGATAGGCGGGGGTGCTCGAACAAATGTCTTTCGAAACTTAATCCAATAGACAATGAGCTGAAAAAAAATTCAAAATGGCGGATCTATGATGGCTGCCATACAAATTTATTTGGTGTACTTACTCCGAAAGTATAAAAGATGGAAGAGTGGTTTCTTGGCAAAAGATGATCAGGACGAGGAGGTCTATTTAGCGAAATGAAAACAATTTCAAGATGGCGGAATATTTTTTTTCATACCAAATTATATTATTGTGGCGATTAGGACTCAATGACATAATTTATTGTTCTCCTAGAAAGAGCCAGAAAACGATACAATGATGTGAGGCAGATGTGTTTGGGTGCGGGATTCGAGTAGGGAAAAATTATGACATTTCGGAAAAACAAGATGGCGGCCGACATGTTTCTTGCAACTCTTTTGTTTTCCAACCGATTTCGTTACAACTCGCAACAAATGAAAAACTTAGTAAACGATCAATAGAAAAAGTAGAAAATATTGGAAAAACAAGATGGCGGCCGAGCTGTGGTGTTTTCAAATTTTTGATGTTTCGACCCCGAATCGCGGCGCCACAGATCCGAAACGGTGTAGTTCATGTATAGGAGATATGTTCGGGTGCGGGATGGGAGTAGGGAAAAATTATGACATTTCGGAAAAACAAGATGGCGGCCGATATGCCGAAATGAACCTATCGAAACATTGAAGATAGGTGGGGGGTGCTCGACCAAATGTCATTCGAAACTTCATCCAATAGACAATGAGCTGATAAAAATGGCGGGTTTAAGATGGCTGCCATACAATATATTATATTATATTTATTAAATATATTATATTTTGGTGTCTGTCTATCTCAGAAAGTAAGATGGATGAGTGGTTTCTTGTCAAAAGATGATCATGTAGGAATGTTCGATCAAATGGTAAAGGTTCAGCGTCAAAGTTATATAAATAAACCATAACAGCATTGAATTAGAGCTCAATTTCGTCTATCCATTCTTATACGTTTGAGATGTACGAACATACCTAAACGTATAAGAATGGGTACACGAAATTGAGCTCTAATTTAATGCGGTTATGGTTTATTTACTTTGCCGCAGAACTTTAACGATTTCATCGGCCATTCTTACATGATTGGGGGGCTGGACCTGCCTCCCTATTACGTAAGAATTGTTCATCAAACGTTAAAGATTTTTGTCAAAGTAAAATAAACCATAACTGCATTGAATTAGAGCTCAATTTCGTCTGCCCATTCTTATACGTTTAGGTATGAACGATACTCGAACGTATAAGAATGGATACACGAAATTGAGCTCTAATTTAATGACGTTATGGTTTATAAACTTTGACGACGAACTTTAACGTTTTGATCGGACATTCTTACATGATTGGTACCCTGAAGGTCTAATAATTGATGAACAGGAAAAAAATTCAAGATGGCGGAATTTATTTTTCCATAGAAAATATATAGCGAATTTTGAAGAGACTCCAAGTGTTTCTCTATACAAGATTTTGATACGGTTCCGTTTTACCCACGACGGGGTTCCTTGGTATTACAAAACAGGAAACTGATACCAAAGTTTTAAAAAAACAACGCCATTTTGGAATTATTTATTAAATGACCGATTTCGTTCAAAGTCGATATTTAGGGCTCCCTGGGATTACAAAACAGGAAAATGTTACCAAAATTTTAAAAAATCAGCGCCTTTTTGAAATTATTTGTTAATTTACCGATTTAGTTCAAAATAGATATCTGAGGATCCCTGGGATAACAAAACAGGAAACTGGTACCAAAGTTTTAAAAAAACAACGCCATTTTGGAATTATTTATTAAATGACCGATTTCGTTCAAAGTCGATATTTAGGGCTCCCTGGGATTACAAAACAGGAAAATGTTACCAAAATTTTAAAAAATCAGCGCCTTTTTGAAATTATTTGTTAATTTACCGATTTAGTTCAAAATAGATATCTGAGGATCCCTGGGATAACAAAACAGGAAACTGGTACCAAAGTTTTAAAAAATCAGCGCCATTTTTAAATTCTTACTAATTGACCGATTTCGTTCAAAATCGACATTTAGGGCTCCCTGGGATTACATAACAGGAAACTGATACCAAAGTTTTAAAAAATCAGCGCCATTTGGAAATTCTTTGTTAATTGACCGATTTCGTTCAAAATCGATATTTAGTTCTCCCTGGGATCATAAAACAGGAAACTGGTAATAGAATTTTAAAAAATCAGCGCCATTTTGAAATTAATTGTAAATTTACCGATTTCGTTCGAAACCGATATTTGGGCTCCCTGGGATTACAAAACAGGAAACTGGTACCAAAATTTTAATAAATCAGCGCCATTTTGAAATTATTTGTTAATTTACCGATTTCGTTCAAAACCGATATCTGAGGATCCCTGGGATTACAAAAAAGGAAACTGATACCAACATTTTAAAAAATCAGTGCCATTTTGAAATTATTTATCAATTGACCGATTTCGTTCAAAGTCGATATTTAGGGCTCCCTGGGATTACAAAACAGGAAAATGGTACCAAAATTTTTAAAAATCAGCGACTTTTTGAAATTATTTGTTAATTTACCGATTTCGTTCAAAACCGATATCTGAGGATGCCTGGGATAACAAAACAGGAAACTGGTACCAAAGTTTTAAAAAATCAGCGCCATTTTGAAATTTTTACTTAATTGACCGGTTTCGTTCAAAATCAATATTTAGGGCTCCCTGGAATTACAAAACAGGAAACTGATACCAAAGTTATAAAAAATCAGCGCCATTTTGAAATTAATTGTTAATTTACCGATTTCGTTCAAAATCGACATTTAAGGCTACTTGGGATTACAAAACAGGAAACTGATACCAGAATTATAAAATAATCAGCGCCATTTTGAAATTCTTGGTTAATTTACCGATTTCGTTCAAAAGCGATATTGAGGACTCCCTGGGATCACAAAACAGGAAACTGATACCAAAGTTTTAAAAAATCAGCGTCATTTTGAAATTATTTGTTAACTAGCTGATGCCCGCGACTTCGTCCGCGTGGATTGAGGTTTTTCGGTTCCCGCGGGAACTCTTTAATTTTCCGGGATAAAAAGTAGCCTATGTGCTATTCCAGACTATAATCTATCTCTGTGCCAAATTTCATCCAGATCCGTTCATCCGTTGGAGCGTGATTGAGTAACAAACATACATCCATACATCCAAACTTTCGCATTTATAATATTTATTTGATTGACCGATTTCATTCAAAATCGATATTTAGGGCTAACAACATCTCGTGAGCTGCTTTAGCAGCTCGCGCACAGAGCGAAACACTAGTTAATATATATATAGCTGCTCGTGCTGACTGACTCATTGATCACCTCTCCTGTAAAATTTTGTATGAACATTTTTTTTTTCACTCATCGTTTCGTATAGAAGACAAAAATTCATTAAGAGGAAAAATACAGAGAGAGCTGATGATTGAGGATTTCGAAGACGGATGAAGAGCACCAGCCAGGGTATCGAAGATAGGTGGGGGGTGCTCGACCAAATGTCACTCGAAACTTCATCCAATTGACAGTGAGCTGAAAAAAAATTCAAAATGGCGGATTTAAGATGGCCGCCATACAAATTTCGACGGTGTCTATCTCGGAGAGTATAAAAGATGGAAGAGTGGTTTCTTGGCAAAAGATGATCAGGACATGAGGGTTTACTTGATGCACAGGAAAAAAATTCAAGATGGCGGAATTTATTTTTCCATAGAAAAGGGTATTGAAGATAGGTGGGGGTGCTCGAACAAATGTCACTCGAAACTTCATCCAATTGACAGTTAGCTGAAAAAAAATTCAAAATGGCGGATTTAAGATGGCCACCATACAAATTTCGTCGGTGTCTATCTCGGTGAGTATAAAAGATGGAAGAGTGGTTTCTTGGCAAAAGATGATCAGAACATGAAGGTCTACTTGATGAACAGGAAAAAAATTCAAGATGGCGGATTTTTTTTCCATAGAAAATGTATGGCGAATATTGCTATGCAAGACTTTGATGCGGTTCCTTTTCAAAATTTGTTTTTATGGAAGAAATCTCATTTTGACGAATGGTTCGGAGAAAAAAATATGGAGAGAGATGATGATCGAAGGTTCGGATGATGGGTGAGGAGCACGGTCAGGGTATTAAAGATAGGTACCTACTTAGGGGCTGCTCAAACAAAAAGGGTGGGGCGGGGGGTTGGTGGTCTGTGTTTTATGTTTTTCCTTTATGAGAATTTTCTTTTACGTCGGACGCTTGGCTGCGCTGGCGCTGGCGCTTCCACTGTGCTCACTAGCATAGCAGTGTGTTGTTCAGATCAGAACACGTAGACAGTAAACCAGCTGCCCGATTATGTAAGAATTGTCGATCAAATCGTAAAAGTTCGGCGTCAAAGTAAAATAAACCATAACAGCATTGAATTAGAGCTCATTTTCGTGTTTCGAAATTGAGCTCTAATTTAATGCTGTTATGGTTTATTTTACTTTGACGCCGAACTTTGACGATTTGACCGGCCATTCTTACATAATCGGGGGGCAGGATAGTAGGACAGCGAGTAAGTAGACAGTGGACCACGCAGTCCACTACGCGGTCCGCTGTAGCGGGCCGCGCAACCACGCGCCATACTAGTTAATATATATATAGCTGCTCGTGCTGACTGACTCATTGATCACCTCTCCTGTAAAATTTTGTATGAACATTTTTTTTTTCACTTATCGCTTCGTATAGAAGACAAAAATTCATTAAGAGGAAAAATACAGAGAGAGCTGATGATTGAGGATTTCGAAGACGGATGAAGAGCACCAGCCAGGGTATCGAAGATAGGGGGGGGGTGCTCGACCAAATGTCACTCGAAACTTCATCCAATTGACAGTGAGCTGAAAAAAAATTCAAAATGGCGGATTTAAGATGGCCGCCATACAAATTTCTTCGGTGTCTATCTCGGAGAGTATAAAAGATGGAAGAGTGGTTTCTTGGCAAAAGATGATCAAGACATGAGGGTCTACTTGATGAACAGGAAAAAAATTCAAGATGGCGGAATTTATTTTTCCATAGAAAAGGGTATTGAAGATAGGTGGGGGGTGCTCGACCAAATGTCACTCGAAACTTCATCCAATTGACAGTGAGCTGAAAAAAAAATTCAAAATGGCGGATTTAAGATGGCCGCCATACAAATTCCGTCGGTGTCTATCTCGGAGAGTATAAAAGATGGACGAGTGGTTTCAAGAAACCAAGCAAGGCAAAAGATGATCAGAACATGAAGGTCTACTTGATGAACAGGAAAAAAATTCAAGATGGCGGAATTTATTTTTCCATAGAAAATATATGGCGAATATTGAAGAGGCTACAAGTGTAGAACTATGCAAGACTACGGTTCCTTTTCAAGATTTGTTTTTGTGGAAGAAATCTCATTTTGACGAATGGTTCGGAGAAAAAAATATGGAGAGAGATGATGATCGAAGGTTCGGATAATGGGTGAGGAGCACGGTCAGGGTATTAAAGATAGGTACCTACTTAGGGGCTGCTCAAAGAAAAAGGGAGGGGCGGGGGGTTGATGGTCTTTGTTTTATGTTTTTCCTTTATGAGAATTTTCTTTTACGTCGGACGCTTGGCGTGCTGGCGCTTCCACTGTGCTCACTAGCATAGCAGTGTGTTGTTCAGATCAGAACACGTAGACAGTAAACCAGCTGCCCGATTATGTAAGAATTGTCGATCAAATCGTCAAAGTTCGGCGTCAAAGTAAAATAAACCATAACTGCATTAAATTAGCTCAACTTCGAAACACGAAATTGAATTCTAATTTAATGCTGTTATGGTTTATTTTACTTTGACGCCGAACTTTGACGATTTGATCGGCCATTCTTAAATAATCGGGGGGCAGGATAGTAGGACAGCGAGTAAGTAGACAGTGGACCACGCGGTCCACTACGCGGTCCGCTTTAGCGGGCCGCGCAGCCACGCGCCATACTAGTTATGTATATGCGCGGCGTGATGCCATGGCCTAAGGCCAAAATATCATGATGTCAAATGACTTATTGGTTTGGCACGGCGCCAATGTTTGGCTTACAGGTTTCACAGTCACAATCAAATTTTGGTTTATAGCGCGACTTAAGTCAAATGACTTATCGTCAATGGCGAGCGTTATAAATTATGAGCGATTTGATCTAAGAAGTCATCTGAGTGCAGTACAGTCGCAGCCAGTAGGCTCGCGATGCGTGCAGGGGGCATACTACCGTCTACCATCGCTTAAAGCCGTATTGTTTTAATATTGTTGACGTTCGCGTTTTACAATTATGATCCTTATTTTAGGGGCGTCAAGGTACATGACATAAAACTGTCATGTTGATATAATACTGCGTTATGCGACGGTAGTAACCCAATCCGAGCTTATGAGAGCGGAACGGACGGCGCCGCGGCAAAAACACTAGCGTGCGAGCCGCAACGCTGGTTCCGCGGTTTTGGATACTACATAGTAATGAAGCGTTTCCTAAGGAAATATTTAATCCGGTGGACGTGATGGAAAATTTCCGGTTTGAATATCTTGTTTTGTTGTTGCGTTGTGACAGCTACAATCGATATTATTTGGCGAATTCGGTTTGGATCTATGTTATAAAGATTAAGTAGGTATACGACACTTACATACGAAATATCATACGGCTTCGTCCGCGTGGATTAAGGTTTTTGGAAAACCCTGTGGGAGCTGTTTGATTTTCCGGGATAAAAAGTAGCCTATACCTATATTCTTCTTCGGAATGGAAATTATCTCTGTATCCGTAAGTCGATTCAACAGACGAGCCGTGAAAACGTAGCACATGTTTCAGGATTTTCGATATTCAATCCCGAGGGGGTTAGTTAGGTGATTAAAGTTTCTATGAAAATCCGACATTTTTTCAAGTTATATCCATGAAAAATCCATACTAATATTATAAATGCGAAAGTGTGTCTGTCTGTCTGTCTGTCTGTCTGTCTGTCTGTCTGCTACGCTTTCCCGGCCCATCTTTTCAACCGATTTTGCTGAAATTTGGTATAGAGGTTGGTTATATCTCGGGGAAGGACATAGGCTACCTTTTATCCCGGAAAATTAAGGAGTTCCCGCGGGAATCAAAAAACCTTAATCCACGCGGACGAAGTCGCGGGCATCATCTAGTTGGTAATAAAGCTTTCAATTACATACGTGGAAATTCTACCTTTAAACGGATTCAATAAATTGGTATCATTTCATTCAAAGCATCGACCTTATGCTGCTAGTATGCAGGAATTTCATATTCTAATCTCTCGATAGGCATGTCTAGGTCATACTTATTTATTTATACAAGCAAAACAAACGATAAGTATGACTGTCTGTCTGTAATTTGTATCTATCTGCTCAGGTTCAGGAAGAGAGGTTAGGGTATGCGGAATCGATCAGCGATTAAAATTGTCGTGTGTCTTTGTTAGATAACATATAGGTTCCTACCTATTAAATAGTTAAATGACTATGTTTGCACAGCAAAAAACTTGTTTTGATAGGTATATTGCTTCGGTATTTTTTTTGCTGTGGTAAGTAAATCAATTGTTTTATATACAATGTTATAGCTAGACTAGCTGATGCCCGCGACTTCGTCCGCGTGGAATAAGTTTTTTTAATTCCTACGGTAACTCTTTAATTTTCCGGGATAAAAAGTATCCTATGTCACTCTCCATGACCTCAACTATAGGTACCCATGCCAAAAATCACGTCGATCCGTTGCTTCGTTGCGGCGTGATTGAAGAACAAACCAACAAACAAACAAACACACTTTCGCATTTATAATATTCGTTGGCTCTACGTATTGCAGGCCCACTACGAGCAGTCTCTATCAGAATGATGAGGATTAAGGCCAATACCACCACACTGACTATTTGAGGTCTGACAGGCTTCGCCGTTGTAATACGAGTATATACTCGTAAGTAGGTGTAACGCACATACTCGTAGCTCCAAAAAGTGCGTGGTTGTAGTTGAAGTAAACCACTTAAAGAAGCGTCTATTTTTTATTTAATTAATTATTGTAACATTATGTATTTACGTAAAACACTATTAACGTTCAAAAAAAAGCTAGAGAAAATCTGGGATTAGCATAAATATTAGGTACCTACTAGAATCTAGATTATGTCGCGACTTCGTCCGCGTGGATTGGTTTTTGTTATTCCCGCGGGAACTTTTCCATTTTCCGAGATAAAAAGTAGCCTATGTCCTCCGCGAGCATGTCGGCGACATGCTCGCCATGCTTTTCTTTTTACTTCGACTAGAACTTGAAATTAATATTTATGTGATAAGGAACTTCGTCCGTATCTGGTGTCCCACGACACCACACGTTTTTAGGGTTCCGTACCCAAAGGGTAAAAACGGGACCCTATTACTAAGACTCCGCTGTCTGTCTGTCTGTCTGTCTCCAGGCTGTATCTCATAAACCGTGATAGCTAGAAAGCTGAAATTTTCACAAATGATGTATTTCCGTTGCCGCTATAACAACAAATACTAAAAATTAAAAAATATATATATTAAGGGGGGTCCCCATACAATAAACGTGTTTTTTTCGTATTTTTTTGCTCAATATTAAAAACGGTAACAGGTAGACGGTTCAAATTTTCACAGAATATTAACTTGTATATTACCTTTCAAAATAAATAATTAAATGTCAATAAAGTAAATATTAAAGGGGGGCTCCCATACAACAAACGTAATTTTTATTTTTAATACGTCATAAATCGTAAAACTTACTACAGGTTTGTACGGAACCCTCGGTGCGCGAGTCCGACTCGCACTTGGCCGGTTTTTAAATTAACTGGTTGTACGGCTCTGGGTACCAGCCCTTCTTATGTGATTGATGGAATGGGGTAATGACAGGTGTCACTCACCGTGCTAGCGGGATGCGCGGGCACCAGCATGACGGGCGGCTGGGGCGGCTTGCGGGGCTTGCGCACGCCCTTGGCCCTGCGCGGGACGGTGGTGGGCGCCTGGTGCCGGCCCAGCCACCGCGTCACCAGCTTCTCCTTGCTGTTCGCGCTGCCGAACTCCGGTGACGCCTCCTGGCACACAGGAAAACTCACTTTCAAGGAAAGCCGGAAGAAATTTCTAGTTGAGAGACCTTATACTTATAAGACATGTTAAAAGACATATTTTGTACAAAAATAATAAAAATCCATAATATCCATACCAATATTGTAAATACGAAAGAGTGTCTGTCTGTCTATCTGCTACGCTTTAAAACAGTCCATCTTTTCAACCGATTTTGATGGGTAAGGTTTTTTGATTCCCGCGGGAACTCTTCAAGTTTCCGGGATAAAAAGTAGCCTATGTCCTTCACCGGGATACGTACTATAGTAAAATGTACACTATCTATGTACCGAATTTCATTAAAATCAGTTGAGTAGTTGGGCCGTGAAAGCGTAGCAGACAGACAGACAGACACACTTTCGCATTTACAATTTAAGGATTATTAGGTACACGAAATTGGTTGTTTACAGCATTAAGTATTATTAAGTATGGCTATAATAGCGTAGTAATTATAGTCTATCGATCAGGTTAGGACAATTTAGTTGGAAAAAATAACCTCACAAGATATTCGCCTTGACTCGTATGCGTGACCATTCCGTAAAAACAATACTCATAAATGTATGAGTATTGTTTTTACGGACTCGTATTAAACTCGTATGAGTGTACGACGATTTTATTTTCAGAATGGAACGTAAATTATACCAAATTTCATTAAAATCCGTTGAACAGATGGGCCGTGAAAGCGTAGCAGACAGACAGACACACACTTTCGCATGATCTATATGAATAAGAATCTATTTCCAAATGTATGCCCCATGGTTTACTAAAATGTCAGATCTTCATGAACATCATACTAATATTATAAATGCGAAAGTGTGTTTGTTTGTTGGTTTGTTAGTTAGTTGGTTTATTGGTTTGTTGGTTTGTCCTTCAATCACGCCCCAACGGAGCAACGGATCGACGTGATTTTTGGCATGGGTATATTTGAGGACCTGGAGAGTGACATAGGCTACTTTTTATCCCGGAAAATTAAGGAGTTCCCGCGGGAATAAAAAAAAATAAACCACCCGGACGTAGTCGCGGGCATCAGCTAGTCTTGATATAAAAACTATAGAAGAAGATGTTGAACACAGAGCAAAGAGCTTTAAAGAGCGAATAAATGCCAAAAACAACAAACTAGCTTCGTCACTCAGCAATTCGTCTCCCAATGGAGACCAGAAGGCTGAAACGTGGTTCTATTTGGGCCTTAAAGTCAAAGGGAAAAAATAAGAGGTAGAGCCTTCAATGGAAGGACAGCCACACACGCCATGGAAAGTTAATAAAATCTGCTCATAGCTCTCGTAGCTGATCGTATGATAGAGAAAAAAAATCCGAATGTACGAGTATGCGCATCACTTCAGAACGGCTGGACCGATTGTTATGAAATTTTTTGTGTGTTTGGGTGGGGCCCGGAATGGTTTATATTCACAATTGGACCCGATAGCGTTGCAATCGGGTTCTAGGTTCAAAGCAGGACATCGTCTGCCGGGCCCACTAGTTTATAATATTAGTATGGAATAGTAAGTACCTTCTTCTTCTTCATCGTATCCCTGTCCAGTTTCGCCTCCAACTCCTTGCACAGCTCATGCCCCCGGACCTTCTCCACATCCTGAGCCTTCTTGATCTCGTCCACGTGGAAGACACAAGGCTGGACCGGCTTGAAGGTCGGGTCGAACTGGTTGTGGTCGAAGGGCTGTTTGGGCCTGAAGCACGGGCAGACGCGCTTGGACAGGTGGTAGATGGAGGCGATGCAGACCAGGCAGTGGACGGAGGCGATGATGAGCAATGATATGTTGGTCAACACGGGCGTCCATGCTTCCATTTCATCCTGAAAAGAAATCATGGGTTTAGAGGAGAAAAAAAACATTGGCAGTCATAGGAACTGCCGATAGAGTGAAAACAAATATTTTAAATAAAAAAAAATATATAAATTAACCTAAACTAAGCAATTAAAATTTAATTACGAATGTAGTATATTTATATTTAAGACCTTTTGTCTTCGTAACAACGCGAGCACGTCGCTGTTCGCGAGCATGTCGGAGCGAGGTGTCGGTGACGCGAATCCACAAGTTTACCCCCTACCAAAAAGTGCTCAACGCGGCTAAAGAAGTTCAAAAAATTAAAACATTCGTAGTTTTTTTTCGTAATTTGGAATTTTTTTATTTGAACAAGCCCTGACCGCGTTAAATGGTAATAAATAAATAATTTAAATCTTTATTCGGGATAACTTGGACACAAAAACATACAACAAAACATCGAATATAAATAATGTCTTCCCGACCGAATTTCGGCCACGACGCGGCGGCCTTTCTCCAGAGAGATTGGCTATCTGCGCTGGAGATAATATTATAGTGCACAAGTGAGTGCGCATACACAGGTGCACTCTCTGTTCCTTTACTCTCAAAGCCCGACTGGACGGAAAATCCAACACGACCTGAGAGAGACCGGAGAGAGGCAGGACCGACTCTCCAAGGCACGGGGGTGAAACACCGCCTACTCTCAACCTGAGGGCTAGTACTGAGAATTTCTTGTCAGAAAAACCCAATACGTACTTACTTGTTATGGCCCGACCCGGGACTCGAACCAGGGACCTGGTTGGCCGCAGTCAAACATGCTAACCAGTAACCACTAGACCAACGAGGCAGTCGTTAAATAGTACCTACTAAGAATATAGGAATCGAGGCTGATGCTTATAAGAGGCTATTTAATGCGTGAAAGTGAAATCTTGTGTGAATTTTTTGCCACATATTCGTATTATGGCCCAGGGCAGGTTTTCCGGCAAACGGAACAAATATATTGTATAATGCACGCGAACTGAGACTTTTGGTTTGATGACCTCCGTGGCGCAGTGTGTAGCGCTGTTGTCTTCACGTGCGGAGGTCCCGGGTGCGATCCCCGGCAGGGTCAATTTGGGAATTTGTAATTTCTGAATTTTGGGAGGGCTGGTGTGAGGCATCGGCCGTGGTTAGTCACTGCCCTACCGGCAAAGACGTGTCGCCAAGCGATTTAGCGTTCCGGTACGATGCCGTGTAGAAACCGAATAGGGGTATGGGTTTAATATAACTGCCATGCCCCTAACAGGTTAGCCCGCTACCGACTTAGACTGCATCATCACTTACCATCAGGTGAGATCGCAGTCAAGGGCTATCTTGTAGTGGATAAAAAAAAACCGGCCAAGTGCGAGTCGGACTCGCGCACCGAGGGTTCCGTACAAACCTGTAGTAAGTTTTACGATTTATGACGTATTAAAAATAAAAATTACGTTTGTTGTATGGGAGCCCCCCTTTAATATTTACTTTATTGATATTTAATTATTTCTTTTGAAAGGTAATATACAAGTTAATATTCTGTGAAAATTTGAACCGTCTACCTGTTACCGTTTTTAATATTGAGCAAAAAAATACGAAAAAAACACGTTTATTGTATGGGGACCCCCCTTAATATATATATTTTTTTAATTTTTAGTATTTGTTGTTATAGCGGCAACGGAAATACATCATTTGTGAAAATTTCAGCTTTCTAGCTATCACGTTTTATGAGATACAGCCTGGAGACAGACAGACAGACAGACAGACAGCGGAGTCTTAGTAATAGGGTCCCGTTTTTACCCTTTGGGTACGTGTGACGATCAGTGATTATGATATATGAATAAACGGTATAGTCGTGGACGCAGACCGGGCGTCAGTAGTCAGTACTAAGACGGCGGGCGACCGGGGTAGTCGTGCGGCCACGATTATAACACAGACACAACGAAGCGTATTAATTACCTTACCCCCCGTGACAAGGTGGACGTCACAAGTGGCGACGAGGATGGGATAAGTGTGCACATAATAGTTATATACAGAGAGAAAAAATAATTATAAAAATAAATACCTTACCCACGTATCAATGTTTGCACGTCTAAAATATCATGTGTCACAATAATATGAAATCAACGTATTCAAGCATTCCAGGCTATAATATTAACTATTACGTAACAAATTCTAAACTATTTACTTCACAATAGTTTACACAATAAGTACGGTTCTTCTCTAATTTTGATGTTAAATTTCATGTGCTATTCATGAAACGCATTATGAACGAAACGATGTGACAAAGTAACGAATATTTGCGTATATAGGAATATAATATTATGTAGGCGGTATCCAAATAAAAAGTGCATAATGTTAGACTAGCCATGCAGCTGTTGCGATGGTGAACGGATAAACATTTTATCGATAATATTGTTACGTACTTTATGATAATAGTCTAATAATTAGAGAATGCTTGAAGGAAATTTTTACGTTGCTACAGTACTTTTAGATTTTTCCATTGATTAGAGTGACCACATACAAAGTGCAAACTGGAGTTCGAGGGTTTCGTAGTATTGTGCAAACATAAGGAATATAATATATTAATTGTATATTGTTTGCCACGGGTGCGCCTATTAGTATTGAAGAGAGATACTTATTTGTCTGTTGTGTTATAATTAATATTATGTATACCACTCCTACGTTTATGATCTTAGTAGCAATCCGAATGACGGCTGGTACTAAACGGATTGTATACCAAATTATAATACAGACAGCGAGTAGCCCAATACTAATTAAGCTAAATAAATATTTGGCTGGTATTCTGTTTGTACTATGGTTTTACATAGCTAAACGCCTGAGTAGTAAAGTGTCAGTCTCAACTGGTACTAACAATACAAATAGTAAACTGGCAATGCTAGTTGGTACTACCAGAAATATTTTATCTGTGCACTGAGTAGTAAACTGTCGGTTGGTACTAATAATAGAAATAGTAAACTGGCAATGCTAGTTGGTACTACCAGAAATATTTTATCTGTGCACTGAGTAGTAAACTGTCGGTTGGTACTAATAATAGAAATAGTAAACTGGCAATGTTAGTTGGTACTACCAGAAATATTTTATCTGTGCACTGAGTAGTAAACTGTACATCTGTCGGTTGGTACTAACAATAGAAATAGTAAACTGGCAATGCTGGTTGGTACTACCCGAAATATTTTATCTGTGCGCTGAGTAGTAAACTGACATCTGTCGGTTGGTACTAACAATAGAAATAGTAAACTGGCAATGCTGGTTGGTACTACCCGAAATATTTTATCTGTGCGCTGAGTAGTAAACTGACATCTGTCGGTTGGTACTAACAATAGAAATAGTAAACTGGCAATGCTGGTTGGTACTACCCGAAATATTTTATCTGTGCGCTGAGTAGTAAACTGACATCTGTCGGTTGGTACTAACAATAGAAATAGTAAACTGGCAATGCTGGTTGGTACTACCCGAAATATTTTATCTGTACACCGAGTACCAGTAGGGCGAAAAGGCGAAAGAGTGAAAACTCCGTGGGAATACACGGCTATCATGAAAATGATGGTACTTGTACAAAGGTGGTACAAAGTATGGCCAATGAGTGAAAACTCAGTGAAAATACACTGCTGTCATAAAAATGATGGTACGTGTACAAAGAAAGTGTAGAAAAACAACGACTCGGCTTAATGCATTTAATAATTTGAAAAAGGATTATAAAGGTACAAACAATTAATTTTATTACAACCGGACACACGGACACGGACAATCGCCATTGTAGAAGAAAGAATGCTTAGCTAGCGGAAACGGAAGACAGTGTTGTCATCCTAATGATTGGAAGTTCACAGATACAAAACTATACTTAAAGCAAGGTTTGCATTCTCTACACTCCAACAGAAAGTAAGTATGACAAATGAGTGAAAACTCAGTGGGAATACACTGCTGTCATGAAAATGATGGTACGTGTACAATGAAAGTAAGGCAAATGAGTGTAAACTCAATATGATGCATAATTGCATACGCTGTCATGAAAATGTCAGGTGATAAAAAAAAAAAATAAAAAAAATCTACGTGTTACGTAGGCACAACGTAGGTTGTAAATTAAATTTTCTGTTTATAAAAATATTTAACCTGAAAAAACATGTTCCTCAGAATGACTCAAATACCAGCTTTCATTGATGCAAAGCCCATGAGTAAGGGCGGAAAGATGACAATAGTAATTATTCATCAATTAGCTTTTAGCTAGGTAGCCTCGATCTAAGCGTGAATTACTTTTATTTGTATCTAGATGGAGTGCCTTGCACACATGGAAAGGATGGAGAATTGACTGATGTTTGGAGGTCGGTTTCTATTCTAAAATATTGAATAAAATAATTAACGACTTGTTTTTCTATGCAAGCGGGGTTATACTTTAGCGGCAGTACCTACGTGATAGAATCTTATCAATAACTGAAAAGTTAGAAAAGTCGTTATATTTTTTGGGTACCTAGTGGTATTTCAAAAGAAAATAAAATCTCCAGGCTGCGGTGATGATTTTAATCTCAAAAGGCATCGCGTACGGGAAAAGAAAAGTCGAACTAATATCATGTTATTAATTATTTTTTGAAAAGAGGAGGATTGGGAATGTATAATTATTTGAGACTTAAGATTTTGTACTCTCGTTTAAACTAAATTGTTTACATGTAGAAGTCTCATGACAGACCTAATCTAGTAATTTAACTATTGTACTAAAATTATACATCAATGATTATCACACTTGTCTTAGCTTAAAGACAACATTTATATGATTAGGGTGAAATTGTTATCACAGCTTCTATCAAATCGCGACTTAAATACCGAATTATTCAATAGTAGATAATAGAGAAATATTTAATAGTATAAACAGAGTCTGCGGAAGGAAACTGAAATTGTCAAAGAGCACCCATATTCATGCAAATATTTTTATGGATTCATGAGTCCAATGCGGCGTTCCCGCCACAGACCGAATGCCTAGAGTTTAATAATATATCAAATGGGTCAAATATAAATTTAAATTAAACAACTAATTTAATGATTACTAAATCGAATACGACATACCCAATTCACGATAGATGATAATACGTGTGAGTTGCTGTTTCAATATTTTGAATTATGGATAAGTAAATACAAACTCTATTGTTTTCACTTACTTTACTTCACTAAGTAGTCAAAGCACCACAACAAATACATAACTTGAAGGTGTAGAATCAAGAGAATATTATTAAATAAGTGGCCATCCTTCATCCTGGATGGATGGATCCTTTCATCGATATGATTACAGTTTCAAAATTCTATTAGGAAAGTGTTACCTACCTGTCTTTTACCTAGAAAGTAAAGACAATATTATGTAACGTCTCAAAGTTAAGTTATTTAAATTGAAAAATGGTTCAGATTAAGACCTTTGCTCAGCACATGTTTTACTTGTAATTTAAGTCAGCTCACATTGCGGGTCATATCCATATTATTACTTATCATAATAGTATGTTATAAAATATAGAAATTCATTATTTCCTAAAACAGAATGCTACCTATAACTAAATTAATGATATTAATAAATTTTGCCTATTGATATACTTATAGAGGAAACTTGGTAATGTCATTGATGACGTCATATTTTATGGACAACTCTGACAAAAAAATATAACGATAATATTATGAGTATTAACATTTTAGTAACAATAACGTGTTCATTTTACGCACTGTTGGTATAATTAATAAGAGCATTATTAATGTAGTGACATGGATATCTTGTGAAGCTATTTTAATGTATTAAAACTATAATCCCTATATATATACCTAGTTTCAAAACGATGGAATTGACGAATACCTTCTTACTGGAAATTAGAGGAGTAAAAAGTATTTTAGTTTTAACATACCTATTTGGTTTACTAATTATTGAAATTGAGGTAAAATTATGCGGTCTATATTAGACTTTGAATAAAAAACAAAAGTTCTTATTAAGGCTATTATAGTAGACCTAAGTTATCCATCGACTACAGATAATTTTGTAATTTCCTACTAAGTATCTAATATTACGTTATATTGTATTAGATATATCGTTCAGTTGTGTAGCAAGTACTCATTTCGGCATGAAGTTTGTAACCACACCAAAGATTCAGTGGTAATATGTAGGTACTTTACTTCAACGAAAAGGAAGGCTGCACAGACTGACGGATGGAAAAGTTGATGCTGGTATGATGCATATGCATGCTACAAATATAGAATTTGGAACGGTCTAAAACATTTTACAACAGATAACCAAATCAAATTGGAATCGAAATGAAAAGAAGAAAATATAAAGAAAAGATGATCGAGGCGCAATTACTCAAATGTGAACGGTGATAGCAAAATACGTTACTTATTGTTATAGTATAGTGGGTAATTGAAAACATAAAGGACAATTATTATTAAGAGTTATCATTTAATAGTAGTTACTAGCTTACTATAAAGTTAAAAAGATTCATTTACATTTTTATCAATAAAATGTTCGGAGCAATCATTGATTGTGTGCCAATTAATTTTATAGGTACTAAATGTTCAATTATTTTGCTTAGTGGGCTCTAGTGTCAGGAGATTAAACTTAGTAATTGTTAGAAATTTATAAAATGTTATTTGTTACGTCTGAACTATGAATGATTTGATAATATTATTACAAAATACTAAGTGTTTATAAAATATAATGTTCACATCCACTTACTTGGCAGTCGATCTTCGATCTTGGTCGTAAGCAAACGCGTACCGTGCTAAATCGTGAAATCGCTGACTCGGGCCGCGTGACTGCCGTGGTCGCGCGTGCGTCATAATGACCCAGTTACCGCGATTCGGAGTGTAATACACATAATTTTAAAATAAATATTAAATTGCAGCAATACTATTCGTATTCTGCAGCTATGGCTGAGCAACCAAGTATAACCATAAGAACAGAAACTGAGCGATTTCTTGCTGAAAAGTTTCAGCAGGTAAAGGCAGAAAATGAAAAGATATTTAAAGCCCTTACTGAAAAGAAGGCCGAAAATGAAATGCTTCAACTTAGCATCAAAGTGATGAATGAGAAAATATTAGAGCTCGAAAACCAGATAAAACGTTTATCCAATGAGAAAATGGAGACATCTGCTGGAAACAAAGAGAGTCCTGACCCGTCCACCGAATACCTCACGGATGAAGAGGATCTCGCGAAAGAAACGGAATGGATAAGAGTAAAAAGTAGAAAAAAAAGGAAACTAAGCACGTCGCCCACTCAGTCGCAGAGTAGAGTATTCGAAACATCAAATACAGAAATGCGTAATAATGAAAAAAAGAAAACCAAAAAAGTACCACTACCTCCGCCGATAATGGTGTCCGGTGTGGAAAACTATCAAGCTTTTTTTGACTTGCTCTCGGAAAGTCTGCCCGAAGCGTCATCGTGTTTCACATTAAAAATGATGAACGGAAATAATGTAAAGATAAATGTTAAAAATGAGGATGCTTACAGATCCTTAACAAAACTCTTGTCTCAAAATACATTTCTGTGGCATTCGTATGAGAATAAACAAGAAAGACCTATTCGTGTCATGGCAAAAAAATTGCCCGCCTCTTGTCAGCCTAAAAGAATAATAGAAGACCTTCAAAGCAAAGGGTACAAAATAGAAAGTGCAGTTAATAAACTAAGATGGCAGAATAAAGAGCCGCTTAATATGTTCACTCTTACTTTTAATAATGAAGAAGATGTAAACAAAATTCATGAAATCAAATATATCTTAGGGTGTAAAGTCGAAATCCACCCTATTAAAACATCCAAACTGGTACCACAATGTAAAAAGTGCCAAGCATATGGTCACACGCAGAAGTATTGTGCCAGAGAGGCTAGATGCGTCAAATGTACAGGAAAACATCTGACGCGGGACTGTACCAAGCCAGCAGAAGAAAAACCCAAATGTCTACACTGCGGTGAAGCGCACCCCGCTAACTATCGGGGTTGTGTAGTAGCCAAAGAAATGCAGATTCTAAAAAACAAAAATCTTAAGAAGCCCCATCCACGAGATTCATCGAAACCTGAGAAATCTGTTGATGTTAATATAAATAAAACTAAAGTAACAGGCGTGAATAGTACTGAACACCAAACATATGCTCAAAAAGTGTCTAAAAATTTACCCAGCCCTCAACTGCCCCAGGTTACTGTGGAAAGTAAATTAGATGAAATCCTAAAATTCATGCTCTCGTTCGACGAAAGATTGAAAAAACTTGAAGGTGGCGCCAGTAAGGCTACCAATAAGTCGAGAAAATGAATAATACGCTTAAAATACTTGCATGGAACTCAAATGGGCTACTCCAACATCAACGTGAATTACAAGTAGTCCTAGATACACAAAAGATTGACATCTGTCTGGTCTCTGAGACTCACTTTACTAATCAATCATACATTAAATTTAGCGGGTACAAAGTGTACCATGCCATACACCCAAATAATACAGCAAGAGGTGGCAGTGCCATCTTAATAAAAGAAAACTTGTATCATCATCAAGAAAATAAATATGAGGAGCAAGAAATTCAGGCAGTGGCCGTAAAAGTCAAAACTACGAGATACGAATTCTCAGTTGTAGCTATATATAGTCCTCCAAGGCATTCCATATCAAAGGAATATTATATGAACTTCCTCCAGAAAATTGGAGATAGGTTTATTATTGGAGGAGACTTTAACGCTAAAAACACTTATTGGGGCTCTAGATTGACTACTACAAAGGGCAGAGAACTCCTTAATGCCATTAAAGAATTAAAATGTGATGTTATAAGTACAGGAAAGCCTACCTATTGGCCAACAGATGCACGGAAAATTCCAGACCTAATTGATTTCTTTATTTATAAAAACTTATCATCAAAATACCTAACCATTGATGAAATGTTTGACATGAATTCAGATCACTCTCCAATACTCTTAACGCTAAGTGATAGAATTATATACAAAGAACCTCAACCTGTTCTTGTGAACAAAAATACAGACTGGGATAGTTTTCAAATAGATTTGGCTAATAATATCAATTTAAATGTACCGCTTAAGAACCCGGCACAACTGAACGAAGAAGTAAGAAAGTTTGTTATAGATATTCAACAAGCTGCTTGGAATAATACACCAAAGAGTAGCAAAAAGCCTCAATGGGCGGTTGCCTATCCTAAAGATATCCTTGAGCTTATCACTGAAAAGAGAAAGCAGAGGAAAAAGTGGCATAAAACTAGATCCCCACTTGATAAAAGGGTGTTGAATAACTTAACAAAGGCTCTTAGAAAAACAATCAAACGTTTTAATAGTTCGCTAACCAACACCTACCTCCAGAACCTCACGAGCGCCCGTAGTTCAGACTACTCACTTTGGAAAGCAACTAGAAATTTAAAAAGACCATGTGTGCATATTCCTCCAATCAAGGAAGAAAATGGAACGTGGGCAATTAATAGTGAGCAAAAGGCAAAAAGGTTTGCAGAATACCTGGAAAATATATTCCAACCAAACGAAGGAGACCATATTGAACTAACTATGATCGAAACCAATCGAGAAAATACTCCTATTAAATTAGTAACACCAAAAGAAGTTCTCAATATGATCAGACAGCTAAACCTAAAAAAAACTCCGGGATATGATCTTATTACAACGGAAAATCTGCGTAATCTACCAAAAAAAGCAATCGTAAAATTAACAACACTGATAAATGCAGCGTTCAGATTGAAGCACGTCCCTGACTTGTGGAAAGTTGCGGAAGTCATTATGATTGCTAAACCAGGAAAACCTCCAAATGATGTTACATCATACAGACCGATTTCTTTGTTACCGATTATTTCAAAACTCTTTGAAAAACTACTACTAATTAGATTGAAACCTATATTAGAAGAAAATAATCTGATACCTGATCATCAGTTCGGATTCAGGGAAAAACACTCCACAATTGATCAAGTACATCGAATAACAAACATAATTGAAAAAGCTCTAGAAGAAAAGAAAGTGTGCTCAACTGTATTTCTGGATGTAGCCCAAGCCTTTGATAAAGTCTGGCATGAAGGTCTTGTTCATAAACTTAAAGTATTACTGCCTGAGCCATTTGCAAACATACTGGAATCATATATATCTGATAGAGTATTTAGGGTAAGACAAGAAGATGCCTACTCTAAACTGAAGGAGATCAAAGCTGGAGTACCTCAAGGAAGCGTTTTAGGACCTATCCTGTACCTCCTGTACACGTGTGATCTTCCCGAACCAATTAATAATACTATCGCTACTTTTGCCGATGATACTGCCATCATAGCTGTGGGTAACACTCACCAGGAGGCAGTGGGAAAAGTACAAACAGCTTTAAATGAGCTCTATAAATGGACGAAAAAATGGCGTATAAGACTTAACGATTCTAAGTCTACCCATATTGACTTCACAAATAAAAAAGCAAATTACTATCCTATTTATATTGACACACAAAAGATACCCTATGCTGATACAGCAAAATATCTTGGAATGAACCTTGATAGTAAGCTACGCTGGAAAGCTCACGTCAAGAAGAAAAGAGAAGACCTAGACATGAGGTACAAAAAAATGTACTGGCTCTTAGGAAGAAACTCATCGTTATCCATACAAAATAAGATACTCTTGTATAAACAAGTCCTGATGCCAGTTTGGACTTATGGTTGTCAGCTGTGGGGCTGTACCAGAAAAAGCAATATCCTAATAATTCAGCGATTCCAAAATAAAGTACTAAGGGGTATCGTCAATGCACCCTGGTACGTCAGAAACGAAGATATCCATCGCGATCTACAAATGGACTTCGTAGATATAATCATAAGAAGACAAGCAAAATCCCACGAATACAGGCTTCATCATCATGTAAACGTCGAGGCGATCCAGCTCCTGGACAATACGGATTTAGTGCGTAGACTTAAAAGGACTAAGCCCTTCGAGTTAGTGTAGTGAAGTGAAAGTGTAGTGCTAAGTGCAATGCAAAGAACACAAGAACACAGTTGTCTCATAATAAAATTTAGCGTAAACTAAGATAAGTCAATGGACCAATTCTTAGATATAATTTTATAGTATAAGTTTAGGTTAAAATAATGTTACTCATTAGCTTTATTTACTCATAGGCTAGATCGTAACTTTAATAGGGTATTAACTGTGTTAGTACTTTATGATATATAAAAAAAAAAAAAAAACATCCACTTACTTTATAGATTGTATACAAAATAAATGAAAAACACCCCTGATTGTTGGAAATATGATGATTTTAATGTGAAATCTATTTGAGGGGACAGAATTTGTGACAAAGAATTTTAATGATGTAGGCAGTATACCTGTATTTTATGTATTTTAATGACATATATATTGTAACTTTTCTACGTACACTGATTTGAACAACGATTTATTACAAAAAGACGCGGCATACGCGAACATCATTGCACTAAAAAACGGCGTTAATACTACGTACGCGGAGAAAGGGAAAGAACATAAAGGTCAACATACGCTATACCTGTTGTTAGAAAGAGAAGAATATAGATTCTGAGTTACACTGTTGTTATCTGGAATGTACGCAAGTGAGGGCAAGTGCCTTCTTAAATTCTTGCCAAAATAAAGCGCGGGTAACGTATCCAATGTTTTAAATATCATAGGATTTGAACCAAAATATTATTGCTATTATAATAATTATAAATATAAATTTAAAAAAAAAAAAAAAAAAAAGAGAGATATAGATCCATGATTGGATCTATATAATTTGTAAAGTAAAAGTACTACCTCTAACTCAGTGACCTACCTACGTATATTACTATTGTAATGTTTCTACGTAGGTACACTGACTTGAATCAACATAAAATAAATTATGAGCTTATTTAATTAAAAGAGATAGATCAATGTAATAGAAGTACTGATTATTATGTAATTGTAAATTAATTCTTTCAAAAGAGCAACCGCCGAGTTTCTTGCTGGCTCTTCTTGGCAGGAATGGCATTCCGAACCAGTGGTAGATTCACTCGACGATTCAATATCATGTCAAAGTCAAATGTCAAAGTCTATTTGAGTATTTAAATTTAGAATCTTGGTGAAATTTATCAAGTACTGATAAATTGAAACATAACTTTTATAAGTAGATTGACTCTATTTTAAATATAAATTTATTGAAAGGGAGAGATGTGATGCATAGAGCTAAAATAAACAAAGTGATCTATTGTGCCAGCCGTTTCCCCTCGCTAGCTAGTGACTACTACTGTCATTAAAAAAATATTTAAAAAAAAAAACCTGATTTTGTCTACACTAGTTATTTTGATGATTAAAGATACTTTTTATGAATGTAACTTTCAAATATGATAAAAGGGGAAAGGTGTGACGATCAGTGATTATGATATATGAATAAACGGTATAGTCGTGGACGCAGACCGGGCGTCAGTAGTCAGTACTAAGACGGCGGGCGACCGGGGTAGTCGTGCGGCCACGATTATAACACAGACACAACGAAGCGTATTAATTACCTTACCCCCCGTGACAAGGTGGACGTCACAGTACGGAACCCTAAAAAAAGTCCATGATAGCATATTATATCTATCTTTTAAGGTTGACTCACAATAACCATTTTTATAGCTATATTGGGTATAGACTATTAGGACTATTAGTGCTACCCGTGCGAAGCCGGGGCGGATCGCTAGTTTAATTATACACAGTTTACCAATTCAACAATAATAACAGCGTAGAAATTGTTTTACTTTGGAGAGTAAAAATAAACACGGTCAACTTGAAGTTTCCTATTTTAAGATCTCTTCAGTGCGGGAAAGTGGATTGTGACTTTTTTCAATTCAACTTCAATTTATTTTTCCAAAAAAACACTTGCAATACCACACAAAATATATAATCTACAATATACTTATTTACTTACTAGAGAAACTTACAACTTACTTTACTTCATTGTTACTGCAAGTGATACCAAAGAATGGATACTGATCAAATAAATATTATAAATGCGAAAGTTTTGATGGATGTATGGATGTGTGGATGTATGGATGTTTGTTACTCAATCACGCCCCAACGGCTGAACGGATCTGGATGAAATTTGGCACAGAGATAGATTATAGTCTGGAATAACACATAGGCTACTTTTAATCCCGGAAAATTAAGGAGTTCCCGCGGGAACCGAAAAACATCGATCCACGCGGACGAAGTCGCGGGCATCAGCTAGTTACTATATAATAATGCTGTTTTAAAGTAAAACGCATGTATTAGAAACTAGCTAATGCCCGCGACTTCGTCCGCGTGGTTTAAGTTTCTTTGATTCCCGCGGGAACTCCTTAATTTTCCGGAATAAAAAGTAGCCTATGTCACTCTCCAGGTCTTTAACTATACCCATGCCAAAAATTACGTCGATCCGTTGATTGACGAATAATTGGACATAGGTGTTGTTGTTGGTAATCAAAAATTTCGAAAATTTCGAAAATGTGATTGACTTCACAATCGTGCATTGTCGAGTCAACATCTCCTGAAGATGCTCCGGTGTCGGAGTGAAACGTACGTTGAGGGTATTTTGGAAGATTTATGTGGTGTGGAGAATATCGCGGGTTGCAGGTTCAAGATACGCACTGTACCACATAGATTTACCTTCTGTGGCGGATTACTATTATTATTATTATTTGCAGCCTGTTGTGTCCCAATGTTGGGCAAAGGCCTCCCTTTCCTCCTTCCATTTATCTCGGTCCATAGATGTTTGGCGCCAGTCCTCCATAAAGGCATCGAGTTCGTCGCGCCAGCGGCGCCTCGGCCTTCCTCGACGTCTTTTTGAGTTTGGTGGCACCCAGTGTGTTTATAGCGAATTAAATTTCTAGTTTTTTTCGATATCATGGACTTCCGCAAAGTAACGCCTACTTATATTCAATAATCAAAAATTTTACCAGGTGTTTGCATGGAAAAATAATCATCAAATCCGTTAAATTCATGACGCTAAACGACTTTATGCCCATCATATATAACATTTGTACCGAAGTTCCCGCGCTCGGTCCAAGGTTCGAGCACCTGTTAACGATGATCATGGGATGATATAAAAATAATGGCCCGTAATAGTGAAGCCTCATCGCTATTCACTGTACAGTGCGTGCGGACCTTGAACTTTGAACGTTGGCAAAATAAATATTATCTACATTTACCTTTACGATATTCTCGCATAGATTGCAAAATAACTAGTATCCATACTAAATGTTATAAATGCAAAAGTGTGTAGGTATGTTTGTTGGTTTGTCCTGTAATCACGCTGCAACAGAGCAAGGGATCGACGTGATTTTTTGCATGGGTATAGTTGAGGACCTGGAGAGTGACATAGGCCGGAAAATTAAGGAGTTCCCGCGGGAATAAAAAAAACTTATTCCACGCGGACGAAGTCGCGGGCATCAGCTAGTTTATAATATTTATTTGTTTTAGATTCAGGCTAAAGACATATATTTTGAAAGGCAATGCATTGATGCATTGTCGTCCACTCTGGCATTGGTAAAAATGCTTTCTCGATACGATACTCGAGTACTTATAATACTTGACCCTGAGTACTGAGTGAGACTGAACACTCATCGTCATCCTCACTCATCTGAATTCTTTGAAAGCAAATACATATCTAAAAGTGTTTTTTTTTTAATCCACTTCAAGTTAGCCCTTGACTGCGATCTCACCTGATGGTAAGTGATGATGCAGTCTAAGATGGTAGCGGGCTAACCTGTTAGAGGCATGGCAGTTAATTAAACCCATACCCCTATTTGGTTTCTACACGGCATCGTACCGGAACGCTAAATCGCTTGACGGCACGTCTTTGCCGGTAGGGTGGTAACTAGCCACGGCCGAAGCCTCCCACCAGGCCAGACCAGGGAAATTTCAGAAATTATAAATTTCCAAACCCTGCCGGGGATCGAACCCGGGACCTCCGCACGTTAAGGCAACAGCGCTCAACACTACGCCACGGAGGTCGTCAAAAAAAAGTGTTTTATTTCTATCGTTTTGATAGAAAAGCTCTTACCGTTTTCAAATAAAACTGATAAAATGAACATTTTGGTGCCACCACCACCACTACAGCCCATTAACGTCCCACTGCTGGGCACAGGCCTCCACTCTCATAGAAGAGAGGGAATTAGAGCTTAGACCCACCACGCTGCTCCAATGCGGATTGGCGGGCTTTAACGACTATTATCATGTTAGTGATAATAACCGGGACCGACGGCTTAACGTGCTCTCCGAGGCACGGGGGTGAAACACCACCAACTTCCTAACTCCGGGCTAGTACCTAGGTACTACCTACTGAGAATTTCTAGTCAGAAAACCCCAACACTTAATAATTATGGCCCGACCTGGGACTCGAACCCGGGACCTCGTCGGTCGCAGTCGAACGTGGTAACCACTAGAGTCTAGTGGTTACCACGTTCGACTGCGACCGACGAGGTCTAGTGACTAGACCAACGAGGCAGGTTTTGAGCACTCAGTTGACGAGGGGATTTTGGAGCACTCTTTGAAAAATATTATTTTGAGCCAGTCATATTGTTTCTGTCACATAATAAATGTAAATTGAAAATCCAAAAAACCCTTTTTTTATTAACAAAGTTATTGCATATTTATAGTTTTCAAATACAAAGCTTTAAAAACACAAAAAAATAATCTATCTATTATATATCTATATTATTCTATATCTAGACTAGCTGATGCCCGCGACTCAGTCCGCGTGGTTAAATTTTTTTGATTTCCGCGAGAACTCATAAAAAGTAGCCTATGTCACTCTCCAGGTCCTCAACTATACCCATACCAAAAATCACGTCGATCTGTTGCTCTGTTGCGGCGTGATTGAAGGGCAAACCAACAAACCAATAAACCAATAAACCAACAAACAAACACACTTTCGCATTTATAATACATATTAGTATTAGTGATATATTAATTCCAATGACCTATTTAACTGAAAATTATGAAATCAATTCACACATACCTACATAATTAAGTAGGTATTATTAAATGTATGACGTATTTATCGACATGTATAATGTACGCGTATTTATCGACTGTATAATAATTAATGTTGTCAGAACAATAACCAGATTGCATCGCTCCCGTCCACGCCTCTATCTCTTTGTTGACAAAATATTAAGCCACTAGATGATGTCCGCGACTTCGTACGCGTGGATTAAGGTTTTTTTGATTCCCGCGGGAACTCCTTAATTTTCCGGGATAAAAAGTAGCCTATGTGTTATTCCAGACTATAATCTATCTCTGTGCCAAATTTCATCCAAAACCGTTCAGCCGTTGGGGCGTGATTGAGTAATAAACATCCATACATCCATACATCCATTCAACTTCGCAACAACTTTCCAACAACTTTCGCATTTATAATATTAGTATAGATTTGAGCAGCTTTCCGCCCATCTTTGCAACCTGTGACGTAATTTGGTACAGAGGTAGGTTGCATGATGCATCCCGGGGGCATAGGGTACTTTTTATTTTGGAAAATTAAGGAGTTTCCGCGGGAATCGAAAAACCTCAATCCACGCGGACGTAGTCGCGGGCATCAGCTAGTAAATATTATAAATGCGAAAGTTTGGATGGACGTATGGATGGATGGATGTTTGTTACTCAATCACGCCCGAACGGCTGAATGATCTGGATGAAATTTGGCACAGAGATAGATTATAGTCTGGAATAACACATAGGCTATACTTTTGATCTCGGAAAACTAAGGAGTTCCCGCGGGAACCAAAAAACCTCAATCCGCGCAGACGTAGTCGCGGGCATCAGCTAGTAGGTCACATCACTGTCACCCGAAAACTGAGTAAGTATTACACTATTAAATCTACATTTTTGCCAACAAGTGTACATGCTGATTGTAGTAACTGGTGCATAATAAATATAAAATAGCTTAAGTCCGAGATAAAGTCATTTAAACTTGCGCCAGCGCATAATCTTATTATGTACTTCCCTAATTGAATGCGTCGTATTTTGTCTTGGCCATTGTCAATTTAAATCAGCAATTCCATTCGTGTTTAAATTATGTACCTATGTAAACTACCTGTTTATCTAATGGTATTTAATCACGGTGGTCAAAATTGGAACTAATTTTTATGCTTGTTTTTATTTTATTTTTAATAGATTCCGTCAAAAGCTAACCCGTTGTCAGCGACGCTAGTATTTATTAAAATTAAAATAAAAACTTATCAGGCATAAAAATTTGTTCCAATTTTGGCCACCGGGTCAGATATGTTTGTGGGACTTATAAACAGAGGCCCATGTGTCCAAGCAAATCATTAGACAGCCTAAAACGTATAACTCGAAATGTTTAAGGAGTTCATACATTCTTTTAGACGTGCAGGCATCTATGAACTCCTTAAACAGGTCGAATTATACATTTGACAAACTGTTTGATTAGGATTTTGTTACACAATGGGGGTAGAACACTTACTCGGAAGCTGGTGAGCGGCTCGTGCTGGCGCAGCGAGTCGCGGTGCAGGCCGGTGGCCGCCAGCACGGCCGCGCTGTTGCCGCACGCCAGGCACAGCAGCGACAGCGCCAGGAACGCCGTCAGCAGGCCGCTGCTGTTGACAACAACGTCAATATTCAGTAAGGTAAGTACTTAGGTAGGTAAGGTAGGTAGGTAGGTAAGGTTTTGCCTGGTGGGAGGCTTCGGCCGTGGCTAGTTAGCTAACAGGTTAGCCCGCTACCATCTTAGACTGCATCATCACTTACCATCAGGTGAGATCGCAGTCAAGGGCTAACTTGTAGTGGATAAAAAAAAAGGTAAGGTAGGTAGGTCTCTCTCTCGTCGTCGTACCGGGACCGACGGCTTAACGAAAAGGCCAAATTCAGACTCCCAAATTCGGCCACCCATCCAGTTACCGACTACCGACTTGTGTCAACTAATCGCAATCGACTGGTAAGCGAGGTTACCTCTACCTATAGGTACCTACTATATCATACTAGTATCCTGTGGCAATACTGCCCATTTTGTTTCACAATCGTGCATTGTCGAGTCAACATCTCCTCTATCCATCCATCTGATGCTCCGGTGTCGGAGTGAAACGTACGTTGATTAATAATTTGGAAGATTTGTATGGTGTGTTGTTAAGCTACACGCTGTACCACATAGATTAGTCTACTTTGGCGGATTATAGCCAATTAAACTTAAAGTTCTTTCATCATATTGTTTCATTATTGCAGACTGTCATAATTTAGAATTAGGTATAATCCTTATTTTAGGAACGTCAAAGTACGTGACATCAAACTGTCAATTTGAGTAATATTGCATAGGTATTGCTAAGCGTTGGCAGTATAATGGCCCCTGAACATAAGCGATCAAAAAAGAATTATTTATTTGGCCTTTCTAACTGCTACTTAACATAAACAAATGAATGACTGACATCTAGAATAGAATAGAATAGAATAGAAAAATCTTTATTGGCAGCAATAAACACAGATGCACAAAATTTCAAAAAATAAAATAAACTGAGTTACATACATTGAGGTATTATGTACTAATGGTTACATACATATTATTATAAGATGTAAGTTTGTACAGCAGTGCAACGCTACCAACAGGTGAGTCACTCAGCTTGTGTTGGGGCTTGTAGATACAAGTAAATTGTGAATAATAAATTAAACTTATGACTTAATAAATATATAATATACTATAATAATAAAGTATAAAATCTAAATAATAATGAAATAAAATAAAGTACTTTATAAATAAAATAAAAATAAAAAGGTATTTATTGATATTGAATATTTAAAAGAAACTTTTTATATTTGTGTTTAAAACTGCTAATCGTTCTAAGATTTCTGTAGGGCGGTGGGAGATTATTCCAACATTTTGTCGCGTTGTATTTAAAGCTTCCTAAGAAAGCAGCAGTCGTATGACGAGGCATGAGTATTAAATATGAGGCTGCCCTGGTTTGGTGAGTGGTATGCACATCACTCGCCCACTGGAGTTTTGATATTTAATATCAACGTATTTCTGGCTGTGCGTTGAAATTCGTTCTAATAATATAAATACGAAAGTCTGTCTGCTACGCTTTTCAACCGATTTTGATGAAATTTGGTACAGTGACAGCTTGCAACCCGGATAAGCACATATATTACTAGCTGATGCCCGCGACTTCGTCCGCGTGGATTGAGGTTTTTCGGTTCCCGCGGGAACTCTTTAATTTTCCGGGATAAAAAGTAGCCAATGTGCTATTCCAGACTATAATCTATCTCTGTGCCAAATTTCATCCAGATCCGTTCATCCGTTGGAGCGTGATTGAGTAACAAACATACATCCATACATATCCATCCAAACTTTCGCATTTATAATATTTATTTGATACATATTTTCAGAAATATTATCGTGTGTAGGTACACGATATTCGTGGAATTCGTGGAAAAAAGCTAGTTGCCCTGCAATTAGTGAGATGTAGAGACTCTGCCTATTTATTATTTTTCTCATTATTGTACGAGTAGTCAAGTTGGTCGAGTCACGTTACCGTAAAAAGATAATAGTAAAAAGAAAAAGGCGTTATCAATCAAAAAGAAACCATCTTCGTGCTTGGCTGTTATGACGGATAGTGGTGTACCCGCTTATTGTGTTACATGATTAAACGCCGTGACGAAGCTACTGCCACTCTCGTAATGCACCCATAACATAATCATAGTTCATACTAATATTACAAGTGGTTCGCCCCGAACTGAGACCTCGCGGTATCACAGAGCGCCATCTATTGACATCATTGTGAAGTTCGGTTAAAAGTACTGAAGCACATTAAAAATTAAATAATTTCGTTTCCTTAGTATATTTATCTAATTTTAATATTTGTTGTTCAAGTACAGGATATAATTCAAATAATTGATCAAGTTTCAGGCTCAGCCTTTCAGAAAATTGAGAGTTCTGCGGTCAACTTTGGACGTTAGAAAATCTCCACTTTGAAAGCCCCCCATTTCGTCAATTTTAGAGAAAAAATTAAAAAAATATATTTTTGGACTCTATTCCTAATTACATATCTTTAAAATGGTTTAAGTACCTACTGCAACCCTGTAAAAAATGTAACGCTATAAAAAATATTTTACTTCGCATTCGGTTCTATGAGAGCCCCCCTGAAATAAAGATTTTTATAATTTTTTAAGCCATATTCGGCGGGAGGCCATCGGTTTACATAATATATTTAAATTTGAAGTAGGTAATTACGTTCAGTAATTCAGAAGTTATAAGGCTCTGACAGACGGACGGACAGACGGACGGACGGACGGACGGACGGACAAGTGCCAATTCACTCAACTAGACTCAGAGACCTTCGCTTCGCTCGGTCAATAAATGCAAAAGTGTGTTTGTTTGTTGCTTTGTTAGTTTGTCCTTCAATCACGCCGCAACGGAGCAACGGATCGACGTGATTTTTCGGATGGGTATAGTTGAAGACCGAGAGCGACATAGGCTTCTTTTTATCCCGGAAAATTAAGGTGTTCCGCGGGAACTAAAAAAACCTTAATCCACGTGGACGAAATCACGGGCATCAGCTAGAAATAAGTAAGTAATTAATATTTACTGATGTATGAACTTTTTAGTTTTCCGGGATCAAAAGTAGCCTATGAGTTATTCCAGACTATAATCTATCTCTGTGCCAAATTTCATCCAGATCCATTCAGCCGTTCTGACTTCTGGCGTGATTGAGTAAAAAACATCCATCCAAACTTTCTCATTTATAATACTAGCTGATGCCCGCGACTTCGTCCGCGTGGATCGAGGTTTTTCGGTTCCCACGGGAAATCCTTAATTTTCCGGGATAAAAAGTAGCCTATGTGTTATTCCAGACTATATATATTTTTTTGTAATATAATATAATACAAAAAATTTATAATATTTATTTGATTAGTATAGATAATGGTTTTTAGACGACTTCCACAAAAGGAGGGCTTTAATTATCGGTTGGTTTTCCATAACTGTTAAATATGTGTAGACAGCCTGTTTTCCTATACTATAGAAACTAATTCAGCCACGTGCGAATCGGCCTCGCACACGATCGGATCGGATGCAGTGCGGAAAGAGCCTTGTGCAGGAGCGATTATGCCGGATAAGTACGGAACCCTTAAAAATCTATACTAATATTATAAAGAGGTAAAGTTTGTGAGTTTGTGACGTTGTAGGTCTCTGGGCCTACTGAACCGATTTTGAAAATTCTGGTACCAATAGAAAAGCTACATTATTTGTGTGTCATAGGCTATAATATATTAACCCGAAAAATTAGGGAATAGGGAGTTCCCGTGGGAATTTAAAACTTATTTCATGCGGACGAAGTCGCGGGTATCTGCTAGTATACAAATAAAAATTTCAAAAGATTCTTTTATTCAAATAAGTACCAAAAAAAATTAAGTAATTATAAAGTGACAAGTGTTAAGAGTAATTTGGAATACAATGATTGTGACAAGTGAGTAACAATGCCACACCGTACAAGCTCACTTAAATTAATGGTTTGTGGGCAGATGAATTAATTGAACACGAGAAAGCGACGAGTGATCGCCCGAGGTGATATTACTGGCGCGGATTACATGCCACTATCATTACCAACATGATAACGGCGATGATAGTGATAATCTACATATATTAATATTATAAATGCGAAAGTTTGGATGGATGGATGGATGTTTGTTAGTCAATCACGCCCCAACCGCTGAACGGATCTGGATGAAACAGAGTTTAGCACAGAGATATATTACAGTCTGGAATAACACAATATTATGCTACTTTTTATCCCGGAAAATTAAAGAGACACGCGGACGAAGTCGCGGGCATCAGCTAGTATACAAATAAAAATCAAGCCATTTGAAAAGATTCTTTTATTCAATTGAGTAAGTACCAAAAAAAATTGAGTTAATTATAAAATGACAAGACGTGCTAACATATACTCTTATGAGTAATTTTGGAATGCATTGATTGTGACAAGTGAGCAACAATGCCACACCGTACAAGCTCACTTAAATTAATGGTTAGTGGGCAGATGAATTAATTGAACACGAGAAAGCGACGAGTGATCGGCTGAGGTGCTATCACGGATAACAAATGATAGCGATAGAGACGCAATGATTCGCATAAGACTCGAAAACGATAGGTCTATAAAACCAAAAGAAGAAGAAGAGTATAGATATATTAATTTTTAATCATTGATAGCTGCGTTAATTTATTTATAAGCAATAAATTATTCATAATTAAGTAATACGCATATAATAATAGATTAAGCAGAAAATTATTTATTTATTTACGTATTTATACCTACAAAATAAAAACTACAAACATATTATATTAGTATCTTATCATTTAATAAAATTAAATTTCATACCTAGGTACCTAAATAAAATTAAGATTTAATCATTTAATAATAATATATCTACCAAACGAGAGGGAATTTTATTAACTCACTAATATCCGAGACTTTTTTGATGTGATTTTCATATACGTAGAGTTGAACAAAAATTGGGACATTATGAAAAAATGATGTTATTATATATCACTTATATATTATCTACATCCATCTACAAAATACTGCGCATAATTATTGTCATATTATGTTAGTATCTTATCATTTATTAAAATTAAATTTCATACCTACCTAAATAAAATTAAGATTTAATCATTTAATAATAATATATCTACCAACGAGAGGGAATTTTATTAACTCACTAATATCCGAGACTTTTTTGATGTGATTTTCATATACCTAGAGTTGAACAAAAATTGGGACATTATGAAAAAATGATGTTATTATATATCACTTATATATTATCTACATCCATCTACAAAATACTGCGCATAATTATTGTATAACCACATTTCGGAATGTCATAACCACGTCGTAATCATTACCATACAGGAAGTAGGCTATCACATAACCTCTCGTATGTAGAATGTAGGTACTCTTATCTCGAGTAAGCAATGCAGATCGCAAGAACCTCAATCATGAAGATGGCAACAGTTTACATCATATTAATTGCACTATTCCGGTTCTACTCTGTTATTACTTGTACTTATGGATATAATGAAACAAAGATATATCGCAATTTACAGTCTAAGTACCCATTGGTATACTCAGCCAGAGATATGTATCGCACTTTAAATTCTTGTTTCACGTGAAAGTTGTGTAAATATGGGCAAATTGTTCATAAAGCCTCATCGTTCAAAATAGGAATTAATTTGTTGAAAGCTGTCATAGCAAGATGGCAAGCCTTGTTATTATGACAGCTTTCAACAAATCAAATTACAATATCGCTGAAAATTGCTATAGAATATTTAATTTTACTCAAATTCGAGAGACGCTGCAAGATTTTTTTAATAGAGATTAAGATTTAAAGACAATAAAGAATTTAAAAAAAAAGTGTGTGCGTGCAATTCACACACGGCAGAAGTGAAACTTCAGAAAAGTATACGGCGAGAGAATGAGATAAATATAACTGGTATTCTACCTCATTCTCGCGCAGGCTAAATCCTATTATAAATTTGTCTCTTTTTGGTGTCGCTTTTTCGTTTCGTTTTACCAACCAAAGGCGGATTAAAATAAAACTTAGAAAAGAATTAACAAATCAGACTTTCTACTGCTACATTTAAAAATTCAAACAGAAAATGGAACGCTTTGTATACACGTTCGTCCGGTGGCGCCACTTGTACCGTGGCGACAACATCCGTTTCATCGAATTTTCAAATCACGAGTCTAAAAACTCACTTCAAAAAAAAAAGCTACAGTTAAGCTTTTCGGAACCTCGGTAAACATTGTGTTAGCGCCGCTCGATGTTAGCGCCGCTCGATGACAGCGCCACTCGATGACAGCGCCGCTCGATGACTACAGATGGCGCTGAACCTGTTCTGCTTCAAAGCAGTCGATACGCGTGGTTTTCCACCATTAATGGCGTGACGTCACAATACTGCTTTATAATATTACATTATAGCAACTTCAAAGTCTTTAACCATTCGATACTCAGATTTGCCTTGTGTAGCAAGTGTTCTAGAAAGTAGACCTATCTATACCTTGGTTGCGAGTGGTTATGGATCTAGTTGTTGTTATCTCGTTACATTGCAATTAATTTAATATATCTTATATTATGTTATTGTGTTTCTTCCTTAATAAATGGTCGAGTCTGTGTATTACATATTGTTAGTTTGCATCTTAAAACCCTATCCATCACCACACGCATGTAGGTCTATATCAATTGATGTAGAATTTTAGTACCTATAATAAACTAGATGATGTCCGCGACTTCGTCCGCGTAGATTAAGATTTTTTGATACCCGCGGGAATTCTTGGCCTAGCCGGAATAGCCTATGTCCTTCCCCGGGATACAATCTACCCCTGTACCAAATTTCATTATTATCGGTTGATCAGATGGGCCGTGAAAACGTAGCAGACAGACAGACACACTTTCGCATTTATAATATTAGTATGGATAGTTTGATTAGCTACGATCTTGTCTTTGTCAAACCTCCTTTTAACATAACCAACACATAGAAACAAAAGAAAGAAAACACCACCATAATAAAAGCGTCAAGGAATTTCAATATTTTGTATCAACCGAGGTGAACAAGTGTTAAAATTGATTATTTGCGGACAGTCTGGTAAATAGCCATGGCAAATATTCAATTAGAAATTGCCAAAAAACGGTTGACACAATAAATATACAAATTTTTGTGAAGAATAACAAAATTAGGACAGTTTTAGAAGTTACATTTAGACTACCTAATCATTATCAATTATCATAAACCCATGGCCCGCCCGCTCTGAGCACGGGCCTCAGAATGAGAAAGGTTTACCGTTTAGGCCATAGTTCACCACGCTGGCTAAGTCCGGATTGGCAGATTTAACACAGCGTGTAAAAAATTATGGAGAACTCTCGATCATGCAGATTTCCTTACGATGTTTTACTTTATCGTTATAGCGAGTTATACATATTTTAACTAAATGATGCCCACAACTTCGTCCGCGTGGATTGAGGTTTTTGGATCCGTGGGAACTCTTAAATTTTCCGGGATAAAAAGTAGTCTAGATGTGTTCATCCAGATCCGTTCAGCCATTCTAGCGTGATTGAGTAACAAACATCCATCCATCCATCAATCCAAACTTTCGCATTGTTAGTATAGATTTTTTTAAACTCACATAGACGCCCGAGGATCGACGCCCGGGCCCCCAAATGGAGGACGAAGTTTTAAACACTAGGCTATCATGTTTTATTTTTTATTAATCTATGGTTTTTCTATATCAACGCGTATATCCCTTGACAAATCATTTGAAAATGAACCTAAACAGACTAACAATACGGTTGTTATTTTATTGTGGTTTGACGTAATATATGATAACGTTAGAGAAACGGGTGAAAGCACATACAACACGTTTACACATCTGCCGGTAAATAATAAATATGGCGATTCCATTAGTCTATATTTACCTCAAAGAAAAACTTACAAAGGAAGTAAATACGTTTTATAATATTACTTCCTATAATCAACGTCATCATCACCATCATAGTAGGTATCATTTAGGATTCTAGGACATGGTGGCAAAACCTGTTATTTCTTTCAAGTCTTACGAACTAAGAATGACCGACCTAGCTCAGCGGTGAGCACTATGGTCTTAGTGGGAGGTCCCGGTGTCGATTTCCAGCAGAGTCAATTATTGGGGAATTTATAATTTCGTTGCTTCAACCGTGAGTCTAATTGCTACGGGATGCTACGGCCGTGGCAAGTTACCATCCTACCGGCAAAGACGTACCGCCAAGCGATTTAGCGTTCCGGTACGACGTGTAGAAACCGACTAGGGGTATGTGTTACGCTACCGCTACCATCTTAGACTGCATCGTCACTTACCATCAGGTGAGATCGCAGTCAAGGGCTAACTTGTAGTGGAATTTAAAAAAAATGCGTTTAAATAGGCACGGTTCCGCCTTATTGATGTCCCAGTAGTTACTTTTTTTTTATCCCATACAAGTTAGCCCTTGACTGCAATCTCACCTGGCGGTAAGTGATGATGCAGTCTAAGATGGCAGCGGGCTAACCTGTTAGGGTATGGCTGTTATATTAAACCCATACCCCTAATCGGTTTCCACACGGCATCGTACCGGAACGCTTAATCGCTTGGCGGTACGTCTTTTAACTATAGCCACGGCCGAAGCCTCCCACCAGACCAGACCAGGGAAAATTCAGAAATTATAAATTCCTCAATTGACCCTGCCGGGGATCGAACCCGGAACCCACAGCGCTCAACACTGCGCCACGGAGGTAGTCAAAATATGTCCCAGTAGGTTCTTTGAAATAATTAAAGGAACTAGTAGAAAAAAATGTCCCATTAGTATCTTTAAAGGAACTGTCAAAAGGAGCTAGAGGGAATAAACCACGAATAAACGCCTATTCCAAAAATTAACCTTGGGGGTATAATGAGGGTCGAAAGTTTGTATGAAAGTCCTTATGTACCTATGTTTTTGAAGTTAGAGACATGAAAATTGTGCATAATATATGATGTGAGGATATGCTTTTTGCAGCGGGAAAATTTCATAAACTTATAGGAAATCAGACATTGTACGCGGATGAAGTCGCGGGCGACCTCTAGTTTAATAAATAAACAAAATTAATAAACTAACAAATTATAATTACAGATCAAAGGTATATCAAGTGAGTTGCAGGGAGCGGCTAGATCCAGGGCCGCGGCATGTGGGAGTTCCTTCAAACGAGTGTGACCTATGTCCAATAGTGGACTTTTTTTTTTTAAATATATATAGGCTAGCGCTTGGCTGCAATCAGACTTGCTAGCAAGTGGTGATGCAGCCTAAGGTGGAGCGCGCTTGCCTATAAGATGTCTGTTCACTCTTGACTTGAAGGTACCTATATTAAAAGAGGGGAAAACGGAAGCCGGAAGGGCATTCCATATCCTAGCGGTTCGAATTAGAAACGAGGAAGCAAATCGCTTCGTACGAGCCCGCGGAATCTCGACTGCGTAAGGGTGCAGACCTTGTCGATGCCTTGCGGTTCGATAATAAAAAGGTGACGGAGGAACCAGATCGAATAGTTCTTGGGCACACTCTCCGAAATATATCCTGTAGAATACCGACAGACAGGTAACTTTGCGCCGATCGCGACGTTCCAAGCTTTGCAGCGTCGAACTGACCAGCGCGCCGCTTTGTTACCAATAATAGTTATTTGTGTTATATATGGGGCCAAAGAAAATTTTTGTTCCCCGAGGGCGCTATTTTGAATTCAGAGCGAAGTGAAGGATTCTAAAGTAGAATCCTGAGCGTAGCGAGGAATTCAATATACGCCGCCCGAGAACAAAAAATTTGGCCCCGAGTGACACACACTATTTTTCATCATTACGTATGAGAAAAAGCTAGGAGTATCAACCTACTATGTATGGACATTACCTAAACGTTTAAGCACCAATCAGAAGCACGAACGCGGACCAACCAGAAGATACTCATACCAACCTTATTATCTATGTATAGACATTATTTAGACGTATATTTAAAGTTTAAATAAAATGTAAAGACGTATATCCGATCAACAAATTGATCACGTGACTTCGGAACAATCAGAAGAGAGAAATGAAAAGTCCAATGGGCCTACAAATTACATTTTGCTCCCGCTATCCTCTGAAGCCGATATTCGTTTTTCGAATAGGTATGATGAAAAGTACGTTACGTACTTATATCGGTTGACGACGACGATATAACTGAGGAATGAGGCTAAAAGGAAATAGAGTCATTAAACACGGGGATAATAAAACTATAAACCGACGCGAAGTGGAAACACAATTAAATGGCAATAAAACGTTGATAACGCAAACAGTAACGAACGGAACTGAGGAATCGTTCGAGTGAGTGAACAAACGGTTAAACATGTTGAAAAAACTAGAAATTGAATTCGCTATAATCCGCCACAGAAGGTAAATCTATGTGGTACAGTGCGTATCTTGAACTTGCAGCCCGCGATATTCTCCACACCACATAAATCTTCCAATTATTAAACACTAGCTGATGCCCGCGACTTCGTCCGCGTGGATCGAGGTTTTTCGTTTCCCGCGGGAACTCCTTAATTTTCCGGGATAAAAAGTAGCCTATGTGTTATTCCAGACTATAATCTATCTCTGTGCCAAATTTCATCCAGATCCGTTCAGCCGTTGGGGCGTGATTGAGTAACAAACATCCATCCATACATCCATCCAAACTTTCGCATTTATAATATTTATTTGATAACACTAATAACATAACATTAATTATTAACATATATGTATTAAACATAATCAGTCAAGTGCGAAGCTGACCAATTCAACTATGGTTCTGTACCTAAACACTAAACTAAACATAATGCCCCCTTCCCGACCGAATTTCAGCCACGGCGGTCTATCTTCAGAGAGATTAGCCATCTTGATATAGCCATTAGCGCGGGAGATATTATTGTAGTGCACAAGTGTGTGCGCATACGTCATAGCCCATAGGAGCACTCTCTGTTCCTTTACTCTCATAGCCAGATAGAACTAAACATAGACTACGTATTAGTTCGATTGTTAGACTGAAATAAATGTAAGGAAGGTATTGTTTCAATAAATGTTCAAATGAATTGACAAAAAAAAAAGAAAGGTGCATTTGACACTCGTTATAGCTTGCAAATTTTTGTGGAATTTACAAAAAATTACAAAAACAAATGCAAATATTCCATTGGTTGTGAGTTTTGATTACAAGGTGATGCCCGTGACTCCGTCCGCGTGGATTTCGTGGCAACTCCAATTTTTCGGGATAAAAAGGATTCCATCACTGGGATGCAAGCTATCCCAGAACCAAATTATGTCGAAATCGGATGGACCGTGAAATGGTAAACAGATAGACAGCTGGATGGATAGATAGACAGACAGAACCTGTGGACAGAACGGACGGGCAAGGTGGACAGAAAAACAAAATTCAAAATTCAAATGTTCTTTTATTCAACTTTTACAAGTGCTTTTGAATCGTCGAGTGAATCTACTTTTACCTATTTTATAATAATAGTATGGAGTCACTCACATTGAATTCAAACTCTATTTATTTACAAAACCTGAAATTAATTTTTGATTAATTTTAGCTAGTAGAGTTATACGTAAGTAAATATACATGCGCTAGAGCCTAGAAGGGTACCTATTCCACATCCTGCAGTTCGAATCAGAAACGTAGAGCAGAAAATTGATTTTAACTAATGTGGTAGTATTATGTTGACTTTAAGTATTTGATAAAACCCTGTGCGCTATAATGGTTAAGAAAAGCTGACATTTTAATAATCTTAACCTTTTGCAAGATATTTCAGTGTCAGAGAGATTTGGAGCATTCGACAATTGACAGCTACCACCCAATGCGTTCCGCCGTTTTCTCGAATATCTAGAATAGAAATCCAAGCAACGGAACAAAGACTCGAGCTGTGAGCAAAACAAGTAAATACTGAATTCGGAATGATAATAAGCGATCGCGTCGGTCACATTTTTTGTGAGAAAGTATATTTTTTGTTTTTAAATCTAACTCGGTCTGTTTATTTTTCTATTTTTCCGTTGATATTATCAACTGTAGTTGCTACCTACTTATCGATGTAATTATTGTTACTAAACCATAGAATTAATATACCTACAGTATTTTCTTAATCGCGTATTCACTTTCTGAATATTGTTATGTAGCTTTTTCAAGGCCTTCATTCCAGTTGTCTTTTGAGAATGTTTCAAATTTCCCTGTAAACTTATTGAAATCAGTAGCAGGAATAGCATTCCTGATGAGTCCTGATCCACGATTTTGAAAGCTTGCATTCAGTTTCTGTTTAAATCTCTGCAGAACACTTCAATTTTTCACGATAATAAGTAGGCTAGGCCTTAAAAATCACGTCGATTCGTTGCAAATCAGCTCTGCGGCCGGCGGGATTGAAGAACAAACAAACACACATTCAGATTTATAATATTACTAGGTACTAGCGACCGCACGCTGCTTTCGTCCTTCGCTCTCATGGGGATTTCGAAGTCCAGGCTTATTCCTTATCTACATTTTATAGGGAACCGATGTGTAAAATTTCAGCTTTCTAGGTCCACCAACGTCCAGGGATTTGGATGCTGGTGAGGTGAGTGAGTCAGGACTTGTTTTTCATGGTATGAGATGGGTATATAGTGATAATATTCAAATAAGCTTTTATTTATTTATAAAACTTATGCCTTGAAGAAATTTCTTCTAGATTCCCCAGTATGTGAGTACAGTGAAATACAAAAATACTAAAATTGCTGAGTATAGGTACTAAAATTATAAGTACATCAATGGCTGAGTAGGTACATAATTATAAACTAGAAAAACACAGTGCTTTTGAAACGTCAAGTCAATCTACCACTGGTTACTGAGTCTAACCAGCAAAAAATCGGCGGTTGCCCTTTTGAAAAATGTCATCCATTATACTAATGGTACCTACTACCTAAATATAGTAAACGCAGTCCCAAGCAAGGAAGATATATAAGGAGTGATATCGGGATTTGAACGTGGAACCTCATGATCCGCAGCCAAATAAGCTAGCCTCTGGACCATTGCTGCGCTCGCGTGCATTAATGATGCAGCCAAGAGTTCCGCTCGAGCTACCTTCAGCCACTGTTTCTAATGGAACCCGCTCATTACACACAGACGCAAAAAACTATTCACTCGCAGACGCCGCCTGGACGGCCATCAATCAAAAGGAAAATAACTGTATATTGTGATGTGGGGAGAAGACCAGGAAGTAGATTTTACTATTATAAAAATCTGCATGATTAATAGGAACTATCAATCGAGAGAAAAAATATTATACTAACTGTAAATCACTGTATTTACACTTCACTGCGAACTATTTAATGTAAATTAATTCTTTCACGATTCCACTCATAATAGAAACAGTATTCCGCGCTGATTTTGTAAGGGCTAGAAACAGTATTCCGCGCTGATTTTGTAAGGGCTCAGGTGGTTAATAAAATAGGGAAACTATCGTCCCGTATTTTCTTGCCCAATTTCGTGCGATCGCAGTTCGCATCGTTGGCAATAAGCATTGGTGGGACCGAGAGCTTTGGGAGAGCTTGGAGGAAGCCTATACCCTCTCGGGACGCTAAAATTTTTTTAAAAGTTTTTTTGTAATAGGTATATATATATATATATATATATATTTAACTATGTATAACTCTTAGCAAATAAAGGCTTTATAATAATATCTAATAATATATGGTAGTATACATAATAAGTCAATGGCAATAAGTATAAATGAATACAAGTTCAAGAAATTACGTTTTACTATACAACAGCAGTAAAGTAAATAATATTGTTAATAATGTTGTTTATAAAAGCTTAACTAGCGAATGCCCTCGGCTTCCTTCAGGTTGTTTGGAACCCCGTTTAAATCTATTTTAATCTATCTGGTTTTGGATTCCTTTTGTCTAAGTATGTATTTTCGACTGAGCAGAATAAGTTTCAGGTTAGGATCTTATGGAAATTATTTCAATTTCATTGGTTCCATTGCTAAGAAAAAAATAAGTCATTAAAAACTCGTTCTGTTCAGAGTCTCTGTGCTCAAAAACCAATTTATTTTCAACTAGATGATGCCCGCGACTTCGTCAGCGTGGATTAAGAATTTTTTGATTCCCGCGGGATCTCTTTAATTTTCCGGGATAAGCCTATGCCTGTGCCTATGCCCTTCCCCGAGATATAACCTACCCCTATACCGAATTTCAGCAAAATCTGTTGAAAAGATGGGCCGGGAAAGCGTAGCAGACAGACAGACAGACAGACAGACAGACACACTTTCGCATATATAATATTAGTATGGAAGTATGGAAGTATGGATTTTAAGACTCTGTGATAATAATTTTAAGAGGTGAGTTTACTCTCCACTTAAATTTTTGAATTTGTTTCGAGAAAATCAGCGTTACTCTATCATAAATTGTAGAGGCAGTTACTTACGTGAAAATAGCATAAAAAAGCAGTAAAAACGCATCAAGATTTCAAATAACAGCCACCGTATAATGCAACTGGCATTAATTGTTTCTGAAATGGGATATAATTGGCCGGCTTGTTCCTACATATCTTCGGTGCGTGAATCTGCGGAACCGCGCACGCCAGAGCGCGTCGCACGATGCGCGTGCGCAGCCACGAGTAAGTTACGACATATCTCACCTACTTACTCGCTGTCCTAGGTGAGCGACGAAAGCGACGCGATACGGCGGCATGCCAAATTAATCTACGCAACGTGGAAGGTTACCCGTTTTACGTGAGCGAAAAACGCGACACCGCGACTCAATTCGACGCGACGCGACAGTATCAAACAGTAGCTTTTTTTTTTTAATCCACTACAAGTGAGCCCTGGACTGCGATCTCACCTGATGGTAAGTGATGATGCAGTCTAAGATGGTAGCGGGCTAACCTGTTAGGGGCATGGCAGTTATCCTATTCGGTTTCTATACACGGCATGGTACCGGAACGCTAAATCGCTTGGCGGCACGTCTTTGCCGGTAGGGTGGTAACTAGCCACGGCCGAAGCCTCCCACCAGGCCAGACCAGGGAAAATTCAGAAATTATAAATTCCCAGCAGCCCCTTCACGTGGTTCACGTTGTCGCATAGACAAGTTGGTCATTTTCTATGGCGTCGTGTCGCGTCGCGTCGCTTCTGTCGCTCACCTAGATAACGGATAAGCTACTGTATGATACTCTCGCGTTGAGTCGTATCGAGTCACTCACGTAGGACAATGCTTGTCCTATAATAGTCTGAGTGACGAGTGACGCGATACGTCTGCATAGAAAATGAGAATAATCTACGCTACGATACGAACCGTTAGCTATTGTTTGATACTGTCGCGTTGCATCGTATCGAGTCGCTCACGTAGGACAATGCCTGACCCGTTGTCCTAGGTTAGTGACGAAAGTGACACGGGGCGATACGACTGCATAGACATTAGACAATGACAAACTTATCTTGAACGCAACAACGTAGGCCACGTGAAGTAGGCCAAAAAAAAATTGGCAGTCATATGGACTGCCGATAGAAATTCTTGCCGGTTCTTCTCAGTAGAAACAGCTTTCCGAACCGGTGGTAGATTCTTACGACTTATCATAAGTGGCACAAGTTGTCCTACATGAAATAAATCATTTCATTTCAAATGAAAACGAATATTTAAATTTTCTTTTTTTAAAGTATTTTAAATTTGTTTTTTTTTTAAATAAAAATTAAAATATAGGCCTTAAACTAAAGCATTAAAGTTTAATTACGAAGGTAGTATATTTATATTAGACCTTTTGTCTTCGTAACAACGCGAGCATGTCGGTGTTCGCGAGCATGTCGGTGACGCGAATCCACAAGTTTACCCCCTACCAAAAAGTGCTCAACGCGGCTAAAGAAGTTCAAAAAAAGTTTTCACTTCAAAAAATAGTATCGAGTCGCGTTGCCGCTGACGTCAGACAGGACTTTAGCGCTTGCTTTACCACTGGTGCCAGATAATTCAGAAATTATAAATTCCCAAATTGACCCTGACGGGGATCGAAGTTGAACCCGGAACCTCCCACGTTAAGACAACAGCGCTCAACACTGCGCCACGGAGGTCGTCAAATGTGGTGATAAACGAAAATCATAATTTTACCTTCGTATACCTAACGTATCACAGGTAAATTATAATACACTTACTATGTATTTAAAGAACAATTTAATGAATGGTGATATTAGAATGGGTCGTAGAGATAATTATTAAGAACAGCTTTATAACATATTCACACTCAACATAGACTATGTTGTGGGAAAATGGTAGAATATCGCTCAAACTGTGCTACTTATTTAGATTTTTAGTAGTTCATCCTAATAATTTTATTGACTAGCTGATGCCTGCGACTTCATCAGCGTGGAATAAGTTTTTTTAGGTAGGTATTCCCGCGGGAACTCCTTAATTTTCCGGGATTAAAAGTAGCCTATGGCACTCTTCAGGTCCTGAACTACACCCATGCAATAAATCACGTCGATCCGTTGCTCTGCTGCGGCGTGATTGAAGGACCAACCAACAAACAAACACACTTTCGCATTTATAATATTATTATGATGTGAATGTGTGTTTGTTTGTTTGTTACCCTTCGCGGCCCATCTTTTCAACCGATTTTCATGCAATTTTGTACATTGATTGTATCCCTGGAAAGGAATACTTTTTATCCCGGATAGTTAAGTAGTTCTCGTGGAAATTTGGCCAGCGTGGTGGACTATGGCCTCATTTTGAGAGGAGACTCGTGCTCAGAATGGGTTGGCCGTTTAAGTGAGGTGACAGTAACGTGAAAACGGGATTTCTTTAGGTACTTATTTTCAAAGATCATCAGACACTTACCCAGAAGAATTATTGATTCCATAGCAATCATTGATGCCAGCTAGCACGCCCACAACGCCAGCGACCACGGAAATGCACCCCGCCCACAGTCCGGCACCAACCCTCGACAGCGAAGCACCCTTGACCACGGCCAAGGCGCCCGCGCCCACCAGTGCAACCCCCAACACCAACTGCGCCAACCCTAGCAACACCACCACCCGGGTACCGCCACTGACACTCCCGGCTTCAACACTTTTCGAACTAACACTAGGCTTAGACTTTACAGACTTTTCTTTTCTTTCACTTTTCTTTTTCGGCAGTTTCTGTGGGGTTTTACAGATCAATTGCTCGGTCGAGTCCTCGGATTTCAAGCTAGAGACCGTGGGGAAATTCCCCGTGACCACTGTCACATTCTCCGTGGAAGACTTCTCCAGTTCTTCCGTCATTGTCGCGTTCGAAGCATCACCGGTTTGGGAGCTATGTAAACATGGCGGCTGCCTCGCGCGCGCTCGGAAGACGGACTGCGCTGCGCGGGCGCATGGACGCGGTGAAAGTTTACGTCGCGATTTTCGCGTTTGTTTTTATTAATTATGTGTAATAAAACACTAGTTTCTGGGTTTCATTGGAAAAAAAGCTGTCAAAGAGATTTTATAATCGCGTTAGCACATTTTTTTCCTGGTCAATTTGCTGTAGAGCCATGAGAAAATTTGGTTTATTTGGCTATCTCTACAACTATTGATTAACTAGGCTTTATGGATTTAGGCATTTATTTTCTAGGTCATCTTTAAAGTTACTTTTTTCTATTATTTCCTTCTTACTTATTACGAAGAACCCATTATTTAGTATCTAGTAGGTAATGCGGTTTCCTATGATAACACCACATATAGACATACCGCATATTTAATGATAAGCTACTAAGTAGCCCACAGCGAAACTATTTGGGAAGGCAAACTCAAACTCAATTTATTTATAACATGTAGGATATGGTATACAGGTGTCTCTTATGTTACGTCATGTTTTGACTCTACCACCTGTTCGGAAAGAAGTTCTGCTGTGAAGAGCCGGCAAGAAACTCAGCAGAACTTGCTCTTTTGCTCTTTTAACTCTTTACAAATAGGTACTTCTACTCCTTACAAATACCGATTCTGGATATTTCTTCTATTTATTTGAATGAAACAAGCTCTCTTTCTAGTATGTCGGAATCAAATATAAATATTATAAATGCGAAAGTTTGGATGGATGTATGGATGTATGTTTGTTACTCAATCACGCTCCAACGGCTGAATGGATCTGGATGAAATTTGGCACAGAGATAGATTATAGTCTGGAATAGCACATAGGCTAACTTTTTATCCCGGAAAATTAAAGAGTTCCCGCGGGAACCGAAAAACCTCAATCCACGCGGACGAAGTCGCGGGCATCAGCTAGTAAGAAGATATTTGAGGAATTAATTAGCATAAATATATATTGTATTAAATGCTTTAATAAAACATCGTGGCCGTGTACCAATCCGCACTTATCGAGTGTGGTGAACTGAGTCCGAAAACATTCTCATTTTCAGAGGACATCCGTGCGATAAGCTCTACTAAGTACCTAGTGGCAAAAGGGTCATTGATGTTTTCGATTATAATACTAGCTGATGTCCGCGACTTCATCCGCGTGGAGTCATGTTTTTTGATTCCCGCGGGAACTCTTAAATTTTTCGGGATAAAAAGTAGCATAATATGTCCTACCGCGGGATGTACCTATCTCTGTACCTTGTAGTTGGGCCGTGAAAGAGTAGCAGACAGACACACTTTCACTTTCTTCTTAGACTGTGTAGGTAGGTATGTAAGTATAACATTAGTTTGGGCTGTTGATATTAGTATTATTTCAATTTGCCTGAAATTCGGCCGTGGCTAGTTACCACCCTACCGGGAAAGACGTGCCGCCAAGCGATTTAGCGTTCCGGTACGATGCCGACGTGTAGAAACCGAATAGGGGTATGGGTTTAATATAACAGCCGTGCCCCTAACAGGTTAGCCCGCTACTTAGACTGCATCATCACTTACCATCAGGTGAGATCGCAGTCAAGGGCTAACTTGCAGTGGATAAAAAATAAAAAAAAAGCAAGAAAATAGGTGCATCTAGGTAATACGAGTGAACCTGCAAACACTTGTTTACGGCCGGCAATATTGATAAGTATTGCGTCGGCAAGAGGTACCTACCATCGTTGAGGAGAAAGCGTCCGAGCTATCTCCGGCATTTCACGTTCTTTGGAATCACTTCCTATACTTACTTTAACTGCTTGCAAAAATGTTGCTAGGTACTATTTTAAACAAGAAACCTTTTTTAAAATCTTTATTGAAAACAATACAATAGAACTTAAAGTTAGCTAGTCTGTACTCTGTCTTATTACTATATAAAAAATGTCCGTGTGGATTGGCGACAAGAATGCTGGGCGCATTTCTGCGCTCGTCAGCCAGGCTGATCCTGTGCGCAGAAAGCGAGTTAGTCTTCTGTCACCTAGTAAATAAGTAAATAATTAATTATTAGCAAATAATTAAATAATATTAATTAAGGCAGTAAGCTTTTGACGTAAACATTTGAATCCTACTCAGTAGTAATTATAATAATACTTACACAACTATATACTTAATGTACCTGCCATTTTGCTTTTTTAAAAGACCTACTGCTGAGTTTCTTGCCGGTTCTCAGTAGAACTGGTGGTAGAGTCAAAACAGAAACACCCTGATGTTCTTTAAGAATTAAATAAATTGAGTATCTATAAATTGAATACTTCCATATTAAAATTATAAATGCGAATTATGTATAGCCCATATTTTCAAGATACAGAGATAGGTTGCATCCCAAGGAAGGACACTCTACCCATGCAAGAAATTACGCCCTGGATACAACAACATACAATGGAGAGAGCAATCAACGCACAAAGACACTTTCGCATACTATGATATGATGATTATAGATATTATGATGGCTGGTGATATAAACAATCTGTATACTATGATGTACTTAATACAAAATGTTCACTTCTATAATAATATATAAATTAGAATTTTAAAATTAGAACCTTCTCTCGGCCAGGTTTCGGCATCTGCATAGCCACTTCCGGTGCTAACGGTCACCGGAAGTGGTAACTCGAGACAGGGGAACTTCCCTAAGAACCCTCGCTGCACCTGCCCAAATGTGGAGGGATAGAAAAAATCAAAAACAGCTCTAGCTGTTTAAACTAAAAAGTTTATTAAAACAAGCTTTTTTTCCGGAACTTTTTCTACATTGTTAAAAATATTCTTAAGTGCCATATGAATAGATTCTGGAGTTGAGGGTTCTATAAAATAGAACGTAACAAACTAAATACGGGATCTTAAATACCCCTTAAAAAATATTTAAATAAATTTTTCGCCCTGTCTCGTTATTTTCTCGATAGGCTTGCAATCAAATTGCAATATTTCGCTCTCAAAATTGGTGTCTCCCTAACTCATTTTATAAAACCCTGGGTAAGTGAACCCTGAACAAGTAAAATAATCAGTTTTTAATCATCGAAAAAATTTTTGACGATAAGCAAGTAGGTTTATTTTTAGCATTATATTTAGTTTTTAGTATATAATGTATAATATTTGTTTATTTTAGTTTTAACTAGCTGGATTCGGCTTCGTACGCGTGGATTACCTGAGGTTTTTTGGTTCCCGCGGGAACTCCTTAATTTTCCGGGATAAAAAGTATGATAGTTCCAGACCATAATCTATCTCTGTGCCAAATTTCATCCAGATCCGTTCAGCCGTTCTGGCGTGATTGAGTAACAAACATCCATCCATCCATCCATCCATACATCCATCCATCCATCCAAACTTTCGCATCTATAATATTAGTATAGATGTATGAATTTTAATAAATATTAAAAACTAGCAAGTAGGCAAGTACTTTTTACCTAGAAATATGTTTTTAAACTTTTTTTTGACGTCTGTCGAGAACCCTATCGATTACGCAGACGCGTGCGTTGCGTATACGTTTAACGTTACGTTACGTCTAGTCACAAAGGTGATGCGTCTCCTTTCCGGGGGTGAAACTGACACCACGGAGCGTGGACGCCGCTGGCTGCATAGCTTATACCTACTACCGTGGAGTTAGTACAAGTTTGCACCTCTCGACAATGTTGATGGATTTCGAATCATACTTTACTAATATCATAACTAATGCGTGCTTTCAGGGCCTCTCTTTATAACAGATTTTGATGGAATTCTGTATAAATAGGTTGTGACTTGTGTCCCGTTGAAGGACATAGGCTGTGTGTAGAAAATTAAGAAGTTCCCGCGGGAATAAAAAAACTTAACCCACGCAGACGAATTTACGGGCATCAGCTAGTAATATTTTAACGTACAATTATGGATCTCATTCGATTCTCTGCTGCGCTATGCTGCTGCAAGCTTCTTTCCGAACCGGTGGCAGAGTCAAAACAAGACGAATCAAAAGATATCGCATGAAATAAGCTTGAGTTTGTCATCGACTTCGAATATCACTATAACTTTAAAGTAAAATTTACATCATTGTCTTGTTATAAGGCCAATTTCTAAAGGAAATGTTGCTATATAAAAATGTACCATGAATTTAGTACAAATCCATAGAACTCGATCCAAAGGTTAGTGAAAATTTTGGTTCAGTTAGGAACTTGAAGAATAAGATCCGGTTTTTGTATAAGTTTTTCAATAATTACTTAGATTAAATAATAGAAATATAAGATAAGTAAGCACAGGGGCTAAAGGTAAATTTTTCTGAGACATTACGAATCCAGAATTTCGATATTCGAAATCTATGAACTATATCGAGATGCGCAAACTCGTTCTAAAGGCACAGGGCTATCGGAGAAAGTGTAGCCTCTCCTTACCTAATGCTAGTGACATTTCCGCACTCGCTCATCATAATGTTTACTTATTAACACATTGATGTAGAATTTTAGTACCTATATTTTATATTATGTACCTATATTACTAGATGGATGCCCGCGACTTCTTCCGCCTGAATTAAGTTTTGTCTACTCTGGCAGGAACTCCCCTATGTCCTTCCCCCGGATACTAGATACCTATCTCTATACAAAATTTCATCAAAATCGGTTGAAGTGATGGGCAGTGAAAGCGTAGCAGACAGACAGACGTCTACTTTCGCATTTTTAATATAGCTATATTCTGTACTATTATAAATGCGAAAGTTTGGATGGATGGCTGGATGGCTGTTTGTTACTCAATCACGCCAGTACGGCTGAACGGAATTGGATGAAATTTAGTACAGAAATAGATTATAGCCTGAAATAACACATAGGCTACTTTTTATCCCGGTAAATTAAAGAGTTCCCGCGGGAACCAAAAAACCTAAATCCAAGCGGACGAAGTTGCGGGCATCAACTAGTTAGTAGATATGGATATGTAATATGTAGGTACATGCAGTTACGACCTACCCGGCAGGGTTAATTTGTGGATTAATAATCTCTGAATTTGTCTGGTGGGATGCTTTGGCCGTGGCAAAGACGTGCCGCCAAGCGATTTAGCGTTCCGATACGTTGCCGTGTAGAAACCAATTACGGGTATGGACAATGATGTTTTAATGAGTATGGGTTTAATATAACTAACTGCCTTAAGAAAGTCAGTTTAGTTTGTGAATAAAACAAGGTCATTAGAATATTTATTAACTAACTTTGTTGTTTTTTATTAAAACAAAATTATATTATAGGAAGTTGGTTTAATTGAATAGTTTGTAAAAATATGTCAATTAGTGTACAATAAATTATAATATAACCCGAAAATTCTTATGTGACTACTGTAGCTTCTTGTAAAAGACCGCAAAAGACACGCCGAGACCAGTTTATTAAAATAAACATATTAAGTCAACACACTATCCGCTATCGATTGCGTAACCGCATCGTTATCATGTTCGCTTGTAAAAGAAAAAAAGATAAGATTATGTCATCTTATTATATTAAGTACGTCTTATTCGGCGGCACAGATTTTATATAATAGATACATAATTTAGTTTAACACTTACAATATAAAAATAAATTTTAATAGGAACTTATTTATTGTACAACCCTGATATAACAACATGTAAGTATGTAAAGTAACTCAATAGTAATTAGTTTAATATTATTATAATGAACAATAATTAATATTATTTTGTTCGTAAATATTTATATTATATTCTATTTATTATCTTTAGATCAGGTACATTCGATTTAGTAAACCCAATATTAAGTTATATTATAGCTATTTCTAAATTGGTAACTTAACAATCAATAATTAGTCATTTAATGATAACTTAGTAACAATCGGATAATGAAGGAAACTATCAATCACTATAATTAATTATTAGTAACAAGGCTATCTTTAATAAAATCAGCTGCTTTTTCGGCAATCATAACGACAGGAGAGTTCGTATTGCCGCGAACTACTTTAGGCATTATACTGCCATCAGCTACTCTTAAACCATGCATTCCTTTCACTTTTAACTTGGAATCCACTACGGTCCCCATGGCTGCCGTACCAACCGCATGCCAGGCTGACATAGCAGTCGCTTTAGCTATACATTTCCGTTTATTCCTATCACTCAGCCCTTTACACTCCTCCAATTCAAAATCTAACACAAAAGCTCCTTTAGAACTAAAATAAGAAGTTTTAGCTAATGAATGTGCCACTCGCATAGCTTCCGGGTAATTCATTAGATCGCTGCTATCACTAAAAGTCCCAGAGTATATCAAGGGGGCATCTAAAGGATCAGTTGATTTCAAGGTAACTGTACCCCTAGATTTCGGTTTCAATTTCACAACAGCCAATGATAATATTTCATAGTTTTTGTTCACTGTATCTATTTTCTCGCAAATTTCATGCCTAAATCCCAGAATGTTCGAGCAAGGTTCATAAAAATTTGAATTTAACGACATACAGGTGGGATAAATTGCAAAATCTGGTACGTTTGGGGTTAAACTATTGAAAGAGATATATGCCCCTAAATCTGAGGACTTAGTTAGAGTTCCGCTTCTATCGTAAAGATATTTGATTGTGTTGATATGCTTAGTGCTCTCATCGACATGACAAGTGCCATTTTTTGCAGCTAAATAAGTAAGCACCATGATATGGTCGTGAAAATTCTCCCCCACTGGTAAATCTTTAACTAGTTTTATTCCTACTTCTTTCAAATGCTTCTTTGGTCCTATGCCAGACAGAAGTAATAGTTTAGCTGTATTAAATGTACCCGCGCTTACTATAACCTCTTTCTCTGCATAGAAGTGAAACTCATCGTCACCTAATAATACTTTAACGCCATGAGCTTTATTTTCTTCTACTAATATTTTAGTAACAAGTGCATCTTTTAAAACAAAAAGATTGTCTCTTTTAGATGCTTTATTCAATAAGGCGGTTAAAGAACTGTGTCTTTTACCTTCTCTCAACGTGTGAGAAAATCTTCCAGCGCCTATAACATTAGGATTCGTCATATCATTGACAATTTTAAAGCCCAGTTCTTGAAAACCTTCGAGGAACCTATCAATTGTGAATGTAGATTCACTCTTGCCTGTCACTTCGATCTCTCCATCAAAGCCATGATACTCTGCCAGTTCCGGGGATATGGTTATCCTTTCATCAGTCAAATGTTCAGATTTCTTGAAGTATTTGAGAACGTTAGACCAGCTCCAGTCTTCGCCTGCTCTAGAAGCCCATTCATCGTAGTCTGCAGGGAACCCTCGAGCGTATATCATGTCGTTGATGGATCCACTGCCTCCTAACATTTTGCCGCGAGGTTGCCTTTGACTGCCACCTTGTAGCGCTTGGCTTGAATAGTGGTCATTGATGGTTGTGAAATTCCAGTCGTAGAAGCTTCCCTTCATAGAGTCCTTAAATGCTGGAATCTGTAAGTAATTATATCGAGTTTATTACTTTGATATTGATACTATATAGAGTTTGAATGTTGATTGACTGTCATTCAGCAACCTTTTATTACCCAACATCCTTTACTAAGGTATTGTTTTTCAGAGATAAAACTATATAGTGTAAATTATTACATAATTTGTATTGTGGGAGGCTTCGGCCGTGGCTAGTTACCACCCTACCGGCAAACATGTACCGCCAAGCGACTTAGCTTTAGCGCTTCTGTACGATACGCGTAGAAACCGACTAGGGGGTTTAATAAACTAGCATAAACCTAAAAGGTTAGCCCGCTACCATCTTAGACTGCATCTTCACTTAACAACCATCAGGTGAGATCGCAGTCAAGGGCTTACTTGTAGTAAAATTTAAAAAAAAAAATGACGCTATATAGACTCACGATGCTCTCTTGTGGTGGGTCACCACCGGCTTCCAGCAACAGAACAGTATGGTGAGGCAGCTCGGAGAGACGCGCAGCGAGTGTAGACCCGGCCGTGCCTGCGCCCACCACTATGAAGTCGAATGTGGAACCATCTGGAAGAACATGGAAGAGAAGGTAAGAGGACAACCATATAAGCGTAGCATAACAGTAAGTTGTGGTCTAGCGGTCAAATCCTGCCGTTTCCGCAATGCATTCGAACTTCCCTAATATAAGTGTGAGTAAACATCATAATAAAAATTACAAAATTTGCTATAAGCTGGTATTGTTATGTACCTAACCGCTAACGAAATGATTTATTTTTTAAAATATGCGTCGTTTCACAATTTTGTCGGGAGCCCTGAAGTAAGTTTGAAAAACCTGTTAAACCCATGGACCCAGCAGAAGGCGCGGGCATCAGCTAGTCAGCTAGTATTATAAATTGCCAAAGTTTGGATGGAGGGATGGATGTTTGTTACTCAATCACGCTGAAATGGCTGAACTCATCTGGATGAAATTTGGCACAGAGATAGATTATAGTCTGGAATGACACAGCTACTTTTTATTCCGGAAAATGAAAGAGTTCCCGCGGGAAACAAAAAACCTCAATCCACGCGGACGAAGTTGGAACATCAGATTTGTTAGAAAAAATATGAAGATTTTTATCGATATGTACCTACTCTTAAGTTATATGAGTCGTAAAAAAAACTAACTTGCTACATCAGCCTGCGGGGGCCAGGACTCTTGCAGCAGACACTGTGACGCAGCGAAGAACTGCAGCGCAGCAGCGATGGTCGACCCGGCAGCACCGCCGCCTGCGCATGTCGCCTCCAACATCACCTGGTGATTATTGAGGAAGGTAACTTCAGCTTTGTTGGAAAATACTAATAAATAATTAATAATAGGCATATAGGCATCATTTGGCTTATAATATGGGTCAAAAATAACTTTTAGATTTGCCGCAACGGCAACTTTATTTAAGCAAATTTTAAAATTTTAATTACTTCGTTAGTTAATTACTTAGTAACTTTTAATTAACAAAACTCATAATTATTTTGTTTATCGTATCGATAAGATACTATGATGTTGTTGTTTTTCACAAACGACAGTTTTTTTAATCTACCCACACGTTTAAAAATTTTGTTGGATACGTCCTGTTTATTTTTTAATTGCCGCTTTAACGGCTTTGGGTTCTAGACTTTTTGAGCCTTACAAATGAACTGCCTATTTCTTATTTATTCTTTATCTATACTTATAATAAAACTGTAACAGGTCCAATTCTGTACATTGAAGATATTTTGAAAATTTTTTTTGGAGGGCACTCATTATTCGATACTGAATCCAAATCTGTATTTTTTTTCATTTTTGTCTGTCTGTCTGTCTGTCTGTCTGTATCTTGGCCGCGCATCACGCCGAAACTACTGAATGAATTCAAACGAAATTTGGCACGATTTGAGCCCATACTACGAGGTAGGACATAGGATACTTTTTATCCCGAAATTCTACCCCCGAAGGGGTGAAATAGGGGTTGAGAGTTTGTATGAAAATCCTTAATTTCTCAAGTTATAGCCATGAAACTTGATATATGAGCTGCGGGTTGAAAATGAAAACATATGTGTTTCACAGTTTTTCAAAATTCCACCCCCGAAGGGGTGAAATAGGGGTTGAGAGTTTGTATGAAAGTCCTTAATTTCTCAAGTTATAGCCATGAAACTTGATATATGAGCTGCGGGTTGAAAATGAAAACATATGTGTTTCACAGAGTTTCAAAATTCCACCCCCGAAGGGGTGAAATAGGGGTTGAGAGTTTGTATGAAAATCCTTAATTTCTCAAGTTATAGCCATTAAACAGCATTTGGGCTTTCGTTAAAATATGAAGAAGTACGTGTTTCACCATTATAGGGGGATTATACCGTGGGATAGTAATATAGGCTACTTTTTTTATTTTATCCCGGAAAATTCATGAGTTCCCGCGGGAATCGAAAAAACTTAGTCCACGCGGACGAAGTCGCGGGCATCAGCTAGTTAGTTAATAAAACTTAGAATTCCAAAATATCTATGATTACTTATTACATTACGGCTCGGCATTCCGAACCATTCGACTATTCATAAAGCACTTGTAAAAAGTCTATTTGAATAAAAAACTTTTGAATTTGAATTAAAGAAAAACAAAGTACTTACCGAAATTAAGTTAAGTATGTAGTTATGTAATTAAAACTACAAGATAAATAGCTACTTATGCTAAGTAGCTATTTATATTATTTTTATTCTTTTAATTTAGGTGCTTATGCATAAAGTAGTAAATATCTATAGGCTAAACGCAGCCTCAGAAAAAACAAGAACTAAAACTCACTCCTTTACATAACTAAAGTACTTAAAAAATACACACCGTTTTTATTCACACTTCCTTTAAATCTGGACCGATATCAAAAGCAATTCACTCGCGATCTCTTATCAGTTAACCTTATCACATATCAATATTTCAAGGAAGATGTAAATTCCTTATCTTTTCTTAAATAATCGCGCAGTGGTATTATCTAGATCCACGATCACTCAAGGTTAAGCTTCATGTAATACTACCAAAGATAATTTTATAATAACGAGGAAAATCTACGGTCCTACCAAGTATGTACTACCTACTTCGTCGTACTTAGGTATAATTACTGTTTTCCATACAGCGGTCGTTGAACTCGTGATAATAGCTAATGATACTTATCTAATGCAGAATGCAACGTTTTATAGTTTTGCAAGTAAGTACTTAGGCGGAGGGATAAAATGAGCGAGAAAATGATATTTAACTCCTTCCAAGAACTAAAGTAAAATAATAGGTCAAAGGGTTGCGAAGCTGAAGTGGCAATAAGCGGGACACACATTTCTAAGAACCGATAGACGATGGGGTCCGGGAGAGCGCTGCAGCGTTGGCAGACCCTTCACTTGGACGGACGTCTTTACGCGCTTTGTAAAGCCATCCACCCTACCCATTTCCGGGCTGCTATAACTTGAATTTTTAAAAAAATAATTTTACATCTCTCATATTCGGTAAGTAGGTCCTTATTACCCCCAAATGGAGCTTGTAGGTGACCAATTAGCGCTCTAGGGTAATAATGTAGCTAGAAAAGCCCTAGGGCGGTAAGTAATTAAAAAAAGTATGATGGTTAGATGTACGCGAACTTTTTGAAAGAGTGAAGAGTTTTTTTTAATTACTTATCGCCCTAGGGCTTTTCTAGCTACATTATTACCCCAGAGCGTTAATTGGTCACCTTCAAGCTCCATTTGGGGGTAATAAGGACCTACTTACCTCACAATCGAGATGTAAAGCAGAGTAGTTAGCTCGGGTGTAAGCATCAATTGCACCCTCGAACTATAGGCGCCCTCGCTGTGCTCGTGCGCCTAAATATCTCGGGCTGCAATTGATGCCTTACAGCCCTTGGCTACTAATCTACTATTACGAACCAAGGACCCTTACTAGCCACTTTTTTGTAAATTTATATTTTAATTTATTATAGGCCAGCGCTTCAGATCAGACCTGCTTGCAAGTGGTGATGCAGCCTAAGGTGGAGCGCGCTTGCCTAGAAGACGCCTATTAACTCTTGCCACTGTACTAAGAGTCGAGGTAGCATTCTACTAAAATAATATTGCTATTTATATTTTAGGAGGCTTTAGTCTAAAATTCTAGTTATTAAGAAACTTAATATCACTTGCTATAACGATGGAGGAAAACATCCTGAGGAACCTGAATGCCAGAGAGTTCTTTTCATAATGTTCTCGAAGGTGCTAAGCCAAACCACTCAAACCACAGGGGTCATACCCCCAAAGCTTAAGCCATATTGTTTCATTATTGTTGACTTTCAAGCTTTAGAATTTTACGTATAATTATTAATTCTATAATTTTACGAACGTCAAAATAAGTACGTGACATCAAACTGTCATTTTGAGTAATATTCCATAAGAGGATCGTCTAGTGACGAAACGCGACGCGAATAGGTATTTTCAATAAAATGCTATCTGATTCACAACGCTTCGCTGCCTTCTCCGTATCGTGCGATAGAGAGAGTTGCAAGTCCAGTAGGCATATGCCTACATTTTATTCTTGAAATATTGTTTCGGGTGATAACGTTTTTACCCCCCCCAAACGTTTACGAATTTAGACAATTTTGGTCTCATTAGATTCAATACACCTTAATCTAGGCTCGTACGTTTTATTTTTTTAGTATTTTAGTTTAGTTAAATTTAAAAAAAATCAAATACTCGAGGAAGTTTTTAGGTCAAAAATATGGATATTTAGACGCTAATAACTTTTAACATAAGCAATATTTCTTTAAAATTAAAACGTACGATACGAACGTATATAGTTCTTCATTGTATCTGCAACATTTCTAAAAATTATGAAAATTGGACAACATTTACGGGAAGAAAAACGTTATCGCTTTTTGTATTAAAATTTACAACTAGACGATCCTCTTAAGTATTGCTTTAAGCTTTGGCAGTGGCGTGCACAGGTTTTGAAGCTACGGTAGGCATTAGTTAGACAGAATACATGTATATTTAGATACTAGCGGTTTTGATGAAAAATGAGCATTGACGTAGTTCTTTCCATTTGAAATGAAATGAAATGATTTATTTCACGTAGGACAACTTGTGTCACTTATGATACTGATGATTCTACTGAGAAGAGCCAGCAAGAAACTCAGCAGTTGCTCTTTTGTTAAAAAAGAAAAAGGTTACAATAAGTAGACAATACAACACATACAATACGTTACAAGTATTACACTGACTTGTGGGTCACTGGATACGAGGCCGGTTGCTTCCATGTAACTTTGTCATTCAGAAAATCATCAATAGTATAATAATATAATCCTCGACAGTCGACTCAACAAATGATGTTCAACACATTCTTTAAATTTATGTAATGGCAAATCCAGAAACTCTTTTGGAACCATGTTATTTAAATAGCGTACACTAGAACCCCACAAAGGATTTCTGCACCCTGCACACGATTTGACGCTGTTTGCGTAGGTAAGCTGTGCCTTTATGCCGCCGTATGGGGCAGTATGGCGCCTGTTTCCAATACAAGATACGGAACCCTAATTAGCGGTTAACTAATAAAAAGCCAAACTTACCATATTCAAAACTACTTCAGATGTTTTTCTAAGCCTTATATTTCATGTAAGTACCTACTTATAATACAAGTCCTACAGCTACGACTAAGTAATCTCAAGGCATTGGTTTAAACCAGCTCTATTTATATTAATACTATGCGACCTCTGCAGAAAATGGACTGATAATACCTAGTATAATTACTTAGGGTCACATTTTCCATTTTCTAAGGTTAACTATAGGAAATACTTAAATAGGACAATATGTCTGTTCAAATCGAGGCTAAAATAAAAACAAAAACTTTAGCAGGGGTCTTCTCCGGTTGGCCCGTGTGGGCTAATCGGGGGTACGGGCCTCTAGGCCTGGCCTCATTACCCGGGCGGGGCGCGGGGTAACATTGTACCCCGGTGATTGTCTTTAAGCCGTGTGTCGGCTAGGGCCTGCCTTGAAGGCTACGGGCCCCTAGGCCTGATGTCATCTCCGGTGTTGGGTCCGCACTGCGGGTGACGTCGTCGCCACCGCGTGCAGGACCCGTGTCATGTCCAGGTATCTCGGCGCTGCGGGCAGTGGGGTCGCTCTCGCGTGCCGAGATGGCGTCAGATCCGGTGGACTCCGCGCTGTGGACGATATGGTCACCGTCGCGCGCGGAGTCGGTGTCAAATCCGGTGTGTGTCGCGTCGTCGTCGTCGCTACGATCGCCTGCGTGCCGCGCAGGTGATGGCGATCGTAGGAGCTCACGAGGTAGTGGACGCCCGGTCGGAGGTCGGGTGGTCGGCGGTGCGATCCCGTGGAGGCGTGGAGGTGTGCGTACGGCCCGTTGTCCGCGCGCGCCACGCGCGCAAACATGCGCCGCGCGAGCGTACGGACCACAGATAACGGAAAATTGGTATTTGTCTCTATGAACCGTACTGTGTCGATTTGTATTTTGATCTATATAGCTTTGCAAATTTATATGTGCGTGAAGTGAAGTCGCCACTAGTATTCAAAATCTAAATTCTAATTTATTTTAAAGATTCATAATTGATGGGTTGTCTGGAGGAGATCATTAAGTGATAACCGCCCTTGCGCACTTTGTTTACTTCATATCTCTATGTTTGCGTACTTAGCAAGAAATAATTTCTATCTACATTCTATGATGAACATCATGGTGTAGAATATGTTCGCTTCGAATTTCACCACCAGTGTACGTTTCAGTTTTCACAAAGAAATATTATTTTGTCTTTCAGAGAAAATGTGAAAGCCTGCGCGAGTCCACTAGTGCGTTTATAACTTACTATCTATGTTTACATTTTCCTTAGACTATTATTTACTTAATGAGTCATGGGTATTAAAATTAATTGATATAATATTTACTTTAATAAATATATTATTGGAGATTAAAAGCCGATTAATTATAGAGGGTAAATGACCAAAGATAGTGTACGCTTGTGTATTTCTAACCGACATACTTATATTATACATATGTACCGGTCCAATAGGAGTAGTCCTATTTATGTAATGCCTCCCACGAGACCGATAAATTCCCATACATTTAGGGTTCCATACCTCAAGAGGAAAAGGAACCCTTATAGGATCACTTCGTCGTCCGTCTGTCTGTCTGTCAACCACCTTTTTAGGGTTCCGTACCAAAATGGTAAAAATGGAACCCTTATGGTGCGACTTTCTCCGTCTGTCTGTCTGTCTGTCTGTCCGTCCGTCACACTCGATTATTTCAGTAACTACCGAAGCTATCGACATGAAATTTGGAATAGTTGTGTATATTAGTGGCCCAAAGACATTGGAATTAAAAAAAATTGGAAATTATTTTTGTTCTTATTTAAAAAGGGGGGAAAATCGGAGGGTTGAAATTTAAAAGTGAGATAACTGTACTGTGTGGGGTATCATATGAAAGGGTTTACTTTGTACATTCTAAAACAGATTTTTAATTATTTTTAGTCATGATAGTTTTTGATTTATCGGGGAAAAAGTAAAAAAAAATACCGTTCCCCCCCCCCCCCCCCCCCCCTTATCTCCGGAGTTTACCAATTGAAAAATCTGAAATAATTATGGTCAATAGGAATTTATGTATATTTTACAGGAAAACTATAGCCAATGCTCTAACTAGAATAGTTTTTTTGATATTAACAGAAAACCTCTACAAACAAAGTTAGTTTTGCGGTTCATTAAATTCATTAATCGTAAAACTTGCTACAGGTTTGTACGGAACCCTCGGTGCGCGAGTCCGACTCGCACTTTGCCGGTTTTGTTTAGACTTTGGGAATTATCAACTGTATATTCTGACAGGCGTGAAAAACTAAGACTTTAGAAGAAATTCACACCAAAACAAAAAGAAATACTATTTATTGTTATGGAAAAATACTATTTATTAAACTTTACATTTTATAAATTCTTATTTTACATAATATACAATTGTTGTTTAACATTTATTTTGTTAACTTATTTACATAATTATATCTTGGCACCTTTGGATGTTAAATCCAGCCCCTTCGAACCTAGAACAGAAAACACGAAACTCTAGTTCAATAAAAGAGGACACAATAAGCTACCCTGTAACACACCTCGGTAAAAGTTATTACTTTAACTTTCAATTTTCAGTTGCCGTCCATAACAAATAATTCCAATACCTTACAACATACATATCAATCAATCAATATTTATTTATTCAAATTAAGTACACGGTACGCTTATTGACCAATAATTTTTAAAAAATTATGGTGATCATCAGTTACGGTATCTAAAAACTAAAGCTACGAGGGTTAGGTCCGAGAAGAGCCCACAACAAACTCATATAATGTAAATTACACGACTCATATGACTTATGAGTGTGATACCCTATCAAAAGCTCTTACAGAATCAACAAAACCCCGTTTGCCATATAAAATTTACCGAACTCTATTTCAGTCACTCACAGGATCAATGTCGTTAATATTTAAGAAATTTTATACGTTAATATTCCTACAAAAGAACTATAAAAAGTACCTCATAAAACATGATTGGATTCTGTGTGCCTTCTAGCACAAAATCCGATATATCCCAAAAGGATCGGTCCCACAGTAAGTCCGGTTTGAACGTTGACAGTCGTCACCCGGGAACCAGGCAGGTCTATTTGATAATATCTGAAATATAATACAAATTGTAAAGATTTTTGACGATATATAAAAAAGTTTTATAGATGCCGATTATTGTTTCTAGAACCTCAAAATACGGTAGTTTTAAAAAACAAAGCACCTTTAACCTGTTAATACATTTTTCATAACAAGATAACTGATCTTTAAAAAGGAACATTTAGAAGAGAGAGAAGGGAAAGAAAAAGAAGGCAAGAAATTGAAAAAAAAAACAAATTCTTTGTCTTCAAGTCAAATATTTTAAGCCCGTTACGTTGTTTATACACATGATTACTTACCTAACTTTCCATCCATATGCGTTTGCTACTGACACATAGAAATCTGGCTCGTTCAGCACCATGTATTTCTGCAAATCCCTGAATTCTGGATCATTCGGATTGCTCAAGGGGTATAAATTCATAATCTCAGCCGCCGAGGCCTCCTCCCTACCGTGTGGTATATCTCGACCAACTAGTACAATCTTTCTGTAGCTTTCACCACTATCTTCTATATGAAGCTTGACATTCAAGAACTGATGTTCATGACCCTCCATTTTCTTCGTAACCACGCACGCAATCAAACTGTCTTCACAGAAGAAATCACAATGGAATAATCTAGACAAGCGATGTTCCGTGCAAACCTCGTCAGAAGGGTTGATCTTAAGACAGGACCCGCCTTGGAAGCTGTCCTCAAAGAACGGCTCCAAACACTCCAGTTCTCTAGATACATACGCCAAAGCGTATCGAGTTCGTTCCGATTTTTCCCCCAAATCAAGGCGAACCGACATTTGCACCATAGAACGCCCGGATATCAAATGTGATTCAATTTCTTCACTTTCTCTGGTGGTTGTTTCCTGCCTGTCCTCCTCGTCCATCGATCTCTTTCTCTTCCGGACATTGGTCTGAGTTCTTGTTGTTTTCACTCTGAAGAAGTTGCGAATTATGTCTATGATTTTGGTCTTCTTTGCAGTACTTTTGGTTTCGTCGCTTGTGATTTCAACCGTCCGCATCTCTTCTTGTGTAACGATTGTTAGACTGTCCTGTTTCACCGTTATCGAGACATCGCTGGTCTGCCTGTCGTCCAGATCTAGTTTGTTTCCATCGAGAGAACGTCGACATTGAAGTATGCCCGCCTTATTTTTTAGTAGACCGAGGCGCGATAGACCTATGATATTTTCCTGTGTCGACAGTAGGTAGCCGTGCGGTCCGAGAGCTGAATTTGGCTGGTACTGCATATGGCGTAAATTGTACCAAGGCACGGGACATATGACCTGCAAAATTGTGAACCATTAAAAAGATGCCTGTGGTCAACCGCAAATTATCAGAAATTATCTGTCAGAAAAACAGTGTCGGATGGCACTTTTCTCTTGTATTGTAGGTATGACGGTAGTAAAGTCTATGATTGTATATATGTATCCCACATACTTATCCATCCCGGTGACAGCGTCGCTAGTAAATATTAAAAATAAAATAAAAACAAAAACTAAACAGGCATACAAATTAGTTCCACTTTGGGCCACCGGGTCAGATAACTCGGTTGGACTATAATTTGTTCTTGAACATGCAGACTGACAGAACCCATTTTCAGAAATCATCGAATTTGCGTCCTCTTTTGAAGTTCACAGAGTGTGCATGAAAAAAAAACTCACAGACAATTTCTGATAGTAGGTAAGTATTCCGCTGGCAGAGCTAAATGATAAATCAGACTTAAGTATTACTTAATTTCGCTGATATATTTTACCTCTCCATATAATCTTCTCTTTTTCCCCTGCCCTCTACAAAACGAAGTTTGAAAAGGTAGCTCCGTTGGAAGTTTTGTGAAAAGGTAGGGCCATATGCTGCACCAAAAAGCTCTGTCTCTGAGCAGAAATTGTTCGTATTTATCTAGATCTTTCGAATTGACCACTGAGTTGATATCTTCGGGGTCTTCGCTGATGGCTTCGTGGGTCCAGGCCGGAGCGAAAATGGCCAGCGAACATCCGTGATCGTAGGCCATCTTTATTGCCTGAAGTCAAATACGAAACATTAAGTAAGTAGATGAAACGATTGATCGAAAGTGAAACATCTGCTAAATATATAAAAGGAAAAGGTAACTGACTGAATGATCTATCAACGCACAGCTCAAACCGCTGGAAGGATCGGGCTGTTTGGCATACAGATAGCTTTTATGACGTAGGCATCCGCTAAGAAAGGATTTTCGTCCGACTTTTCCGACGTCCAATTTTGCCAACGAAATCGCGGGCAAAAGCTAGTCTAGAAAAAAATTGGTTGTCTGTAAAGTGGGTTTACGGACGATAGTTTTACGTGATAACTAGAAGTTCTCGTAGAAGCTCGCGTGGCGGCGTTCCAGTAGCAGAACTATTCGAACTGCTAGCTCTGACGTCACGCGAGAAGAGAGATAAATGTGCCACAAGCTTGGGCCGCTCGTGCCTCTCTATCGCTTGTTCCGCGCTCTCACTTGCACGCTCAGGCTCAGGCGGAACGTGACACTTTTTCGTGCGTGCAGCCGGTGTTCATTGATTTATAAGACGTTATCACGTCAATAAATTAAAAATAAAAAGTTCATACTTCGTGCGTGTTAAACTGTCCGCCACCATAAAAGTTCCGCCCCCACACATCAATGCCGATGTACAGGTCGGCGAGCCGCTCTCCCGCGTGCAGAACACTGGACTCTATGTCCTTCTGCGACCACGAGTAGTTTGTGAAGAAGCCGTCCACCACGCTGAAGAAATCTCTGCACAACAAACACTTTTTTTTTATTCACTACAAGTTAGCCCTTGACTGCGATCTCACCTGATGGTTAGTGATGATGCAGTCTAAGATGGTAGCGGGCTAACCTGTTAGGGGCATGGCAGTTAAATTAAACCCATACCCCTATTCGGTTTCTACACGGCATCGTACCGGAATGCTAAAACGCTTGGCGGCACGCCTTTGCCGGTAGGGTGGTAACTAGCCACGGCCGAAGCCTCCCACCCGGCCAGACCAGGGAAAATCCAGAAATTATAAATTCCCATATTGACCCTGCCGGGGATCGAACCCGGGACCTCCGCACGTTAAGAGTTACAGCAACAACAACAACAAACAACAACACAACAGTTAAGACAACAGCGCTACACACTGCGCCACGGAGGTCGGCTAAAACCTGCCCCCCGATTATGTAAGAATGGCCGATCAAATCGTAAAAGTTCGGCATCAAAGTAAAATTTCCATTCTCATACGTTTAGGGTATCGTACATATCTAAACGTATGAGAATAGGTACACGAAATTGAGCTCTAATTCAATACTGTTACGGTTTATTTTACTTTGACGCCGAACTTTTACGATTTGATCGTCAATTCTTACATAATCGGGGGGCGGGTCAGCCCCCCAATCATGTAAGAATGGCCGATGAAATCGTTAAAATTCTGCGGCAAAGTAAATAAACCTTAACAGTTTTAAATTAGAGCTCAATTTCGTATACCCATTCTTATACGTTTAGGTATGAACGATACTCTAACGTATAAGAATGGATACATAAAATTGAGCTCTAATTCAATGCAGTTATGGTTTATATTACTTTGACGCTGAACCATTACGTTTGATCGACAATTCTTACATAATCGGGGGGCATAAGTTTGAGGAACTGTAGAAGTTATGGTGGAATAAAGAACAAATGTTCACTAACTTGTTCTTCTCGTTGAGTCCATTCTGCCAGTTGAGGTGTCCCTCTATAGTGACGCTGTCATACCAGATCAGCACAGGGTCTTCCAGCTCTTGGTGCAGAGTGTCGTGCAGCACGCGGACGAACTGCAGCAACTCTTGAGGCTTGGCTATCTGGAGGGATTGGTGTTTATTTACCCTAATAATTTTAATCCATACTGTACGGGAGCAGGTGATATGGCTCGACCGTAACAATAGGATGATCATCCTCCGAGCGGGTGTTGTGCTCGGGGACCACTGGTCCAACCGTTCATTTTTGGAGGTTGTATATATAGCGTAATTCTGAGAAAACTTCGTAAGCGTGAGTTGGGCTCTTCGTGTTCGCGTCCATCGTACTAGTAGTGCCATCTATTGGATTATGTGCGGACTGCGAAGACCGCTACACATACTAATATTATAAATGCGAAAGTGTGTCTGTCTGTCGGTCTGCTACGCTTTCACGGCCCAACTGTTCAACCGATGAATACTATGCGGTGGGTTCCCAGGTCCTTCCGCATACGACTCGACTAAGAGTGACAAAACTCTTAGGATTTGTAACGATTATTGTCAGACTAGCTGATGCGCGCGACTCCGCGTGGTTTAAGTTTTTTTGATTCCCGCGGGAACTCCTTAATTTTCCGGGATAAAAATTAGCCTATGTCCTTCCCCTTAACTCTCCAGGTCCTCAACTATACCCATGCCAAAAATCACGTCGATCCGTTGCTCCGTTGCGGCGTGATTGAAGGACAAACCAACAAACCAACAAACAAATACACTTTCGCATTTATAATATTAGTATGATGCTAGTGATAATAACCGGGACCGACGGCTTAAAGTGCTGTCCGAGGCACAGAGGAAACGATAAAGCTGTACATCCAAATTCGGTCACCCATCCAGTAACCGACTTGGATCACAACTAGGTCAATCGTTTTTAGGGTTTTATAAACTACTAGATGATGCCCGCGACTTTGTCTGCGTGGATTTAGGTTTTTGATTCCTGCGGGAACTCTTTAATTTTCCGGGATAAAAGTAGCCTATGTCCTCCCCCGGGATACAACCTATCCCTCTACCAAATTTCATCAAAATCGGTTGAACAGATGGGACGTGAAAGCGTAGCAGGCAGACAGACAGACAGACAGACAGACACACTTTCGCATTTATAAATTATAACAAAAATAATATTAGTATGGAAGTATGGACTAGATGATGCCCGCGACTTTGTCCGCGTGGATTGATGTTTTTTGGTTCCCGTGCTAATCCAGACTATAATCTATCTCTTTGCCAAATTTCATGCTATGATAAGATATAAGAGATAGATGAATAAGATGCAAGCAAATATCAGAAGTGGGATAACCTTATTCTCCACATTCAGCAGCCATCCGTCGAGCTTCAGAGTGCTGGCGATGGCGACGAGAGCGCTCGCGAAGTTCTCACTCTCCGTCTCCGACGACAGAATCCTGTCCCACAGCTTTATACCCTCCGCCCATTCCGTTATCACTGTTCCTGATAACACACAGCATGAAAACTTGAATAGCTTTACCCTTTTTTTGATTGTATAAGCAAGCGATGACTATATATAGCGTCAAAGTGAAATGAACCTTAACAACATTGATTTAAAGTCACAATTCAATGCAACCTATTTTAATTTAGAAACGCATCGTATACGTAAACGCATACGATGAACATGAATGCATACACAAAATTGAGCTGTTACTCCAATTTGGAGGTAGGAGTATCGATGTTAAAGGTTAATTTTACTTTGACGCTAACATACTAAAATTCTACATCAATGGACGCTAATGTCATCGAATTCTTTTACGATCAGTCGAATTAAGATATGGAAGGGTACTCTGGTCATACATTTCAGTTAGTAAGTATATGGAGAAAGTCAGAGTAGGTACCAGTAGGTATGTAATTTTTTTAGTGTTAAATATTTTGAGCAATTACTAGTAGCTCTCAATAGCAGCTGCATCGTAAGCAAGATGTCACACGTTCGAATCCATTCACGCAAATTTGTGTTTTTTGAAGTGAAAACTTCTTTAGCCGCGTTGAGCATTTTTTGGTAGGGGGTAAACTTGTGGATTCGCGTGACCGACATGCTCGCGTACACCGTCATGCTCGCGAACAGCGGCATGCTCGCGAACAGCGGCATGCTCGCGAACAGCGGCATGCTCGCGAACAGCGGCATGCTCGCGACCGACATGCTCGCGTTGTTACGAAGACAAAAGGTCTTAAATATAAATATACCTACTACATTCGTAATTAAACTTTAATGCCTTAGTGTCAACGTTTATATTTTTATTTTTGTATTATATTTTTTTTGTAAAAAAATATTTAAATATTCGTTTTGACTTCTACATTTTTTATTTTTAAGAATAGCGAAAGTACATAAGTACCTAACTATGTTCTTACGGGTTGTCCAACGACACCACACGGCTTTTAACGGCTATAAAAGACTGCTAGGAGTAGTATGTTATTCGCCGGTTCTGCCCCACTCGCCTGCCCTCCCCCACCCACACCTCCCCGCTGCGGTTTTGCGTACTGCTTGCCGCTAAAAAAAAAAAAAAAAAAAAAAAAAAAAAAAAAAAAAAAAAAAAAAAAAAAAAAAAAAAAAAAAGGTTTAGCCCCCCATTTGAATCGTTTGCGCGCACTCTCGTACTCGTATGTAGCATAGTTTCGGAGATAGCTTTTTGCAGCGGTGCTCGTTGTTCGTTAATGACATGGGTAATTAGATAACGAACTCGGACGCTACGCTTAATCACCTGTCCATTCACAATGGCCTCGAAGTAACTCCAACTTGCTAATCCATACTAATATTATAAATGCGAAAGTGTGTCTGTCTGTCTGACTGTCTGTCTGTCTGCTACGCTTTCCCGGCCCATCTTTTTAACCGATTTTGCTGAAATTTGGTATAGAGGTCCACGCGGACGGAGTCGCGGGAATCATCTAGTGACTAATATGCAAGGTTCAATGAAAGGAAACATTCTTTTACGGTTTTATTTCATACTAGCGATCCGGCCCGGCTTCGTTCGGGCAGCACTAATAATCCTAATCTATATATTTTATAAAATTCAAAGTCCTGACTGACTGACTGACTGACTGACCTATATATCAACGCATAGCCTAAACCGCTGGGGTAAGAAATACGTGTTTCACAGTTTTTGAAAATTCTACCCCCGAAGGGTTGAAATAGGGGGTGAAAATCCTTCATTTCTCAAGATATTTGTCAAGTTATATCAACGAAACTTGGTATTTTGGCTTTCAGTAATAATTAAAGAAGAATGTATGGCACAGTTTTTCAAAATTTCACCCCCAAACGGGAATAATAGGGGTTGAAAATTGATACGTAAGTCCTTCATTTCTCAAGTTATAGCCATGAAACTTAGCATTTGGGCTTCTGGTTAAATATAACGAAGTACGTGTTTCACCATTTTTTGAAAATTCGATCCCCAAGGACGTTAAATAGAGAGTTTGTCCTTCAATCACGCCGCAAAAGAGCAACGGATCACGTGATTTTTTGCATGAGTATAGTTGAGGACCTGGAGAGTGACATAGACTATTTTTAAAACCGGAAAACTAAGGAGTGCCTGTGGGGAAAAAAACTTAAACCACACGGACGAAGTCGCGTGCTTAGTGAGCTAATCACTGACTCACTGACTAATCCCGATATCTCAGGAACTATAAAACATACAGACTTGAAATTTGGAAGGTAGATTCCTTCTATAGTGTAGACGTCAGCAAAGAAACGGTTTTGAGAAAATTCACCCCTAAGGGGTTGAAATGGGGGTTGGAAGTTTGTATGAAAGTCCTTTGTTTTTGAAGTTAGACACATGAAAATTGTCATTTAAGTTATTAGTTTGAAATAATAAAAATCTGTATAAGCAATTTTTCGAAAATCTACCCCAAAGAGGGTGAAATGTTGGTTGGAAGTTTGTATGAAATTTCTATGTTTTTGAAGTTAGAGACTTGCAAATCGGGATTTAGGTTATAAGTTTTAAGTAATAATAAACACCTGCATAAGCTATATAAAGCCTCTTTAGATAGACTTTTTGCAGCAGGAAAATTTCATAATCTCATAGGAAATCAAAAATTGTACGCGGACAAAGTCGCGGGCGACCTCTAGTAGTCTATACCTATTATACCCAGTGGGCAGGTTTTACATTTCAATATTACATTGTAAGAGTACGCCCTTTCCTCACCACAGCCGCCAGCCCTCAGATTATTATATTCCATTTTCCCTTACACGTTACATTATTTCTATGATATCTCATAAGATATTCATCTAAATTAAATGATGTAAAAGACAATTTTTATCTTAATTAGATACTTGAGATGAATAACATATTTATTTTGATAAGGATTCATACTATGTCGGTAAAAACACCTTCGCAAGTAAAGCATTGGTTTAGACCAAATTTGAAAATCACAGAAATGGTTATTGTGAGTCAACATTAAAAGATACACGCTGTCGCGGACTTTTTTTTAGAACTTTTTGAGAGGAACAATTTCCCGCTACATTGTTTTCGTGTAACTTTAACTATTTACGCAGCGCACGCCACGTAAGCTCTCAAAAGAGACGATTTTTTCAGACTTGGTTCACATTATTGCAATTCTCGTAAGGATCTCTAATTTTTTTTGAAAATAAAATATAGCCTATGTTACTCGCTGATAATGTAGCTGTCTATAGGTGAAAGAATTTTTAAAATCGGTTGAATAGTTTTTGAGTTTATCCATTACAAACAAACAAACAAACAAATCTTTCCTCTTTATAATATTAGTTTAGATTTATTTCTCTTTAAATAGTTTTTTAAATAATCTATCCACTAACATATCATTCTCTAGCGTGTTATTATTGAATACATTTAAAAAATCCTGAGTTCTATAACCCAAATACATGTAATACAAATAGGTAATACAATATTGACCACATACTAAAGTGAAGTCGTTTTGTATTCTTCTCGTACTGTACCGCCATCCCCTGGAATTTCTTTTCAGAAACTGTCAATGATATTTAGTCGGTGCTCGCCCATATGAATCAAAATACTGACCAAGAATCAAAATGCTTATTATATAACTCGGGGTTGAAACATAAATTGGTAATCGGTTCGCAGCATATGCATTGTGTTCAATACTTGGATGGATTTTGCTTAGATACGACTTTATCTCTAAGGTATTCATGTTACCTACGTGACAGATACAGATATCTTAACGCTGCAATGGATCATACATGAATGTGGATATAGAATGTACTTTATCTTATAACTTAATATAAAAATAAAAGATATATTCATTTTACAAGTGTTTTATTACATATAAATCTTATAATTAAAAAAAAAATACAAGTTTTGACTTAACTTATTTGCAATATAGTGTATCTTAACTGCTATAGTCAACTGTTACATTACGATTTCTATCAATTTCAATGACATTATCAAACTCTGCATGAACTATACAGTTGATAGCCTTTTGCATATTGTTCCCTAGATATTCCGTTCCCTTCATTAAAAAAATGGATTCCCGTTCCTGAGAAATATGTATGATAGGCTGAACTGAAAGTATTATTACTGAATGATGGTTGCAAAGCTTTTGAAGGTATTTGTTGACCATCAATATACAAACTAAATGTATTCATCTGATAATTTTCAAAGTTGAATGGATTTTTTGTAAGAGTTCCATTAAATGCTGCATTACTAACAAATCCGACAATACATCTTTTAGGAACTTGACCAAGAAAAATATTATCGAGTGTTTTACCCTGAAACCCTGAAGGAATTGTTAAAACTTTAACTTCCGCTCGAGTTATTGGATATTTTGCAGTAGCAGATGCTAAAACTTTTTGATGTGCAAGCAATACAGTTGGATTTATCCGCGCGCGCCGAACTATAAGTCACATCGACGGTTACAAACAGCATTTCGTAAAAACGTTCCTTGAATGATTAACTAATTGCTCTTTGTTAAGCTACTCTCTGCTGTATTGGAGTGCATGGAAACTTCTTATGCGTTATAAATACAATTTATTATTTTTCAAATATTGACCGTGATAGTACTCACCACACTACTATTTTTTTCTAAAATTGAGAAATTAGAAAACCACCAACAAAATGATTGCAGTCATGTTATTACAGAATTACCAAACAATGAACTTACTAAAATATTCTTGTATTGAATTATCACATTCTTTACAGAAACTACTTTTGAAACTTCGTATCTCTCATGGGTACAATTTATTCTCTTTCAAATGTTGACTTCAATAAACTACTCAGCAACAATCATCCTCTGCTGTATTACTATTCAATTAATAAAAAAAAATCACAACTTCTGTAACCTCTAAACTTTATATTATATTGTCCACAAACTGAAGTATAAAAATTTTGTATCCTTCTTCTATTGAAATACCACATTATTTACAGAAACTGCTTTTGAAACTTCGTATCTCTCATGGCTACAATTTACTTTCTTTTAAATGTTGACTTAAATAAACTACTCAACAACATATCATTCTCTACTGTATTACTATTAAATGAATAAAAAAATCACAACTTCTGTAACCTCTAAACATAAAATACATTATACTATATTGTCCACAAACTGAAGTGTAATAATTTTGTATCATTCTTCTATTGAGATACCACATTCTTATCTGAAACTGCTTATGAAACTTTGTATCTATCAAATCAATTTGTCTCTTTCAAATGTTGACTTCAATAAACTTCTCAACAGCAATCATTCTCTACTGTATTACTATTCAATTAATAAAAAAATCACAACTTCTGTAACCTCTAAACATTATACTATATTGTCCACAAACTGAAGTGTAATAATTTTGAATCCTTCTTCTATTAAAATACCACATTCTTATCAGAAACTGACAAACTCGTTTGACTTTCAAACATCAAATTATATTGTTTTCCGTGGAAACGATCTAAATATTTTCCTGAATTCAATATGTGATACTTTTACAAATAAAATTAGTTCTTTTGAGACAAAATATTGTGGTTGGAGCTTAACAACATAAAATGCTTATTAAATTTCGCGATAGTACTCACCATACTACTACATTTTTCTCAAATTGAGAAATAAGAAAACCACCAACAAAATGATTGCATTCATGTTATTACAGAATTACCAAAACAATGAACTCACTAAAAAAATTTGTTCAGGCCGCCATCAAACGATAAAATAAAATTTGATAAGTTTAATAAAAAGTTGAGAATACCATTTGTAATATATGCCGATTTCGAAGCCTTTTTAAAACCAATAAATTCATGTTCAAATGATTCTAAACCTTTTACTGAGAATATTCAGAATCATGAAGTATATAGTTTCGGATATTATATTAAATGTTCATATGATAGCCTTTCAAAATATGAAACGTACACCGGTCCGGATTGTACTAAAGTATTTATGGAACGACTCCATAAAGACGTGAAACTAATATGATTTATAGAAACTGCTTTTGAAACTTCGTATCTCTCATGGCTACAATTTACTTTCTTTTAAATGTTGACTTAAATAAACTACTCAACAACAATCATTCTCTACTGTATTACTATTAAATTAATCAAAACGTTGTTCATTCATTGAATTTTATGGAAGGTGAAATCGAAGTATAAGTTCACTAATGTTTCATAAAAAACGTTTAACAAATGATCATTTCACAAAAAAACGTTTCAAAACTATTCAGGTGACAATCAACATATTTCGAAAAATATCATTTTACTTATAAAAAGTCATTTGGCAAATACTCAATTCACAAATATTTTACATTGCAAATTTGTTGAATATTAAAATTATCATTTACAAAGGTATTATTTCAACAAGTTAAAACTTGTCAAAAAAAGTATTGTCAAAAAAAAATAATTATAGAACCAATTGTTTGTTTAAAGATCAATCAATCAATCAATCAATCAATCGTTTATTTGCAAGAAACATTGTACAATAAAAGATGACAAACTAATATTAAAGAGCAAACATGTTTCGTCATTGCTGCTGTCAAAGATGAATTTTTGATTCATAATTTTGCCAAACGTTGGTTGTGAAATGAAAATTTGTTATTTGTTTTGTAGGAAATGATAGATAGGATACCCGAAGTATTACCTCAAAATAAGGAAAGATATATTTCGTTTTCAAAAAATTGACAAATACTCAATTCACAAAATAAGGTTTTACGTTGCAAATTTGTTGAATGTTAAATTATCATTTACAAATGTATTATTTCAACAAATTAAAACGTGTAAAAAAAAAATTTTTTTTAAAAAAAAAAATTATAAAATAATTTATAGAACCAATTGTTTGTTTTTAGATGAATTTTTGATTTATATTTTGCCAAACGTTGGTTGTGAAATGAAAATTTGTTATTTGTTTTGTAGGAAATGATAGATAGGATACCCGAAGTATTACCTCAAAATAAGGAAAGATATATTTCGTTTTCAAAAAATTGACAAATACTCAATTCACAAAATAAGGTTTTACGTTGCAAATTTGTTGAATGTTAAATTATCATTTAAATTATCATTTTTTTGAAAACGAAATATTATATCTTTCCTTATTTTGAGGTAATACTTCGGGTATCCTATCTATCATTTCCTACAAAACAAATAACAAATTTTCATTTCACAACCAACGTTTGGCAAAATATAAATCAAAAATTCATCTAAAAACAAACAATTGGTTCTATAAATTATTTTATAATTTTTTTTTTAAAAAAATTTTTTTTTTTTTACACGTTTTAATTTGTTGAAATAATACATTTGTAAATGATAATTTAACATTCAACAAATTTGCAACGTAAAACCTTATTTTGTGAATTGAGTATTTGTCAATTTTTTGAAAACGAAATATATCTTTCCTTATTTTCAGGTAATACTTCGGGTATCCTATCTATCATTTCCTACAAAACAAATAACAAATTTTCATTTCACAACCAACGTTTGGCAAAATATAAATCAAAAATTCATCTAAAAACAAACAATTGGTTCTATAAATTATTTTATAATTTTTTTTTTTTAAAAAAAATTTTTTTTTTACACGTTTTAATTTGTTGAAATAATACATTTGTAAATGATAATTTAACATTCAACAAATTTGCAACGTAAAACCTTATTTTGTGAATTGAGTATTTGTCAATTTTTTGAAAACGAAATATATCTTTCCTTATTTTGAGGTAATACTTCGGGTATCCTATCTATCATTTCCTACAAAACAAATAACAAATTTTCATTTCACAACCAACGTTTGGCAAAATTATGAATCAAAAATTCATCTTTGACAGCAGCAATGACGAAACATGTTTGCTCTTTAATATTAGTTTGTCATCTTTTATTGTACAATGTTTCTTGCAAATAAACGATTGATTGATTGATTGATTGATTGATCTTTAAACAAACAATTGGTTCTATAATTATTTTTTTTTGACAATACTTTTTTTGACAAGTTTTAACTTGTTGAAATAATACCTTTGTAAATGATAATTTTAATATTCAACAAATTTGCAATGTAAAATATTTGTGAATTGAGTATTTGCCAAATGACTTTTTATAAGTAAAATGATATTTTTCGAAATATGTTGATTGTCACCTGAATAGTTTTGAAACGTTTTTTTGTGAAATGATCATTTGTTAAACGTTTTTTATGAAACATTAGTGAACTTATACTTCGATTTCACCTTCCATAAAATTCAATGAATGAACAACGTTTTGATTAATTTAATAGTAATACAGTAGAGAATGATTGTTGTTGAGTAGTTTATTTAAGTCAACATTTAAAAGAAAGTAAATTGTAGCCATGAGAGATACGAAGTTTCAAAAGCAGTTTCTATAAATCATATTAGTTTCACGTCTTTATGGAGTCGTTCCATAAATACTTTAGTACAATCCGGACCGGTGTACGTTTCATATTTTGAAAGGCTATCATATGAACATTTAATATAATATCCGAAACTATATACTTCATGATTCTGAATATTCTCAGTAAAAGGTTTAGAATCATTTGAACATGAATTTATTGGTTTTAAAAAGGCTTCGAAATCGGCATATATTACAAATGGTATTCTCAACTTTTTATTAAACTTATCAAATTTTATTTTATCGTTTGATGGCGGCCTGAACAAATTTTTTTAGTGAGTTCATTGTTTTGGTAATTCTGTAATAACATGAATGCAATCATTTTGTTGGTGGTTTTCTTATTTCTCAATTTGAGAAAAATGTAGTAGTATGGTGAGTACTATCGCGAAATTTAATAAGCATTTTATGTTGTTAAGCTCCAACCACAATATTTTGTCTCAAAAGAACTAATTTTATTTGTAAAAGTATCACATATTGAATTCAGGAAAATATTTAGATCGTTTCCACGGAAAACAATATAATTTGATGTTTGAAAGTCAAACGAGTTTGTCAGTTTCTGATAAGAATGTGGTATTTTAATAGAAGAAGGATTCAAAATTATTACACTTCAGTTTGTGGACAATATAGTATAATGTTTAGAGGTTACAGAAGTTGTGATTTTTTTATTAATTGAATAGTAATACAGTAGAGAATGATTGCTGTTGAGAAGTTTATTGAAGTCAACATTTGAAAGAGACAAATTGATTTGATAGATACAAAGTTTCATAAGCAGTTTCAGATAAGAATGTGGTATCTCAATAGAAGAATGATACAAAATTATTACACTTCAGTTTGTGGACAATATAGTATAATGTATTTTATGTTTAGAGGTTACAGAAGTTGTGATTTTTTTATTCATTTAATAGTAATACAGTAGAGAATGATATGTTGTTGAGTAGTTTATTTAAGTCAACATTTAAAAGAAAGTAAATTGTAGCCATGAGAGATACGAAGTTTCAAAAGCAGTTTCTGTAAATAATGTGGTATTTCAATAGAAGAAGGATACAAAATTTTTATACTTCAGTTTGTGGACAATATAATATAAAGTTTAGAGGTTACAGAAGTTGTGATTTTTTTTTATTAATTGAATAGTAATACAGCAGAGGATGATTGTTGCTGAGTAGTTTATTGAAGTCAACATTTGAAAGAGAATAAATTGTACCCATGAGAGATACGAAGTTTCAAAAGTAGTTTCTGTAAAGAATGTGATAATTCAATACAAGAATATTTTAGTAAGTTCATTGTTTGGTAATTCTGTAATAACATGACTGCAATCATTTTGTTGGTGGTTTTCTAATTTCTCAATTTTAGAAAAAAATAGTAGTGTGGTGAGTACTATCACGGTCAATATTTGAAAAATAATAAATTGTATTTATAACGCATAAGAAGTTTCCATGCACTCCAATACAGCAGAGAGTAGCTTAACAAAGAGCAATTAGTTAATCATTCAAGGAACGTTTTTACGAAATGCTGTTTGTAACCGTCGATGTGACTTATAGTTCGGCGCGCGCGGATAAATCCAACTGTATTGCTTGCACATCAAAAAGTTTTAGCATCTGCTACTGCAAAATATCCAATAACTCGAGCGGAAGTTAAAGTTTTAACAATTCCTTCAGGGTTTCAGGGTAAAACACTCGATAATATTTTTCTTGGTCAAGTTCCTAAAAGATGTATTGTCGGATTTGTTAGTAATGCAGCATTTAATGGAACTCTTACAAAAAATCCATTCAACTTTGAAAATTATCAGATGAATACATTTAGTTTGTATATTGATGGTCAACAAATACCTTCAAAAGCTTTGCAACCATCATTCAGTAATAATACTTTCAGTTCAGCCTATCATACATATTTCTCAGGAACGGGAATCCATTTTTTTAATGAAGGGAACGGAATATCTAGGGAACAATATGCAAAAGGCTATCAACTGTATAGTTCATGCAGAGTTTGATAATGTCATTGAAATTGATAGAAATCGTAATGTAACAGTTGACTATAGCAGTTAAGATACACTATATTGCAAATAAGTTAAGTCAAAACTTGTATTTTTTTTTTAATTATAAGATTTATATGTAATAAAACACTTGTAAAATGAATATATCTTTTATTTTTATATTAAGTTATAAGATAAAGTACATTCTATATCCACATTCATGTATGATCCATTGCAGCGTTAAGATATCTGTATCTGTCACGTAGGTAACATGAATACCTTAGAGATAAAGTCGTATCTAAGCAAAATCCATCCAAGTATTGAACACAATGCATATGCTGCGAACCGATTACCAATTTATGTTTCAACCCCGAGTTATATAATAAGCATTTTGATTCTTGGTCAGTATTTTGATTCATATGGGCGAGCACCGACTAAATATCATTGACAGTTTCTGAAAAGAAATTCCAGGGGATGGCGGTACAGTACGAGAAGAATACAAAACGACTTCACTTTAGTATGTGGTCAATATTGTATTACCTATTTGTATTACATGTATTTGGGTTATAGAACTCAGGATTTTTTAAATGTATTCAATAATAACACGCTAGAGAATGATATGTTAGTGGATAGATTATTTAAAAAACTATTTAAAGAGAAATAAATCTAAACTAATATTATAAAGAGGAAAGATTTGTTTGTTTGTTTGTTTGTAATGGATAAACTCAAAAACTATTCAACCGATTTTAAAAATTCTTTCACCTATAGACAGCTACATTATCAGCGAGTAACATAGGCTATATTTTATTTTCAAAAAAAATTAGAGATCCTTACGAGAATTGCAATAATGTGAACCAAGTCTGAAAAAATCGTCTCTTTTGAGAGCTTACGTGGCGTGCGCTGCGTAAATAGTTAAAGTTACACGAAAACAATGTAGCGGGAAATTGTTCCTCTCAAAAAGTTCTAAAAAAAAGTCCGCGACAGCGTGTATCTTTTAATGTTGACTCACAATAACCATTTCTGTGATTTTCAAATTTGGTCTAAACCAATGCTTTACTTGCGAAGGTGTTTTTACCGACATAGTATGAATCCTTATCAAAATAAATATGTTATTCATCTCAAGTATCTAATTAAGATAAAAATTGTCTTTTACATCATTTAATTTAGATGAATATCTTATGAGATATCATAGAAATAATGTAACGTGTAAGGGAAAATGGAATATAATAATCTGAGGGCTGGCGGCTGTGGTGAGGAAAGGGCGTACTCTTACAATGTAATATTGAAATGTAAAACCTGCCCACTGGGTATAATAGGTATAGACTACTAGAGGTCGCCCGCGACTTTGTCCGCGTACAATTTTTGATTTCCTATGAGATTATGAAATTTTCCTGCTGCAAAAAGTCTATCTAAAGAGGCTTTATATAGCTTATGCAGGTGTTTATTATTACTTAAAACTTATAACCTAAATCCCGATTTGCAAGTCTCTAACTTCAAAAACATAGAAATTTCATACAAACTTCCAACCAACATTTCACCCTCTTTGGGGTAGATTTTCGAAAAATTGCTTATACAGATTTTTATTATTTCAAACTAATAACTTAAATGACAATTTTCATGTGTCTAACTTCAAAAACAAAGGACTTTCATACAAACTTCCAACCCCCATTTCAACCCCTTAGGGGTGAATTTTCTCAAAACCGTTTCTTTGCTGACGTCTACACTATAGAAGGAATCTACCTTCCAAATTTCAAGTCTGTATGTTTTATAGTTCCTGAGATATCGGGATTAGTCAGTGAGTCAGTGATTAGCTCACTAAGCACGCGACTTCGTCCGTGTGGTTTAAGTTTTTTTCCCCACAGGCACTCCTTAGTTTTCCGGTTTTAAAAATAGTCTATGTCACTCTCCAGGTCCTCAACTATACTCATGCAAAAAATCACGTGATCCGTTGCTCTTTTGCGGCGTGATTGAAGGACAAACTCTCTATTTAACGTCCTTGGGGATCGAATTTTCAAAAAATGGTGAAACACGTACTTCGTTATATTTAACCAGAAGCCCAAATGCTAAGTTTCATGGCTATAACTTGAGAAATGAAGGACTTACGTATCAATTTTCAACCCCTATTATTCCCGTTTGGGGGTGAAATTTTGAAAAACTGTGCCATACATTCTTCTTTAATTATTACTGAAAGCCAAAATACCAAGTTTCGTTGATATAACTTGACAAATATCTTGAGAAATGAAGGATTTTCACCCCCTATTTCAACCCTTCGGGGGTAGAATTTTCAAAAACTGTGAAACACGTATTTCTTACCCCAGCGGTTTAGGCTATGCGTTGATATATAGGTCAGTCAGTCAGTCAGTCAGTCAGGACTTTGAATTTTATAAAATATATAGATTAGGATTATTAGTGCTGCCCGAACGAAGCCGGGCCGGATCGCTAGTATGAAATAAAACCGTAAAAGAATGTTTCCTTTCATTGAACCTTGCATATTAGTCACTAGATGATTCCCGCGACTCCGTCCGCGTGGACCTCTATACCAAATTTCAGCAAAATCGGTTAAAAAGATGGGCCGGGAAAGCGTAGCAGACAGACAGACAGTCAGACAGACAGACACACTTTCGCATTTATAATATTAGTATGGATTAGCAAGTTGGAGTTACTTCGAGGCCATTGTGAATGGACAGGTGATTAAGCGTAGCGTCCGAGTTCGTTATCTAATTACCCATGTCATTAACGAACAACGAGCACCGCTGCAAAAAGCTATCTCCGAAACTATGCTACATACGAGTACGAGAGTGCGCGCAAACGATTCAAATGGGGGGCTAAACCTTTTTTTTTTTTTTTTTTTTTTTTTTTTTTTTTTTTTTTTTTTTTAGCGGCAAGCAGTACGCAAAACCGCAGCGGGGAGGTGTGGGTGGGGGAGGGCAGGCGAGTGGGGCAGAACCGGCGAATAACATACTACTGCTAGGTCATAATAGGTATATCAGTGAAGCATACAGAGTATTTACCTATAACTTTGACTCCATGCTCGTGCCCAACGTTAATCCAACCCAGCGGTGGTATAGTGATGAAGTGGTGGCTGAAGTAACAGAAGATGTCAATGGCGCCCCAGTTGTAAAACGTGTACGCGTCGTATTTGCCCGTGCCGTCGACGTAACTGGAAAGCGACACAAATCCGTGACCCCCTAGTACGGATCCAAACTTTCATACCACTAGGCCATCAAGGCGGCGTGTGTACGAAAATACAAAATTGCATTATATTCATCATCATCATCATCATCTGATCAGCCGTTGTGCATCCACTGTTGGACATAGGCCATTATATTAATAACTCACAAAACTGACACAAAATGGGGAAATCTACTATAAGCTGGCAACATTAAATTTATGAAATGAATAAACTGGAATCCAGAGAGAATAACTACTCTATTAAAAAAATAGTCAAATGTAAACACAACAATCATTTTTACTATTTTAATATTATAATAAACTCACCAATCGTCATGGTATCCGTTGGCCATGTCGTGGCAAACTAGTGTTTTGGGCAACTTTTTCCGGTCATGGTGCTCGACGTCTTCCGATTCGGACTCATAATGGCAGAAGGTTTGCGGCGTTTCCAGTATATTTTCACCGAAAAACTTATTTATATCACAATTCTTGACTACGTTTTGGCTGTGGGGCTTTAATTCTTTACACAAAGACCTCCAAATTGGCGGATCTTGAAGAAACGATGCAACTTCCTCCAATGTATCTAGCGGTTTACAGGTTAATTCTGTTTGTAACCAGATTTTCTTTTCAGACATTTTGTTGAGTTATAAATTTTACTGATTTCTATACCAAATCATATTTTAAAAGTTTAAAAGACGCGTGTTTCTTACATGCCTGTCGAAATAATATTTATTAATTATTAATATTATAATGTTTGGGTTTATTTACGCCACCCTTATCATATGACTTTGACAAGGCTTGTCCGAGTGAACAAACGAGTGATGGCGCGTGATTCAAAAATCAAAGAGTCAAAGCCACTGTAGGTTATTATGCCAAAAATAATATGTTGAAAGAAAACAAAATATCAAATATTGTACAAATTACACACATAGCCCGTAATTTATTATTAATACTGAATTCTACAACGATAAAACATATCAAAGCTTTTATAGCATGTTGCTAATTGATTTTATCATTATTTCAATATAAATACCTAAAACTAGCTCTCCCTGTTTCGTCGCAATATTTTGACCTCGTTCTAATTATTATTATAAACTGCAATCTATTATCTATAATCGTTCGATGAATTATTTCCAACTAGATGATGCCCGCGACTTCGTCCGCGTGCACTAAGTTTTTTCGATTCCCGCGGAAACTCCTTAGTTTTCCGGTATAAATAGCCTATGACCTTCCCCGGGGTACCAAATTTGATCAAAATCGGTTGAACAGGTGGGCCGTGAAAGCGTAGCAGACAGACAGACAGACAGAGTGACGGGCAGACAGAAAGACAGACACACTTTTGCATCCATACTAATATTATAAATGTGAAAGTGTGTCTGTCTGTCTGTCTGTCTGCTAGGTACGCTTTCCCGGCCCATCTTTTCAACCGATTTTGCTGAAATTTGGTAGAGAGGTAGCTTATATCCCGGGAAAGGACATATGCTACTTTTTATCCTGGAAAATCAAGGAGTTCCCGCGGGAAACAAAAAACCTTATTCCACGCGGACGAAGTCGCGGGCATCATCTAGTTTCTAATATTAGTATGGATCAGCGTTATTTTACTTGTACATGTAACATTGTTTTTTTGCACATAATAAAAAAAACAACTTTTGACAAATAGCGTTGTTACGTAACGACAGATTACAGATCTAGGATGATAAGACAATATTATATTATTCATGTTACAGATAGAGATAGGTACTTACTACATCGCAAAGTAAAATAAAAATGTTTGCTTTGTTAGTTTGTTCTAGTTTTGATAATAATATAGTCAGGATGTGGCCTACATAAACTTAATGAGGGCTATGAAATTAAGTAAAAAGTATTCTTGAGTTCACAACAGCTATTTATTAAATATTTTAGGAACAACAAACTTATTACATGACGCCATTACTAGACAGGCATTTTTTAGAGAGAGGGACAGAGTCATGTATAGCATAGACACTTTAAATGTCACAGAGTAATAAACACACAGATAAATTGCTAACAACACCCCCTTCCAATTTATCAATACATACTAAATTAAACAAGATTCAACTCCTTACAAAATAATCTAAATTTATTTGTACATAATGACTTAGTCATTATATCAGCCAATTGCTTATCAGACTCTATGTAAGAAATATCCACTAAACCTTTAGCTGTTAAATCTTTCACAAAATGAAATTTTATATCCACATGCTTAGACCTTTTAGTCTCAAATGTCTTGGCCATTTTAATCGTAGACATGTTATCCTCAAATACATAAATCATTTCTTTATACTCAAAAACTTCACATAATAAACTCTTTATAAATAGACTTTCCACTAAACAACTAGAAAGTGCATAGTATTCAGACTCACAACTGCTAAGCGCAACAACAGATTGTTTCTTAGATTGCCAACTTAACACATTCTCATTTAATTTTATGACATGACCTGATATACTCTTTCTATCATTGATATCAAATGCAAAATCAGAGTCCACATATGCTTTAATTTTAAGAGACTCCGACTCAGACTTAACAAAGTTCAAAGTTACATTAACTGTATACTTTAAGTACTTTAAAACATTTTTCAAATGAGACCAATGTTCATTACCATAACAATTTTGAAAACGACCAAAATATGACACTGCAAAACACAAATCTGGTCTGGATCCTAACATCAAATACATTAAACTTCCTACCAATTCTTTATAAGGTAATTTACAGTTTACAGTTTCATTACTCTTAGTCAAATTAAGCTTAGGCTGCATAGGAACTTTACTGGTCTTACAATCAGACATATTGAATTTCCACAAAATTTTCTTTATCAAATTACTCTGACCTACAGTAATATTGCCATTTTCACACTTATGAATCTCTAAACCCAAAAACTGAAATTTTGAATCAGTACCTAATACATGAATTTCCATGTTAGACTTTAAATGAAATTTAATCTTTTCTAACTCCTTTACACTGTTAGACATCATAAAGAAATCATCTACCCATATTAAAATATAAGTATTTCCCTTGTAATATAAGCACGGATCAATTTTGGACCTCACAAAGTTAATTTTCAGTAATTCCAAATTAATATGATCATTCCAGCTTTTTGGACTCTGTTTTAGTCCATACAAAGATTTTACTACTTTGCACACTTTACCATCAAGACTTTTATTGCCCTTTAACCCTTTAGGTACTTCCATATACACAGGTTCTTTTAAACTACTCTTTAAGAAAGCTGAGCGAACATCTAATTGCTGTATTTGAAATTGCCTCTCAACAGCAATTGAGAGCATAATCCGGAGAGTTGTCATGCGTGCAACGGGTGCAAAAATATCTTCATCAAAAACACTTGTCTGCTGATAGCCTCGAGCAACTAATCTTGCCTTTTTACGAGACTTACCATCAACTAACTTCTCCGTAAAAACCCACCTTGAATCTATAATCTCTTTATCACTAGGTACCTCAACAATTTCCCAAGTACCATTTGATTCTAAGGACTTTAATTCTTCATTAATTGCTATTTGCCACTCAGGTTCCTTAACTGCATCATCATATGTCTCAGGTACACCCAAACAAGTAGCTAGAGCCAGTACATCTACTTCAAAATCATCTAAATATTTAGGCAGTTTTCGCACTCTAGATCTTTTACCTACTGCATGCTCACTACTAGCCACTGGTGTAGGTTCACAATCATTATTTGTCAAGACATCCGATGACCCAGAAGGCAGATTACTACTACCACCTACCCCTGAACTATTCAAATCAGAGTTAATCGACTTGTTACCAGACTGACATTCATCTATCGGTTCTTCTACAATATTATACTGATCATCACATTTATTATTCTTATCAACTTTTCCACTTTTATTCCAAAACTCATCAAATATAACATTTCTCGCAGTTTCTACCTTTTGTGTCTCTGGATTCCATAGTCTATAGCCATTATCACAATAACCTATCATATACAATTTCTTAGTTCTTTGATCTAACTTGGCAGTTCTATCCTCTTTATGAATATACACAAAAGCAGGACAGCCAAAAACTTTAACTTTAGTTAAATCTGGCTTACAACCATACCAGAGATGGGCTGGGGTGGTGTGCTTAGGCAACACAGATGATGGTAATCTATTTATCAAATACACAGAAGACATAACCGCTTCTCCCCACATCTCCTTAGACATACCACTATCAAAAATAAGACATCTAGCCATCTCTACAATGGTTCTATTAAAACGTTCTGCCTTACCGTTCTGTGGTGGATTACGAGCCATTGAATAGCTTATCCGTATCCCTTTTTGCTTACAAAAATCAATAAATTCTTTAGATCTATATTCACCGCCCTGATCACACCTTATATTTTCAATAGAATAATTAAACTTTGCCTCTACTAATGACACATATATCTTAAATTTTTCAAAAACCTCACTTTTGTTTCTCATTAAATATACAGCACAAAAGTTACTAAAGTGATCAATAAAACTCACATAATAATTATAACCATCATGTGTCGGAGGACTAATTTTACCACAAACATCAGTTGAAATACATTGTAAAATTCTCTTAGCTTTTCTATCTTCTGGCAACTTCTTAAGATATGGTAACTTAGTTTGTTTGCCCTGTAAACATACTTCACACAAACTCTTAGACGGGTATCTACAAGAGTGACCCATTCTCCTATGCCACAGATCAGCAATACTATTAGTCAAATTCACATTTGCACTTTCCAACATTGTTGATAACTTAATAACATATAAATTACCAAATGTGTGACCACATACAACAAGTTTGCCGTTTAGCATTATTTTTACAACACTATTTTCAAAAATTATTTGAAAACCTTTTTCCTCCAACTTTTTCACTGATAACAAATTGAACAAAATATTATCACAAATCAGAACATCTTTAATAGTTATAGTGTTACCCAGGTCTGTTACACACTTAAGAGTACCCTTCTCATTTGCAGTCACAAATTGACCTGCTTTGGCTACATTAATGTCAACTTTTACATTGGAAATGTCATACACAAAGCTTCTATAGTCACTTTTTAAAATATGAGAACTTGCGCCACTATCTATAACAAATACTATTTCATTATACAACTGACCCGCACTCAATACTCTATTTTCACTGGAAACAAAGGTACAGTCCGTAGAAGCACCCTCTTTGGCAACAGCACCTTGCTCGTTACCTGACCGAGCCTTAAACTTGTAGCACTCCTTCTTTTTGTGACCTAAAGATTTACAAAAATAACACCTGATATTCTTTCTGGACCTGTAATTATTATCTCTGCCAGGAACTGAACGCCGGGTTGCAAATGCACCTGGTGTTTCTGCAACCACATCTCTCTTAGTATGCCGCTCCTCTTCAGCGAGTAAAGTATTTTTCACATACTCTAATGTTACCGCAGACTTATCTTTATTAAAAATTATATCCATTGCCGAAACAACATTATCAAATTGTGAAGGCATCGCCACCAAAAGTTGGCTCACTATTTCCTCTTCTTCTAACTTCCCTCCGGCAACTCTTACATCCGATGCCAATGATTCAAACTTATGGATGAAATCCTTCAGAGGTATTTCGTTAGAAAATTCTAGTTTACGCCAAGCTTTTTGTGCAGTAACTAAGGACTTCATGCCCTTCTTCTCATAAGTTGTACTGAGTGTATCAATCATTTCCCTGGCAGTCTTTTTGTCCTTTATCATGGTTAATATGCTGTCAGCTAAGGTCTGCACTATAAGATTTCTGGCCTTTACATCCCGTTTGAGAAATTCGGATCTATCAGAAGCTGCAGGCACCGCCTCTTCCAACACCGAAAGAACCTCGTGTTGTTCAAGTAACAACCTAACTCGAAATAGCCAGTTCGTGTAACTATTAGTACCATCGAATGGTTTTATACCCATGAGTATAGCTCTGGTCGCTAAAGACTCCATATTTCGATGCACGAACTATAATTTTGAACTCAAATTAAAATAAGACAAAATGTCTTCCAATACTTTTCACAAGCAAACTCACGTGCTCCAATTTCCAGTCCCAATCCGTAGTCCACAGGGTGCTGGGCCCATAACCACTTAATGAGGGCTATGAAATTAAGTAAAAAGTATTCTTGAGTTCACAACAGCTATTTATTAAATATTTTAGGAACAACAAACTTATTACATGACGCCATTACTAGACAGGCATTTTTTAGAGAGAGGGACAGAGTCATGTATAGCATAGACACTTTAAATGTCACAGAGTAATAAACACACAGATAAATTGCTAACAACACATAATAATAATATTATTGCATTTAACTAATTGAATGTCTGTTAAGGCCATCTATTTTATCATTAAAGCGCAGATGCACTTTATATAGACAGCTCATACACAGCTATATACTTATTTTCTAACAATGAAAAGGATGATACTAATATTTTACTTATTTATAAACGATGAGAAAGTAACAGAGTTCAAATACACATAAATTACCTTTTTAATATTAAGTAAATAGCTAATTAGATATTTCGGATTTTTGTACAACAAACTTTTGTGCTCAATGAAAGTGACAGTTCTAAACAAAAATTATTTTTGTTCAATGCAAAACATCAATACAAGTAGGTAACTAAATGAAACTGCATAGACGTAACAGTTGCAAAACATTAGTCGTAGATAAAAATATATTTAACTAGATGATGCCCGCGACTTCGCCCGCGTGGATCAAGGGTTTTCATTCCAGCAGGGACCCCTATAATTTCCCTGGATAAAAAATAGCCTATGTTTTTCCCCGGGATGCAAGTTGCAACCTATCTCGGTATCTTTCATCAAAATGGGTAGAAAAGGCGGGCCGGAGCGTAGCAGACAAACACACTACAACATTTCTATTAACCTTGTAAGTGTGGATACGATCTGCACTGATAATACCCAGATATGTGGTTGTAAAACACTATTTTGGATTTGGGGAAATTCAAGTATCACTTCTAGCAACTTACAAAAAAATTAGCAGTAAGAGCACAGACATACAAGCCAAAGGTTTTGTCAGACGTAGTCTATTCCTAATTCCATGGTCTTGTTTTCCCTGTATATTATTATACTCTTTGGTCTTGTTCATTGATCTTATGGGCTTGTTATCAGTCGTGTCAACACCACAGATAGTTATTTGTACAGCCGAGCGATCGCGTAACTTCTGCAACAATCATTGTTACAGTATCAATTGTTGTAATTGGCTGAATTTATGGCATTCTTGCTGCGTCAATGGATTATGTCCAATAGTGGAAGAGTGTTAACCAATCAGAGGTGATTGCGATGTATCAATGATTGATGCAGAAGTTACGCGATCGCTCGGCAGTGTCAACACTCAACTGTCAATCCACCAATCAATCAAAAAAAACAAACATTGTTGATTGAAATTAGTCGACGCTATCAATAACATTATACTAAAATGTTCTGATATCTTAATTTTCATTGGCAAGCTTTGTGATGGGCGTACCTCAAATCTGAGTTCATACGTATTAACTAACAATGCACCTATGTATTCATGTCATGTAATCTGTTCGTTAAAAAAATTGTGTGGGGTGCTAGGATTTAAACTAATAAGCCTAATAAATCTAAATACAACACTAAGTATACTTACATTGATTTATTGAGGTAAGTTAATCTCTATTAATAAACTCACAAGAAATCAGTGTTCACAGCTGTTTTACTGTTATGTAGGTACTAACCTAAGTACAGTGTTATTATTAGGTTCTTTCTGCCACGTACCTCCCTACCTGAAAATTATGGAGCCAGCTCCCACCAGTTCTGTTCCCTCCTACTAGCCTCGCATGCTTGTTATTTCCACTACCATACCTAACCAAAAAATATTGTATAACAAATCAATATGCAAAGCAAAAAGCAAGCCCACAAAACCCTTAAAACTATAATATAGGGCTATCCAAGGAAGGGGGTAATCAAATTCCTTTAAAGCTGACAACACATTGGTTTCTATTTCCTTTGGTACCTAGGTACTGGGAATGTTCATGGGCGGCGATTATCATTTCAAATCAGACGACAACTAGTTTGCTAGCTAATCATATTAAAAAAAAAATTCAAGCTTTTACAGCAAAATTTTTGTTTAGTTTTCTTCTAGTCTCTATTTCTTGTGCAAAACCGACTAGCTGGATGGCCCTATTCTTTTCAGAAAATTTATATTGAATTATTATAATCCTCCATCCATCTACTGCTCCCATGGGATTTTTAAAAACTTGACAAATCGTCTACTTTTTAAGAAATTAGAAGCAACCATGCTTTGGCTAAGCATTCTGTTGAACACACTAATATTATAAAGGCGAAAGCTTGTATGTGTGTTTGTATGTTTGTTATTCTTTCACACAAAATCTACTGGACAGATTTGGCTGAAATTTAGAATGGAGATAGATTATAAGTACCCAGCATTAACAGATAGACTTCTTTTTATTCTGGAAAATTAAAGAGTTCCCACAGGAACCAAAAATCTCAATCCACACGGACGAAGTTGCAGGCATCAGTTAGTAGTTAAAATATAAATAATAAAAAATTTAAATGCATAGCTGAATCTAGTACGTATTGTTAACCTTACAAGTCTTGGAACTGTGACAATCATTGTTCTTCTAACTTCAATTGAAAATAATTGGTACTTTGGATGCTAATTTATTTGATAAAAGATAGTCTGTGTGGTCTTAAGAATTAGAGTTCTCAGTTCAGTAGGACATATAATTTATAACTTTTCTTTATTTTTATTTAAAAGTTGTGATGTGTTACTTAGGGTAAAGAATCACAAAAACCCCTGATTAGTGCAGTCAATTCTAACCAAACTAGTATAATTAATACAAGAGATTTTTTTAACGCTCAACGGTTTACCCCGATTTTGATGAAATTTGGCTTGGAGGTGGGTTACATCCTGGGGAAGAACATAGACTACAATTTTTATCCTGGAAAATTAAGGAGTTCCCTCGGAATGAAAAAGCTTAATCCCCACAGATGAAGTAGTGGGCTTAGTAATAAATAAAATACAATGTATTGATGAAGTTCTTAAATAAATCCTTATAATATTTTTTTCCATTTCAGAATTTACTGTAATATTACATGAAGGACCCTGATTAAATATTACTAACAAATATATCCAAATGCCTAAATGGTTACCAATACATAAGCTTTTACAATTAAGGCTAACCAAATATGCCTGGATCATTCTACTTCTTATTGCAATCATACAATTCTTTGCTGCATACGGATATTACAAATATGATCATTTGGAAGAAGAGAACTTGACCAAATATTTGTATAAACATTTAAACCCAAAATTTGTGAAACAAAAATCAAAACCCGAATGTAAATATGAGCGAATACTTCAAAGTACAAAGTCGCTGCATACTTGGGAGGTTACAAAGAAGTTTGATAATTTTGTACCTAAAGGTATAATGAATGGAAGCTATGCCCCTGAGGATTGCAACCCTAGTTTAAGTGTTGCCATACTAGTGACGTATAGAAAAAGGCAGAATCAATTGGATATATTTATACCATACATGCACAATTTTTTAAGGAAACAGAATATACATTACAAGTAAGTGCTATATTTTTGTGAGTCTTTGCTGTTTCATGTTTTAAACTATTTATTGCTTCAGTCTATTGGTTTTCTTTCTTTAAAATCTGAGTTTACCATAGTTGGCCTAGTTGCGAAAACTCATATCAGTAGATTGCAATTGTTAAGCAACGTTGACACACATCATTAACTAGATGAGTGACCAAATTTGGCCTTTTCTTTGCCTCTGTGCCTCGAAGAGCCCGTTAAAAGCCGTCGGTCCCGGTTATTATCACTAACAACTGTTAATAATGGTTAGAAATCTAAGCGTTGAAATGGTACTCTTAGTTGAGTTGTATGCAGAAGGACCTGGGAACCCACCACATTAGTATCCCAAGATAACCCCTGCCATTATGTGATTAATGGAAATGGGTCACAACCCTCAGCAATAAGGAATACGATGCAGAGAGAGTTTATTACTGTAAAATATTTGTTTAATAACACTGAATGCTGTTGAGTGGAAAACGAAAGGTAAAATGATGGATCAATCTCGCGGCAGCTGATGCCTTGAACTAACAAATACCTAATAAACTCTACTCATTTTGAAAGCTCTTTTTTCATCATGCCAACTGACAGGTATAGGTTTCTCTCTCTGCATCGTATTCCTCATTACTGAGGGCCGTGACCCCATTCCATTAATCACATAATGGTAGGTGTTTTCTTGGAATAATAATGCGGTGGGTTCCCACATCCTTCCGCAGGCATGTATAGCTATGCATATACTTTTTCAGAATATACGTCATCGAACAGCAAGACGATAAACCATGGAACAAAGGTCTATTATACAATATTGGAGCGAAGCAAGCAATCGCAGAAAACTTCCCCTGCCTCATCCTACACGACGTAGACTTGCTGCCGCTGGATGAAAGCAACTTATACGCATGTCTGCACCAGCCCAGGCATATGAGCGCTAGTATTGACAAGTTTAGATTTGTCCTGATCTACAAGACTTTGGTAGGAGGCGTATTAGCTATAACGTCTGATCAGTATAAACAGTTGAACGGTTTTTCGAATCGGTTTCAAGGCTGGGGCGGTGAAGATGATGATTTAGCTACCAGGATAATGGAAAATAAATTAAATATTTGGAGGTAATTATGATTTGACTAGATTTTGCCCGCGACTTTGTCGCAGTGGATTAAGCTTTTTTTATATTCCTGTGGAAACTCCTTAATTTTCGGGTATAAATATGTCTTTCCCCCATATGCAAACTGTCTCTGTGCCAAAGGGGTTGTTTCATCTTGGGCCAGGTACTTGTACAGTATTCCAAAAAATAGTATAAAATCATAGAAAACAAAATAAAATATGCTTTTTGCAGTATTACAGTTATTAAGAGGTACAAAAATAAATTGTTTAATTAGATACTTATGTAGAATAGCAACTCTCGCAGCGCATCCATCCATTCATCTGACTGCTGTTGGATATTTTAAGGTTCTTCTTCTTTTCTTATCTATGGCCTTTAGTACTGCGGTTTGGTGGTCCGCAGTAATTCCGCCAGTGTCAACGTTAACTTGGAGACAACAACGTGTAAATTGCTCGGTTCTTGAGATTCTTGAGAGACTTCTCCTTTGTTAGACCTAGACATCACCAGGACAACACATATATACTATAATTTTATATATATAGATAATTAGTATAGGTAGTAGATAGTTAGTTTAAGTAAATTATTATGAAGTGACCAGGAAAATTCAAAATGTCAATCACCAGGGCTACTAAACATTGAACATGGATGTTAAAACATTTCCTACAGTTTAATATCATAGCAGTTTATATAGTTACATAAACTTCTCAGCACTAAAGGGTCTGGGAAAGAAAGGAGATATGGGAAATAGATTGGGCGAGGGATACTTTGGGGTAGTATATCGTACAGAGATGTGGGATGTTTGGTGCAATTAAAAAATATATGCTCCACTGTGCCCTCATCCAGACCGCACTCACAAAGCGAGCTATCTCTCACCCTAATTTTATTTAGAAACACCGGAGTACAAACGTGGCCCAGTCGTAGTCTACATAAAACAGATATTGTCCTCCTGTTCAGTTTTTTAAATTTAAAAAACCAAGGTTTAATGGGAATGTCAGGCTGAATGTGTCTATAATGTTTAGCTGTATTTAATTGTGTATTTTTCCACCTTGCATTCCAGTTTTTATACATGTAGTTTTTAGCCAAAGGAATGATATCTCTTGCAAAGATTTTATTATGTGTTGGAGACCCAATTTGGGATGCTTGCCTAGCCCACATATCCGCCTGTTCATTCCCATGTATACCTTTATGTCCTGGTATCCAAGCTAATGCTATATCTAAGCCGTTATAATGGCAGTGGTGGAGTGCCTCTTTAATATTTAGTATAATTTGGAAGTTCTGAACTTAATTTTTGAAAATATTACCCATTATTGCTTGCAAGCAACTCTTAGAATCCGATAGTATCAAGACCTTATTCAGGCTGTGGGATTTAATGTATAGCAATGCTTCGAGAATGGCAGTGGCTTCTCCAGTGAAAACTGATGTTTGAGGAGGACTTCTAAACAGGAGGACAATATTGTACTTGGGGATCCAAACCGCCGAACCAACATTATCATTCTCCGTTAATTTAGACGCATCAGTGAAGACTAGCAACCATTCTTGCCAGTCTTGATCCAAGGTTTGGCATAGTTTCCTATTAGCTTCATTTTCGTTTTTGGAAATACCAAAATCCAGTCTTATATTAGGTTTGAAAATCAGAGCATCGAAATTACAGTCAAATAAAGGAAAAACAGGTGATTGAGATATTTGATGCGGCAATTCTTTACATCTTCTGTAGCTTTCTACTAATCTAGGAGGGTCTTTATTTGCCCAATAGTCCTCAGTGATGACCTTCTGTGCCATTGAGTCAAGGCAAGGAAGCAGTGGGTGGGATTCCACTTGTATATGCTTAAAAACAAACCGATCTGACAGATATTGTCTCCTTAAATCTAAAGGAGGATCTACACATTCCGTCATCAAAGCTATTTTAGGGGAGGATTTCATAGCTCCCAGGATGATACGTAGACATTTTGCCTGGATTTTGTTGAGCTTCTCTAAGCCCTCTTTATTGCAAGGCTCAAAGATAAAGGACCCATAGTCAAAGTGGCTTCTAACTAGAGCATTGTATAGCAGTTTCTGGCAGTATGGATGGGAACCCCACCACACTCCAGAAAGAGCTCTCATTATGTTGACGCCTTTTTCACACTTTTGAGCTACATAATTGAAATTGTGAGTACCTGTTAATTTTGAATCAAGTATAACACCTAAGAATTTCACTGCGGAGTCAACTTGGATTGTCTGGCCTTCATACCTTATCTCTATATCTGGGATGGTTCTTTTCCTAGAGAAGACTACAGTTTTGCTTTTAGAGGGGGAGAGACTCAATCCATGATCCTCTAGCCATATGCTAAGATGGTACATGGCAGAGTTTAAATTTATTGCTGCATCCTGAATTGAGTTACTTGAAACATATAATGCCAGATCATCTGCATATTGCAGAGTCTCACAAAAACTGTTAACGGCCAGTTCTAAGTCATATGTATAAATATTATACAAAAGAGGGCTAAGTACAGATCCTTGTGGGAGCCCCTTCCATATAGTCCTAGGTGACATGAGTTCGTCATTTATCCGTATTTTGATAGATCTAGCCATGTACAGATTTGTGACAAAGTGTACAATCCTCTCAGGAATACTCAGATTGAGCATTTTGCGCCTGAGTAGTGGAAGATTAACACTATCATAGGCCGCGGAGATGTCTAGAAAGACCCCTACCAAGTAATCTCCCCTTGTAAAAGCAAGGCGTATGTTGGTAGCCAGCATGCTAAGACTGTCCATGGTGCTTCTACCCTTTCGGAAGCCAAATTGGGTTTTTCCCAGAATATCCCTACTCTCCACAAACCATTCCAGCCTATTCTTAATCATGTGTTCCATCACCTTGCACAGAGCAGATGAAAGAGCGATGGGGCGGTATGAGTTCGGCTCTGAGGGATCCTTCCCCGGTTTTAAGATTGGCAACACCACCTGAGTTTTCCAGGACTCTGGTATGCTGCCTGACAAAAATATTTTGTTTAGTATATGAAGAAAATATGTCTTACCAAAAGTATTCAGGTTTTTTATAAATGAGTAGGGGATGCCGTCTTCCCCCGGTGAAGAGTCCCTCAGATCTCCTAACACTGTTTGTAGTTCATCGATGGAAAAAGGTTCATCTAATCTGTGCAGAGATGTAGGTGCAATTGTTGTTGGGAAGTGTTCTAGGTCTGGAACAAAGGGTGGGGCAAGCTGTCTTTCGAAATTATATAACCATGGGGATGGGTCATTGGAGGAGGGGGATCCTGGATTCCTAGATCCTCTAAACCTCCCAACACTCCGCCAGACCGTGGCAGAGGGGGTCCTGGGTGATAAGCTCTCACAGAAACCTTTCCAGCCTTTATTTTTTTTTTTGGATAGGGTTCTTCTGGCTTTGGCAGAGTTTTTTTGAAAAGTAAGAAAATTTTCAATGCTCATGTTGCTGTTATATTCTAGCTCCGATTCATCTCTTAGCCTCACCACAGATGTGCACTCTGAGTCCCACCAGGGAGGAGACATGAATTTTTGTCTACTTTGTTTAATGGGAAAGTGTTTGTCAGCGGCAGTCACAAGTGCCTGTTGTTAAAGTTGTGTTGTATAAACCATTTTCCAAGGTCAGTGGTTCCATTTGGGATACGAGGCCATCCACTGTATCAGAGTAAGCACTCCAGTCTACATTGTTGAGCCTATATTTTAAGAGGGGCTTTGGAGTAGGTGCTGGAGATATGTGATGAGTTATATGGAGCAGAATTGGGTAGTGGTCGCTCCCATGAGAGATCCTGAGGATCTCCCAGGACATATTGTTTGCAATGCTAGGTGAGCAGAGTGAGAGATCTGGGGCTGATTGGGGGTTTTGTCCAGGGTAAACTCTATGCGTTGGAGACCCATCATTAAGGACACATACGTTGATCTTATCAAAAATATCAATTAGGTTATAAGAAAAAGAGTCACAGTGATATGATCCCCATGAAGTATGGTGGCAGTTGAAATCGCCTAGTATGATCACTGGGGCAGGGAGTTGAGAGAGAAGGGCTAATAGCTCTGCTTCGAGGTTAGGATTAGGGTGAGGGATATAGATGGATACAAAGGTTTTATTTAGAACTCTAGCAGCAACAACATTGATTTCTTGTGAGTGCTGTGGTAAAGGAAGGAGAGAGTATATTAGAGTTTTCTTAATAAACAGAGCACAACCACCATATCCATCGGCTCTGTCATCCCGGAGGCAGGCGAGGCCCGGTATCCTAAAAGTGGACCCCTGCCTCAGCCATGTCTCCGAGACAGCAGCGATGGCAATGTGGTGTTTTTTGAATAATGTTGTAAGTTCATGCTTTTTATTTTTAATGCTTCTACAGTTCCACTGTAGGATTGGAGTTGACTGTGGCATTGTGTGTTTTAGATAGGTCAGTTAATTTAGCAATTTTTTCAGCAACGTTGTTCGGTATGTTATTGTTTGGTTTAAGTATACAATTGTTCAATAATGCCAAAAGGATTTCCATAAGATCCTCGTTGGTGACAGATACTGAGTGATTTTTGAGGGCACCTCCGTTTGCAGAGGGAGAGGGCGGAACACTAATAATAGAATTGTGAGTATGTCTGTCAAAGCCTTTAGAAGGTGCTGGTCTAGGTCGCGGGGAGGAGAAAACAGTTTTTCTGTGAGATCTAGATGGTGCAGAAGCAGCAGGGTTCCTGCCTATAGGGACTTCTAGCACTGGGGTGAATATTTCATTTGATACATCTGAATAAGGTTTGCGAGTCTGAGGAACTTGAGTAGAAGCCTCTATGTATGAGATATTGTTTTCGGACATGATCAATTTGATTTTATGTTGTCTTTGGTGTTCAGGGCAATCTTTGAGCGTGGCTAAGTGTTTTCCCTCACACAAAATACAGAATGTTTCCGCTTGGCAGCCGTCACCGGTATGATCTTTGCCACATCTGTAACATCTGGGTTTGCTCCTGCATATATTTTTGGTGTGGCCAAATCGGCAGCAATGGTGGCATTGAATAGTGGGGAGGAGATACTTTTCCACTGCCAAAGAGGTATAATAAGCGTATACATGTTTAGGTAGGACTTGTCCTCTGAAAGTTATAACAACCGATTGGGTGGGGACCCATGATGGGATGCCGTCTGTAATTACCTTGCGGTTTAGTCGTCTTGCTTTTAAAACAACCCCACAGTTCTCTGGGAGCTCTAGGGCCTCCACCAGTTCGGTCATGGACCATTCCCTGGGAACTCCTCTAATGAGTCCCATGCGGGTAACTTGATATGTAGGTACAGATGCGTTGAGTTTATTTTGAGTTAAACAAGGGTGTTGGAGGAATGCATTTGCATCTCCACTGGTTTTAAATTCAACTGCGATTCGGTTCCTACCTACTGATTTTACACCGTCTCGAACTATGTTGCTTATGTTGTTTCTGGTTAATAGCAAGCCTATTTTAATTGGTCTCAATGTTAGTCCGGCAGCAGGGTCCGGTTCCACTCTGGTGATGTGAACAATGAAAGGGCCTACGTCATTTAGGCCGTAAGTTCGGTCTAGAATAGCCAGCGATGGGTGAGTGTAAATATTTTGGATCGAATCCATCGACGATTGGCTGAGGTCAGTGTCAGCTCGCTTTGTGGGTTGCCTTACGGGTTCCGCGGCACGTTTTTTGGGCCGTTCATTTGTTAGGGAGGGATCGGGGCCTGTTTGATCCGGAGGATCCCCTGGGCTATCCACCTCCATCACTTTCTCCTCTCATGCACATAACACAAATACAACACAATTACTCACCAAACCCCACCACCAAGTCTCAAATAGAAACGAAAAACAAAAACCACACAGAAAACACGTGCTTTCGCCAGATAAGTGACGGACGGATTTTAAGGTTAATTCCCATTTCTCAGGTTATTTTTATGTCAAATGTCATCAGGACACGTGTAATATACGTCAATGTCAAAATGGACGCATGTTTTGGCGCTTTTATTTTGCAAAATAATTTCGCATTGTACCTCGTAAATTGAACTTCTTAGTAAGAAAAAAATGTTACTATTTTATGACCCCAAACATTTTAAAATACCGTACAAATACCTGGCCCAGGCTCCATATAAATTTGAAACAACCCCCTTTCATCTAAATCCATTGAATAAATGGGCTGTGAAAGCGTAGCAGATAAATAGATGCGGTTACACTTTCGCATTTGTAATTGTAATTTTGTAAATGATTTCTTTCACTGCAATAGCAGATTTACATCTCAAAAAAACTTTTTGTGATTTTTGATATTTTTTTTACAGATTTCCCTACTACATGTCACGCTATAAGATGCTCCTCCACAAGCAGGAAGCCAAGAACTCTGCCCGGTACGACATTATGAGTGAAAACACATCCAAAAGGAACAGCGAGAAAGACGGCTTGAACTCTGTACACTTTGAGGCCATTAGTGTCAAACCAACCCGCCTATTCACTTTGATAGGCGTCAGGGTATGATACAAAGTCTTTACTTATACTTATCTTTACTTACGTTATTACTTATCTTTACTTATTTTTAGTTTAGTATACGGTTTTACATCTCATTCTACATCAATAAATACAATAATGTCAAAGTAAAATGGACCTAATGCCTTTGATTTTGAAGTCTAAAATGCATTACAACCGATTTTAATTTCACAAGATGTTTTTTTACGCCACTACAAGTTAGCCCTTGACTGCAATCTCACCTGATGGAAAGTGATGATGCAGTCTAAGATGGCAGCGGGCTAACCTGTTAGGGGTATGGCAGTTATATTAAACCCATAATAGTCGGTTTCTACACGGCATCGTACCGGAACGCTAAATCGCTTGGCGGTACGTCTTTGCCGGTAGAGTGGCAACTGGTAACTAGTCACGGCCGAAGCCTCCCCGAAGCCTCCCAAGTTAGGTGATAATAAGGTCCAATTTACTTAAATGTTAGTGTTTAGACAGGATGAGAGGTAGAATCTTATTTACAGGTAACTTTGAGTGAGATTGCTTAGTCTGGAAATATTAAATAGATTAATAACCTCTCAACTGCAAAAATTGGCACAGAATATTATTAGTCACAATTGGCTATTTGACAGTTTTCGGAAAAATACTTAAAAATGTACGTGGGTTCATTTTATACCTCTTACAATGATTTTTTCTCAAAAAAAGCGTTATTTGTTAGAAAAAAATACATTAATTTTAAATTCGCGCGAAAACAGCCGGTCACGTGACATTTGCTAGCTGTGACGTCGTAGCTCTAAATAAAACAAAGCAAACTACGACGCTCCAAGTCATAAGTAATTTTGAGTGGAAAATTTACAGCTTTTTTAATAAAATTGTAAAAATTACAAGCTACAAGACGTGTGTAGAAATACTATAAATAATATTTAATTATTATCCTGACAAATTGTACCTATATAAACACATTCCTACAATATTATGTCATAAACGTCGAAAGCAACGCGAATCCACAAGTTTACCCCCTACCAAAAAGTAATCAAGGCGGCTAAAGAAGTTTTCACTTCAAGATTATTTTTAATTTTGGCCACCGGGTCAGTTAAGTAAGATTTTAGATTTAAGTCTTCTATGATACAAAATGCTCTACTATAGAAATTACCAGTAATTTTGAAATTCAAAGTTTCTGCAGTTAATTACCTACTTGTAAATCAAGGTTTACATTTGGCATATAATATGAAATATTCTACTTGCCATTTATATGAAATTAATATATGAAACTAGACTGTACTCGATTTAACCAGCTAAGTATAAGTCAAACCAGTCAGTATATTAATATTTTAATTCTAATAATAAGTTAATTATGTCAGTCACAACTGGCGTATTTTAGATTTTAAGTGCTACAAGTAACTCATCTAAGTGCTACAAGTGACTTAATAATAAATTGTAACGACTAGCACTAGGATAGAACCAAAAATAAGTCCATAATATCAGTCCCCATTTTATGACAGAACTAGCTGATGCCCGCGACTTCGTCCGCGTGGATTGAGGTTTTTCGGTTCCCGCGGGAACTCTTTAATTTTCCGGGATAAAAAGTAGCCTATGTGCTATTCCAGACTATAATCTATCTCTGTGCCAAATTTCATCCAGATCCGTTCATCCGTTGGAGCGTGATTGAGTAACAAACATACATCCATACATCCAAACTTTCGCATTTATAATATTTATTTGATTTACGTATTTGAGTCATACTTTGAAAGCAGTTTTCTAAAAGTCACCTTTTGCAATACCATTTTCCAATTTTTTTTTAATAAGTATATAGGCTAGCGCTTGGCTGCAATCAGACTTGCTTGCAAGTGGTGATGCAGCCTAAGGTGGAGCGCGCTTGCCTAGAAGATGCCTATTCACTCTCGATTTGAAGGTACCTATATTAAAAGAGGAGGGGAAAACGGAAGCCGGAAGAGCATTCCATATCCTAGCGGTTCGAATTAGAAACGAGGAAGCAAATCGCTTCGTAAGCGCTCGCGGAATTTCGACTGCGTAATTTTACCAGTTTTTTTTTAATTTACCCGATGTACCAATTTAAACAATTATCTTCAGTCAAAATCGGAAACGTAAGTACAATAGCCGCTAGCGTATTAAAAGTGTAGCAAAAAAAAATTGGGTAAATTCCACCGAATATTAGTTGTCAGATTAAGTAACAGCAGTTTTTTCTTTATTTTTTAACTGTAGACAATTGCAGATTATCTAAGACCAGCCCCGCATTGTATTGTATTGTAATTTATATATATGTTACTACTATAGTTTCTCTGAAGTTTAGTTTTTAAACATAAGTTGTTCCTATGAATGAATGTTAGTGAATTATCATTTATCCTGTACCAAAAAAAATTGTTTTTTTTTATTTTTTTTTTGTTTAAAAATTGGTTTTTTTTTGGCCTAAAAGTGGTTTACCTATTACTTATTTATTGCTAAGCATAATTTACTTAAACTACTTTCAAAATTAAGTTGTACACTCAGTATTTTTTTTATAGACTAGTTTTTAAGAAGGTTGTTTGATAGTGATCGTGTTTTTAGATTAACTTAAGTTTTTGTGGTAAAGTTAGCATTATTGTGTTCCTAAATATTTATAATCATCTATATTATTGTCAAAATGTGGATGCACTTATAAGAAAAATCAATTTGAAATGACGTTTTTTGATCTCGGATAAAAAATATTTAAATTACTTATATTTTGTAAAATTGAAAATCAAGTTAGACTAAGAAAATTACAATTTTTCCTTTGAGGAATAATTACAATATGAACTGAAGGGCATTAGAGAATCCTTGAAAAATTATCAGCTCAACCACGATTGCGAGTATGTATATTTGTAATTACAATTAATATTTTTACATTAAATGAATAAGGTAAGGTTTATAATTCTATAGTCACTTACATATTTCACTTTTTTGGCTCTGCTGTACAAAATAAAGTCGAAGCGAAACTTTTTGTCAGATTTTGTATAGTTCGCGCGCGAGTTGAAAGCAGAGCTCATGTATGGTGACACATACATTAGCTCTGCACTATATGTGACACATACCTCTGAACTATATGTGTGTGTGTGTGTGTCTTGTTTCACAAAGGTGGCATACATTTTTTTAATTTTGTAAACATTTTGTATGCGTGTAAGTATGTGTGATATTTTTCTCAAAAAAAATGATGTATCAAATAAGGTTAAATGTAAATTGAATAAATTAAATAAAAGTATTATTTGCATTTATTAAGATTTTTTATTTAATTAACTAAGAAGGACATTAAGATTTAAAATGGCTTACAATTGAATGTCGTGCAGTAACAATAACAATATTAGTTTTTTTAAATAAAAGCCTTATTCTAGAAGCTTCGGAAGGAATTCCTCCATCTCTCCCCAGTTGGAGCCGCTGTACATCGCTATAGGCAGAGTTTGAGCCATACCGAATACTTGGCCGCAATTTTCCATTGCGTTTTTGATGATAGCTGAAAATTACAAAAAGTATGCTATAAGTACTAGATGACGCCCGCGACTTCGTCTACGTGTTTAAGGTTTTTTAATAGGTACCTGTGGGAAATCTTTAGTATTCCGGGATTTATATTATCCTATACAAGGTTTCACACAGACAGACAAACTTTCGCGTTTTTTAACATGCATTTCAGTAGCATTTGTAACTGAGACAAAAAAAATACATAGTAAAATTATATACATAAGTAATTAATTTATAGTTAAAATATGGAAAATATAATAATTGGTAAAATATAGCAATCAGAATGTCATTGGAAAATAGAGTGTAAAACCAATAATAGGAGAATAAGTGAAATTAGAAAAAAATGGGTAACAACTGAATAGGAACAGAAGATGAATCACCAGCAGCTGTATCCAGGTCTTGATCCAGTACTTCCCACACCAGCTCGTCGTGAATCTGCAATAGCAAGTGTGCTTCCACTCGCGGCGAGGACTGTAGCAAGCAATCAACTGATAGGACCATCGCCATTTTGCATAAGTCTGCTGCGGTTCCTGGTCAAACCAATAATGTATTCTGTCATCAAAAATGCAAATCTGTTGAAGATAAATGATAAAAGGGCATGGATTTGACTCGCTCCAGCAATGCTTATAGGACTGCGCTTAACTTATGTATCTAGGTACACATTGATGTAATAATAGTAAATTATTTTTTTTCGAAAGAGCAACCACCGAGGCATTTCGAACTAGTGGTAAATTCACTCGACGATTGAATAGTTATTTGTGTTATATAGGGCCAAAGAAAATTTTTGGTCCCCGAGGGCGCTATTTTGAATTCAGAGCGAAGTGAAGGATTCTAAAGTAGAATCCTGAGCGTAGCGAGGAATTCAATATACGCCGCCCGAGAACAAAAAATTTAGCCCCGAGTGACACACACTATTTTTCATCATTACGTATGAGAAAAAGCTAGGAGTATCAACCTACTATGTATGGACATTACCTATACGTTTAAGCACCAATCAGAAGCACGAACGCGGACCAACCAGAAGATACTCCTATCAACCTTCTATGTATAGACTTTATTTACACACTAATCTAAAGCACGAACGCGGACCAATCAGAACAGAGAAATGAAAAGTCCTATGGGCCTAAAAATTACATTTTGCTCCCGCTGTCCTCTGAAGCCAATATTAGTTTTTCGAATAGGTATGATGAAAAGCACTTTTAATACTTTTATTTGAACAAAAAAATATTATTTTGCTCTTGCTCTTTTGAAAACATTAATTTACAATTAGGTAGGTACATCAATGTGTAGATAATATACTCGTATAAGTAACCGCAGTCCTATGCATTGCTGGAGCGCGTCAAATCCATGCTCTTTTATCATTACATAATCTTCATAAATAGAGAAATGAAAAATTGCTAAACTTTCAGGCGTCGCTATTTGGAAACGTCCCTCCTTACCTTGTATGATAAAGTTGACGGCTTGCCTCTCAGCATGGGACTTGGCTTGGAAGTCAGAGCTGGTGATGTTCTTGAAGGTCCTGGCTCTTCCGCTGGCGGTGGTGAGGCGCGCTTCCTGCCTGGAGCACTGCGCTACTACTGACCTACCGAAACTCTTCAATGATGGAAACGTTCCTAGTGAGGATATTCAAAATAGTAAGTGGACAGAAAAGGGTTCTTCTTGCTTAGGATAAAGAACCGACACCGCATGACAACTGGCATAACTGGGATTGCCTTGTTATTTGCAAAGCTGCAGCATTTTCCCAAATTGTAGGAATAGCAGATAAGCACCAAAATTAAGATGGGTTATGGAGGAACTGCAACACCCAAGGTGTTACCCATATTCCGTTACGCTTAACCTATTAGACTATTACCAAGCAACGATGCTAAATTGCGTAAAAAAACTATGACATCGCTAATCAAATTGGTATGGGTGGTGTAATTTGTTCCAGAACCATGACGTACCAAGTACCAACGTGTTGTTATAGGTGTAAAAATGAGTACTGAACTGTTAAAACTGGTCATGATGGAGAGCACTTGATCGTAGCCGAGGTTGAGGATCTCCGCGAGCTTGCGCGTGCCCGCGCCGTATAGGCTCGCGTATACGATGCGCTTGGTGCGCTCGCGGTCTTCCGGGGACACCTCGGTCTCCGGCTTGTTTAGCCTGCGAACCAGATAACACCATTTGGTGCCCTAATACATCATGGATACTACGCCCTAATACTACTATGCATGGAATGCATGGAACTTGGAAGTTTTTTTTAGGGTTCCGTACCTCGAGGAAAAAGGAACCCTTATAGGATCACTTCATTGTCCGTCTGTCTGTCTGTCTGTCTGTCAACCACATTTTTCTAGGGAACGCGTGGCGGTTATCAAGTTGTCTACGGTCCCTTGGAGCTATAAAATCAAGCTTCTAAGATATACTCGTGTGTTCTAAGTCAACACAATCAAAATACGGCCATTTAAGCTGCATATTTTGCAAGGTCTCACAACGCAAGTATAGGAAAAAATCCGCAAATCGTTAATTATGGTTCCGTACACATAGGGTATAAATTGTTTGTCAGGCGCTACCAGTGTAGCGCCATAATATTGTAATTTGTAAGCCAGTTATTTCACAGCTGATTACGTGTTGGTATGACATCTTCCTTGACATTTACTAAAATAATTTATATTGTGTGGTGGTACGGATTACGGAAACCTTTGTGCGCGAGTCTGACTCGCACTTGACCGGTTTTTTTAACCGACATTTAAAAAAGGAGGAGATAACTACTCAATTCAAATAATTTTTAAATTATGTTCACTTGTTTCTAAAGCTAAGCTGGAATTTGAAAAACCTACAGTTTAAATAAAAATAAGTACCTACCTAAGACTAGCTGATGCGAGTGACTTCGTCCGCGTGGATTGAGGTTTTGTGGTTACTGGTTTCCGCGGGAACTGTTTAATTTTCCGGAATAAAAAGTAGCTAATGTGTTATTCCAGACTCGCTACCTCTGTCCAAATTTCATCCATTTCAACATTTCATCCGTTCAGCCAATCTGGCGTGATTGAGGAACATCCATCAATCCATCCATCCAAACTTTCGCATTTATGATATTAGTGTAGAATCTACACTGTAGATCTTTAGATAGAACTTACCACTTAGCAGCCAGCACTCTGAACAAATCCGGGCTCTCCAAAGCAGAGAGCAAGCCTGAGTCCGCCGCGGCGTGGGCGAAGACTCTACACTCGATGTGCTTGAAGTCTGCCGCTAGGAAAGTGTACCCAGCCCTTGCCACGTATACGGAGCGGAAGTTCAGGGTCTGGTTGCCTGATAACATCAACTCGTTACAACTTCCAAGAATTATCCAACGATGCGTTTGACGATAATAATGTTAATATGATGCCTATGCATAACTAAAATTATACATCAATGTGCCTATGTCATAAATAAATTATTTCTTACTGATGATTCAATAGAGAGGGTCTTATGAAAATATCTAAAATTCACATCCTCCTTCCGTTCCGTTCCAGTTTTAGGTTGTAACTATAGATTTTTTGATGACGTCACAACTATGTAGGTATTTCATTCAAACTTCCGTAGAGGCGCGATTTTAAGTTTGATAAAGAGTTGCTGATTTGATTGAGTTGTAAAGTACCAAATGCAGGTCATCCATGCGTCTTAGAAACTAGTCCAAGGTTGAAGTACGCTAGCCCCGAAGTTACTTATTCATTTTTGCCTAGAAGGTACTCGTAAGTCATATGTGGCAGAAAATACGTACGGTACTCCATAAGGACAACGAGCGTAAATGATAGAAATAGACGCAGGAATATTTTGGAACAGGTATAAGTGCTAAAAGCATTTTCGAGAGCGCGCCATCAAACACGGTCCTCTGCCTTCCTCATCCACCCGTTTCCCGCCATCTTCTTTAGGCATCATCTCTAAAAGGCCTATGGCCTATGTCCAGCAGTTGATGCATACAGGCTGGTGGATGGATGAAGTGCTAAAAAAGAGCTGTTTCGCCGTCGATGACGATAAGCAGTACCTACTACTCACCTTTATCATCATGTTCGGGGAATAGCACCAGGTTGAACGGCATCTTAGGAATGGCTTGAAGGTTTGGGTTGTTGGACGCAATACGGCCCGTGGCCGCCGCTGTTTGGTCCCTAGCAGATTGTTTAAAATGTCAGTTTGAAGGATGAACTCTGACTGACAAATCTTTCAAATTTTTGGGTCCAGTAACTTGATATTTTTTTTATTTTTTAATCATTATAGGCTTACGCTTGACCACAATCACACCTGATGGGAAGTGATGATGCAGCCTAAGATGGGACGCGCTTGCCTAGAAGATGCCTACTTACTCTTGATATAAAGATACCCGGATTGTAATTTTGGTTCTCCTAAAAAAGATTTTCAGAAATTACACCCGAGCGAACCTGGTGGGTGGTGGGTGAGGGAACTAGCCAAATGTCAGGGAAATAAAATATACATGAATCTCTGTTTATCAAATATTTAAAAGAGATGAGAAAATACCCTGTACCAAATCTGCTATTTCTTCTTGTCTCATTGGTTAAGTTTACTATAAGGCATTGAAATCATAATTTACCAAGTAGGCCTAACAACTCCATCTCGGACGTGCTGCGCAATCCCGGCGAGGAATGTCGCGTGAGCTTTGTGTAAGTGACGGTATTCCAGGATCAGCTTTGGTAGTGGATGCACTGTGATTAGCGAACGCAACTGTGGTATTAAACGGACAACACTTCAAATAATTACTATTATTACAACAGGAACGAAGAGTAAAAACAGTTTGATTAAAGTTTAAACTTCCAAGCAAATGTTTATGTGGCGCTGGCGGTAGTATTATTGTAGTATTGGACGCTTTGAGCTAAATTAGCCCTAGAGCAGTCGAAAGAATTATTGTAAGATTGACTTCATTGAGCCAAAATAGGTAGTTTTGGCGTAGTTGGTAAGATGATGGTGATTATTGGAATCTCATGTACTCATACTTTGTGCATGGGGTCTTGCTGCTTACCATTGCCTCTGATGTAGACTTAGCCCCCTGGCAAATTGTCTCCCTTATCTTAATATTTGACGTGGTATCAAGCTTCAACTCCTCATAGATCAAGGCTCGCACTTGCACCGCAGAGTTTATTTGGAAAACCTTGCCGGCTGCTTTGTGACACTGGCTCTCAATTTCCCTTAAACGAGTCAGTAAAATTTCCTCCATTGACTTTAGTTTGGTTATGTCCACGGATATACCTCGATGTTCCATACCTACCACAATGAAAGGGTAGTTAGCGAGTCGCGAGTGTTTATTCTTATAAACACTAAATATACACAGTAAATTATCAAAGACTAGAAGATTCGCATTGATAGTCTAGCATGATAGCTAGCTCTTTCCTGCGTATCAAGCCAGCTGTCTATCTCGTGATTAAATTATACCACCATTATTTTATTGAAACCACGTCATTTTTAGATTCTTGGCAAGAAAGCATGTTATATTTTTCTGTTCTGTATAAAAGTTTAAAGAGTTCTATATATTGCATATCCAAAATTGAAAAATATTTAGCTCAGCAGCTGAATGATAGATTTTGATTGCCAAAGAAAGCAAACGCGGGTGGATGATAAAACCAATTTGGTATGCTTTACCGTGTTATTCCCACAGCTAGGTTGAGGCATTTTTATTTGATAAACAAAGTTCAGTTATTATCTGCAGATAATAGTTAGAGCTATAAAAACCTGACACCAATAAAAATAACAACAGATCAGCTGACCTGATATAATTGGTAGGATCTTCATTTCAATGTCAACAAAGACCTTCCAAAGTCCTTGCTCCAACAGTAGACTCTTCAGCTTTGAAGAACATTCCTTGAGAAGGGTCATGTACCAAGCCACTTTCTGTAACGTGCATTCTGTGGCGATTGTATATTTCGCACTGTAGCCGATTAGCTTCTGCATTTCGGAGAAATTTTCTGGTGGCTCGTCAGGATTTATTAGACTAGCGCCGATCTAACAAAATATACAGCAATTTCCAAGTGAGTAATGGATTTTGATCAATCATGTTAAAATCCATATTAATATTATAAATGCGAAAGTGCGTCTGTCTGTCTGTCCGTCCGTCTGTCTGTCTGTCTGCTACGCTTTCCCGGCCCATTTTTTCAACCGATTTTGCTGAAATTTGGTATAGAGGTAGGTTATATCCCGGGGAAGGACATAGGCTACTTTTTATCCCGGAAAATTAAGGAGTTCCCGCGGGAATCAAAAACCTTAATCCACGCGGACGAAGTCGCGGGCATCATCTAGTGATGAATAAGTTTTGGAGAGCTGCTAATAATTTACCTTCGTATCAATAATATTGAAGCCATTTGGCTTGAGGTCGTATTGATTCATAAAATACACCAAAGAACTTTTAGCATCGAAACTAATAATTGTATTATTTGATAAGATTCGATAGAGAGCATTTCTGAAAAATAGCCAAACATGATAAAGCTTTATATAAAAATACCCTGAAAAAGAAAATGTATTCTTGGAAGAAATCAACTTACGTGATGCCATTCACTTGACCTTCTATGTAATAAAAGGTATCTTGGAACGCGAGCATGATCCCTTCAGGAGAACAAGTGTCGTCGGTGTGCTGGCTATTGAGTTGGCAATAGCCATTGCTGTTGATAAATATTGTAAATTGATAAAACATTCCAATAATTTTAGATGGAATAATAAGAAAAATAACGCTCATTAAATGGTTAACGAACTTGTGTTCACACGGATGAACATTTTTTTTAAAATACAAGATAAAGATATAATTAAAAAGATGTACCAATAGTTGGATCAAAATGCAACGGACGACATATGCATGCAAATAACAGTTTCTTAGCTGTTCCATTATTATTGATCAGAGTTCAAAAGTAATTCATAGATTTACCTGTAAACCAAAGTCATTACACCTTCGTCTTCTTCAAGCTTTTCTAAATGACTTATAATTGTAAAAATATCAATTAAATTATTTATAATCACTACTTTATACGTTACATCCTCCACTGGTATCTGTGATTTTATTGGCACCACAAATTTAGGTTTAGCTTTTTTCTCTTTAACTACTTTGGTATGAGGTTCCTTTATAGGTTCAGTTGTTTCCTTAAATTTAGGGTTTTCTTTAATTTTCTTCACATTAGGTTTGGTTACTGCTTTAAATATAGGTACTTTTACAGATCCTTTTTCTAAATTAACATAGTTGTTGTTGCTATCTGCCAAAGTTTTATGATCATGTTCAGTAGTTATTTGATCTTCAACACATTTCTTAGGTTTTTTATATTTCATTATTCCATCTTTATTGGCAAGTTGTGCTTGGATAGACCTTTTGTTCTTCCTTTCTTTCCTAGTAGTTACATCAATTTTTGATTTCCTATTATTCTGATCATCTACTGGTATGGTCATTTTATCAAATTTTTTAGTCTCTTCGTTTTGAAAACTGTCAATATATTCTTCAGTCACAATATAACTAGGATCATTTAACCAATTTTTAACAGTTGTTGTGTATTTTTCTTTGCGGAAATTCATTTTTTGATTATTTTTCTCAGGTGCAACAAGTTTTGTCTGTTTAACGTTTGCATTAGAATTTTTTGATTTGGGTTTTCCTTTTTCGGTTAATTTTTCATCGTTAGTATTCGTTAATTCAAGTTTGGATGAATATTCTTTATTATTGACTGTTTCCAGAGCTGATACCATATTAGATAGATCATCTTCTTTATTTGTATCTTCCAAATATTGCAAAATATCGGTGTCGAACATTTTATCCCAGGTTACATCATTAGATGCTTCGTTCACTACATTGCATTCTTTATGATTAGAATTTTGCATTATAAGTTGTTCATTAGAGTTAAGAACAGTTAAACATTCTTGTGTTACACTGATGTCATTATTTAAAGCTGTTTTTAACAAATCGTTAGATGAAGATACAATAGGTATGTCACTAAGGTTATTATTATTTTGGTGATGTAAATTATTATCTGGTAACGAGATTTCACTGTTCGGTTCGGTTGTTATATCGTTAAATGTTGGTAAAGTTCTTGTAGTTTCAGAACTGTTAAAACTGAAAATATTTTTATCATTTTAACATGTTACGCGATAAGATAAAGAAAAACATGTTATAACAGAGCAAGGTGACGCCAACCGTGAGAGCGCAGTAGATTTTCCGGCAAAAAAAACTAAAGCTTATGTAGGTACGTATCCGGTATGCTAACTCTGTACCAAAAGTTTTCATCGGTTGAGATGGGTTGTGACAAGAAAACAGACAGCCCGACATATTCACATTTATTTTATATGATGATGCCCGCGACTTCGTTCGCGTGGATCAAGGTTTTGATTCCCGCGGGAACTTCATAATTTTCCGGGAAAAAAGCCTACCTACCTACCTCTATACCAAATTTCAGCAAAATCGGTTGAAAAGATGGGCCGGGAAAGCGTAGCAGACAGACAGACAGACACACTTTCGCATTTATAATTAGTATGGATAATAAGGATATAGTATGGATAAGCACAGTCTTGGGAGATTTATCTTCTAGATCTAGTCAGTCATCCGACGGCAACGCTGCGGGGTGACGACGATCTTTGACTTTTGAGCCTGCCGGTGACCAAACCCGGGACCTCCCATGTACCTATAAGACCACTGCGCCAGGGAGCTTATTTATTGGTAGGTCATAAAATATTATAGATTACACATCAACTTTACCTTAAAACTCTGCTTGGATGACGCGAACGCGAAGGTGGATTTAAAATTGGCTTCAAACAGTTGTTTTTTCTTTCTATAAACAAAATAAATAATATTGGTAGGTACATAAGTATAATTCGCGCACGAGTTGAATGCAGAGTAAATGTCTGTGTCACCATACATTTACTCTGCATTCAACTCGCGCGCGAACTGTAGGTACAATGATGTTAATAATTCACTTTGTGATTTTATCGCGATAGATAATATAGCGTCGACTCTACATTACATTGTTGAGTGATCTGAGAAATTATTTTATATATTACTTTTATTTTAAAAGCTGGCAACGCATTGGCGATTCCTCGGTTGCAAACTGCAAACGTGCTGACGGCCGGCGCGACAGCTATAAATTAGCAATGCAAATAATTTATTTGTAACTAGCTGATGCCCGCGACTTCGACCGCGTGGATCGAGGTTTTTCGGTTCCCGCGGGAACTCCTTAATTTTCCGGGATAAAAAGTAGCCTATATCCTATTCCTATGTCCTATTCCAGACTATAATCTATCTCTGTGCCAAATTTCATCCAGATCCGTTCAGCCGTTGGAGCGTGATTGAGTAACAAACATCCATACATCCATACATCCATCCAAACTTTCGCATTTATAATATTTATTATTATTTCGTTAGCATAATTTGTAGGTATATTTTTGGTTATAGACTTGTTTTAGACCTTTATAATAATTTTTACATTAAGTACAATCTATTCAAAATATTATTTACGAGTAACTTTAAGACTATATTTGTTAGAAAATTACCTTTTTTTAAATGCACTAATGCTGATATTACTTTTCGTCCGTGAGGAGATAAATATCGTTCATATTTAAGAATTATTTGGTGGTCACAGGGATGGTAGCCGTTTATTCTTTTATCCATTTTCTCTCACAAGTAATTTCGTGCGAGTAAGTTTTTACTGCTACGAATTTCAGGTTGCGGAATTTGTTGCGGAAGCGGATATGTTTATGGTTTGCTTAATTTTTTTCTTACAAACAGGCAAAGATCCAATACCGTACAGCCTAAAAAAATAGACGGCAGTCGTAATTCCTTCCTCCATGATAAAAACCGTTATTTCAATGATATATATGCAATAATTTTATTTTCAAAATGAAACACCTTTAATCAGAAAAGGAAAACCCAAATAATAACTATTAACTTGTACAAAAAAACTTTGATTATGTACCACCATGGATGTAATAAGTACTTAACGTAAGTACTTATTACATCCATGTGTACCACAGACATACAATGGTTTGTATGTCTGTGTTATGTACTTATTAAATCAGTACAAAAAAGTTATTAATTACAAAAATTTAAGGCTGAGCTGCAGTATATACTTATGTGACCAAGTGAAGCGAAGGTCTCTGAGTCTACTTGAGTGAATTGGCACGTCTTGTCCGTCCGTCCAGCTGTCAGAGCCTTTTAACTTGAATTACTGAACGTAATTACTTCTAATTTAAAATATATAATATGTAAACCGATGGCCTCCCGCCGAATATCAAATAAATATTATAATTATGCGAAAGTTTGGATGGATGGATGTATGTATGGATGTATGTTTGTTACTCAATCACGCTTCAACAGCTGAACGGATCTGGATGAAATTTGGCACAGAGATAGATTATAGTCTGGAATAGCACATAGGCTACTTTTTATCCCGGAAAATTAAAGAGTTCCTGCGGGAACCGAAAAACCTCAATCCACGCGGACGAAGTCGCGGGCATCAGCTAGTGGCTTATAAAGATAAAAAAATCTTTATTTCAGGGGGGCTCTCATAGAAGCGAATGTAAAGTAAAATATTTTTTTTAGCTTTACCTAAGGTTGATATCATTATAAAGATAAATAAGAATAGAGTCCAACAATATATTTTTTTTAATTTTTCCCCTAAAATTGACGAAATGAGGGGCTTTCAAAGTGGAGATTTTCTAACGTCCAAAGTTGACCTCAGAACTCAATTTTCTGAAAGGCTGAGCCTGAACCTTGATCAATTATTTGAATTAGTTATATCCTGTACTTGAACAACAAATACTAAAATTAGATAAATAGATTATGGAAACGAAATTATTTAATTTTTAATACTCAATTTTCTGAAAGGCTGAGCCTGAACCTTGATCAATTATTTGAATTAGTTATATCCTGTACTTGAACAACAAATACTAAAATTAGATAAATAGATTATGGAAACGAAATTATTTAATTTTTAATGAGCTTCAGTACTTTTAACAGAACTTCACAATGATGTCAATAGATGGCGCTCTGTGATACCGCGAGGTCTCAGTTCGGGGCGAACCACGCGAACCACTAGTTTATGTGAGCCAAGGAATATACTACTCTCTACCGAGAGATGTGAGCCACTAAAATAAAAAGTTCAAAACGTAGGTTCAAAAGTGTATGACGTGTAAAAGGTGTAATCACTTATCCTCTCAACTCTCTCAGTGTATCCCATGGAGGTAACAAATGTGTATCCCGCCGAGCGATCGCGTAACTTCTGCATCAATCATTGATACATCGCAATCACCTCTGATTGGTTAACACTCTTCCACTATTGGACATAATCCATTGACGCAGCAAGAATGCAATAAATTCAGCCAATTACAACAATTGATACTGTAACAATGATTGATGCAGAAGTTACGCGATCGCTCTGCCGAATTCCAGTGTCAAATGTGAAGTTTATATAATGTACTCTGTGGTGAAGTCTCAGAAAGGCTGGAACTCAGAGCCTGCTCAGAGCTGTAAAGCCAGTTATTAAAATAAAATGAAAAATGTCATTAAATTGACAAAAAGATATCGTATCGTCAATCGTCATTTCATTTTTACAAATTCGTTTTTGAGTAATAACGAAAGCAGGAAAATTAATATTTTATTTAACTAGTGCACTTAATGTGTTAGTGATTCACATGGTTCACTATAACTATGGCAATGGCCGTGAACGTAGAGAACTCGGACACTCTATCACCAAACGAAGAACCAAAATTGAAATATGATCGAATGGGCAATGATGTGCAAAATATACTATTAAAAGATGCAGTGAGCTGCATCTGTGTACATACAAAGTTTATCTGTCTCGGGACTCAGTGGGGAGTGATACATTTGCTCGATCATGAAGGAAACACGGTTCCTATATCGCAAGACAATAACCAGAAGGATTTGCAAGCTCACGCGATCGCTGTGAACAAAATCTCAGTGGATCTCAATGGAGATTACATCGCTAGCTGTTCTGATGATGGAAAGGTGCTGGTGTATGGGCTGTACACTGATGATAATAGTCATAACTTGACTCTGGGCAGAGTTGTGAAGTCTGTGGCGTTAGACCCATATTACTTTAAATCTGGATCTGGTAGAAGGTTCCTTACAGGTAATATTCTAAGCTTGTTTAAGTCGCAGTCATAAACAATAGTGCAAAACCTGCCATTTATACATAATCCAAATTAAAAGCTGGATGCTTAGAACCTCTCTCTAAAGTGTGTCTATTCTCTTCCATTTCATGCGTCATTGGCGAAGTATATTGTACCCATTTGGTACAAATGCAAACCATAAAATCAACCATCAAATCCTTTTTAGAAACCTGAGACAGTCTGCCACAGTGAGTAACAATAAAAATATTTATAATTTTCAATTCTCTATTTCAGGTGACAACAAATTGATGCTATATGAGAAAACATTCTTAAACCGTTTAAGAAGCACAGTACTGTGTGAATGTGAAGGCTATGTGCAGGCAATCTCCTGGCACGAACGCTTCGTAGCTTGGGCCAGCGAGGTAGGAGTGAGAGTATATGACCTTGTGGCAAGGTGCTCCCTCGGACTTATTCAATGGGAGAAAAGTCCCAACCGCTCCATAGAAGATTTCCGATGCAATCTTCTGTGGTCAGCATCCAAGACTCTCATGATTGGCTGGGTGGACACCATCCGGATATGTGTTATACGTAAAAGAAGCCAAATTGAGCTGCAAACTCGTGATGTGACTGAATATCTTGTAGACCCAGTCCACACATTCCAAACAGATTATTACATAAGTGGACTAGGGCCACTGGACGATCAATTAGTTTTACTTGGTGTTCCAAAAGAGAGTGATCCTGAAACTGGAAAAGCCCAAAGACCAGTCCTTTTACTAGCTGACTATAAGGACTGTGAATTTTGTGAAGTTTCTACCGACAGCCTTAATATCAGAGGCTATGAAGAGTACTCATGCAATGACTACTATTTAGACATGCTTATTGAAGAAAATAGATTTTTTATAGTTTCCCCCAAGGACATTGTGATAGCCAGCCCCTATGATATCGATGATAGGGTGAACTGGTTGACTAAAGAAGGAAGATTCGAAAAAGCTATATCAGTATTGGAAGAGGTAGGAGGCAAAACATCCGAACATTCAATTGTAACTATAGGAGTTAAGTATTTGGATCATTTAATGGCAGAACACCTGTACGAAGAAGCTGCTATTCTATGTGCAAGAATATGTAAAAATGATAAAGTCATGTGGGAAAATCAAATTTTAAAATTTGTCGATGTGAAGCAATTAAGAGCTATTAGTGCCTATGTACCTAGAAATCCTGAACAATGTTTGAGTCCACAGATTTACGAACTTATCTTTTGTGAGTACTTAAAAGCTGACCCAAAAGGTTTCTTAAGACTTGTTCAAGAATGGAGTCCATCTTTGTATAGAACTCCTGTCATTGTGGACAAAGTCTTAGAACATTTGATGAATACTAAGGTTGAAAACATTTATTTAGAAGCCTTAGCTTTACTTTACTGCTACCAGAAAAAATATGACAAAGCACTGACAACTTATTTAAAACTACAACACAAAGATGTATTCAAATTAATAACAGAATATAACATGTTTTATGTGATATATGACAAAATTCTTGATTTAATAACTTTAGATTGTGATAGAGCTATCGCCATACTTATTCAAGGCAGGGATAAGGTTCCTGTTGAAGTTGTGGAGAAACAACTAGAAAGTAATGATGAATATTTGTTTAAATATTTAGTTGCATATAGTAAAGTTGAATCTAATGGACGATATCATGGGAAACTTGTTCGGCTGTATGCAAAATATGATAGAAAGAAATTATTGGTTTTTCTCAAGTGCAGTGATAACTATCCTATACAAGAAGCCTTAGACGTCTGCCAAAGCAGTGAGTATTACCCCGAAATGGTTTTCCTTCTCAGCAGAATAGGCAATACAAGAGAGGCCTTACAAATCATAATAGAAAAGTTGCAAGATATAAACCAGGCAATTTCTTTCTGTCAAGAACACAACGACAGGGAACTCTGGACAGATCTCATTAAACATACCATAGACAAGCCAGAATGTGTTACATTACTGCTTAAAAGAATTGGCAATTATGTGGACCCTAGGATGTTGATACGTAACATACAGTCTGGTTGTGAAATAAAAGATCTGAAGGAGTCCCTTGCAAAAATGATGTGTGATTACCATTTACAAATGTCTGTGCATGAGGCTTTTAAAGTTATAACATTAAGAAACTATTTTGATTTACAAGAAAAACTCATTGTAAATCAGCAAAGAGGAATATCGGTTACCGATGATTTTCTATGCAGTGTGTGCCAAGGACGTATTATAATAAGAGATCTGTCGGAGGCTTCGGACTTAATAGTGTATAAATGTCGACATTCCTTCCATATAGAGTGTTTGGCAGATGGAGTTAATCAAGACCATTGCAGTGTCTGCAGTGCTGTTAAAATGTGACCGACAAACCGCTCAAAATTATTTGTATATAGGACTGTGTATATTAAATTAAATATTATTAATAATAGTGTACCTGATAAGGCCCAAGTTAATGAACTAATTTAGTTTATTAAGTTCATGATATCATGTGTTATGGTGCTTTGCTATTGGCGTAAATTATTTTTCCTCTTAATTAATTTGTGATACATAATCCAATTTTGCTACAAAATGTTATTTCCTCAATAGGTACCTAATATTTTAATAGTAGACTAATATAAAATTTCTATAATAAATCTGAATATCCCTATATTGTTTTTGTTCCTTTTTATAGACTAAACAGAAATATTGTTTTTGTTCCTTTTTATAGACTAAACAGGTGGGATCTGGTTTCATTTTGGATAAAATGTGCTATTATTTGGGGACCGATTTCTTGTAACAGGAGGAGCCTTAATACATACGTAATACGCATACCACAGAAAACATATTAAACTTTCAGGTACAGAAGAATTACTATGGTAAATAGAATTCCTCGTAGTAGGAAAAGAGTCAGATTAAATTTTTTGATTTCCGCAGGAACTCCTTGATAAAATGTACCCTATGTTCTTCTCCGGGATACAACCTATCCCTGTACCAAATTGTTAAACGGTTGGGCCGTGAAAGTGTAGTAGACAGACATACACACTCACATTTATAATATTAGTATGGATTAGCATCTGGAAAGGGTTATTAAAACCCAATAGGCACTCTTTGATTACAATCAAAGTACACTGTAATTTGTAATAGTCGCTCGAGTGAAAAGGATGGAATTATACCTAGAATTAAACTTTGATGTGACATTTTTTTTATTAACTGGCTTTACGGCTCTGGATTCCAGCCGTTCTAAGCCTAGTGATGGGTCAGCTTGGGTTTAAGAAGGGCATAGAACGCACAGAGTTATAGAACGTAGATTAGAAGCTTTAGAAGATAGAGGATAAAATACTTTGATCTTTGAGTAAGACGTATCGGTTATTGATCTGAGGACGTATCGTAACTCTATGAGCTGGGGTATTTCCTGTGATTTCCACAGACGTCAATGACTAAGGAGGACTACCAAGGACTACGGAAACCACAGAACAGACATGTACATAGATGTAATAAATTCTATATGTCTATGTATATATTGTATATGTATATTGTATATATATTGTATATTTAAGGTATTTCACGTGTATTTCACATGTAGTGATTGTATACTCTTTGATGTACGTTCACATGTATTTCATGAAAGGATATGTATGTACAATGTAAGGATGTAATGACATAAAATGATATTTTAATCTAGGTACTAATCAAAAACTTCTATTAATATGTCTGTGATCAAAAACCTCGTTAGTAGTCACAGACATTTGTAGTTTTGATATCTATGTACCTATCTATGAAAAAATACCATATTTTTCGCACATTTTTCGCTGAGTACCTACCAAATGTCATTCGAATTTCGTGAAATGAAACATAAAAATCTGTGTGTGATGGTCTGTGGTAAAAATTGTTTATTCCCATGTGGTGAAAAATGGACGCGCATTTAAACTTGCGAGGTTTTTATAATGTTTTCCTTTTTTAATTGGATGTGTTAGACGTTGAGAACAAATAGGATTGTGTTAAAGTGTTGTGTGAAAATGACAGATATGCCTCCTTATCTCGCGATAAATGATGAGGAGGACAGTGGTGAACCTGACAGTGATTGCTCGGACTTCGAAGACGATTTGCCCCTAAGTTTTAATAAGCCGAGGCACTCGGAGCCTATAAAAGGGGAAGAACGAGAAGAGTACTCTTGGAGGGTCAAGGAAAAGGTAGGTGGAGTGTGGTTGTTTGATAAACATTGCGACTTGCTGCGTAGCTCGGCGACGGGGTACGCCAATATAATAACAAACGCACATGGTGAATACTACTTTACAACTCACTGAATGAGTACTTCCCATTTATTTTGAATTGTTGATATGAAACTTAAAATTCTCTGAATTTTAATTGTGATGAACTCACATTTTTTAGCAAGTGGAATTATTTGGGAGTAAAACAAATACAGCTGATAGTTCTCATGTAAACATTGCTAATTTCAATATACTATATTTACAATTTCAATGTATTAATATACTTAAAAAATCGAAATTAATTGTAATTACTTACAATTTATTTAGATTTTTTTCAGTAGTATCTCTAAAATCTTAAAAGATCTGTATACTTATGTACTTACCTACTGAATATTGAACTTCATGTTTATTTGGTAAAAAGAGGGTGTTATCTTTATTCTTATAGTAAGAAAATAATAAATCTGTTGAAGCTTCACTACCAATGGACAGACAGAAGATCCATAAGAATTTCTAAATCAAAAGTGTTTTCATGGACCATCTTATGCAATATGTTGCATCCCATGGATGCACAGATACTTTTTTTGTTGTTTTTTTTAATTATTTTATAGTTAGTTTACTTAATTTATAAGAATGAATATAAAAATAAGTTTGTAATTTTACAGATCTCAGATTAGTATTTTTGTGCCAGTATTTTAACTTTGTGAAGACTGTTTGTTTCGAGATTTTAATGTACTAACTGTGATTCTGTAATAAAATTTTAGATAATTTACATGTATTTTATTCATTCATCCAACTGTTTAACTTGATTAAATTTGGTACAGGGATAAAATGAAATGAAATGATGATTTATTTCATGTAGGACAACCTGTGCCACTTATGATAAGTCGTAAGGATCTACCACCGGTTCGGAAAGCTGATTCTACTGAGAAGAACCGGCAAGAAACTCAGCAGTTGCTCTTTTCAAAACAGAAAAATGTGACAATTTGTATATAATATAAAATACATACGCTACGTAACAAGTAGGTATTACACTGACTTGTGGGTTGCTGGATGCGAAGCCGGTTGCTTCCATGCAACTTTGTCAGCGAGAAAATCATCTATACTATAATAAGCTCGACTTAACAGATGCTGTTTAACACAGTCTTTAAATTTATGTAATGGCAACTCCAGAAACTCTTTTGGTACCATGTTATAAAAGCGTATACTCGACCCCACAAAAGATTTCTGCACCTTGCGCACTCTATATGACGTTGTTACAAGTTTATGGCGGTTTCTAGTACATCGATTGTGAGTATCACTTATTTGTTTATAAAGATTAATGTTTTTCCTGACAAAGACTATATTATCGTAAATGTATTGTGAAGGCACCGTAAGTATACCAATCTCTTTAAATTTTTCACGAAGTGATTCGCGTGCTCCGAGTTTATAAATAGAACGGATGGCTCTTTTCTGTAATATAAAAACTGTTTGGATATCAGCTGCTCTGCCCCACAATAAAATGCCATACGACATGACACTGTGGAAGTAGGCAAAGTAGACAAGCCTAGCCGTTTCAATATCGGTAAACTGTCTAATTTTCCTGACAGCAAAAGCAGCCGAGCTAAGTTTTCCCGCTAGTGTCTCTATATGAGCGCCCCATTGAAGCTTATTATCCAAGGTCACCCCCAAGAAAACTGTGGAGTTCTCCATTTTTAGTGATTCCCCATTTAACGTTATTGATTTATCGATATTCTTTACATTAGGTAAAACAAACTCTAAGCACTTGGTTTTCTTTGTATTCAGTAACAAATTATTGACAGTAAACCAGTGTGATACGTGTGATATTGCATTGTTTACATCGTCAAAATTGTCCTTACTCCTATCAACTTTAAAAATAAGCGATGTGTCGTCAGCAAACAATACAATATCACAAACATTGTTCACATGGTATGGCAAATCATTTATATACACTAAAAATAGAAAAGGACCCAGGATTGAGCCCTGTGGGACACCCATTAATGCAGACGAGCCCTCCGACCTCACATTGTTTATGCAAACCCTCTGAGTTCTGTCACCAAGATAAGAGGCAATGAGATCAAGTGCAACGCTTCCAATGCCATAGTGGCTTAGTTTAAGCAACAAAGTTTTGTGATCAACACAATCAAATGCCTTAGAAAGGTCACAGAAGACACCAATAGCATTCTGTGATCGCTCCCAGGCATCGTATATATGTTTTAGAAGTTTTGCGCCCGCATCAGTTGTGTTTCGACCTTTAGTGAAACCGTACTGCTCGGGGTGAAGTAAGTTATTGCCGTTAAAATGATTCATTAATTGGCTCAGAATTACTTTTTCAAAGACCTTACTGAGAGTTGGTAAAATAGAAATGGGTCTGTAATTGTTAAGGTCATTTTTATTGCCCGACTTAAATAGAGGAATGAGTTTACTATGTTTCATTAGGTTTGGAAATGTACCTAGGTCAACACATTCATTAAAAATTATAGCTAGGTAAGGGGCGATATCGCTAATGATGTTTGATATTACTTTAACGGACATACCCCATAGGTCCCCGGTGTTTTTCAATTTTAATAACTTGAAATTTTTAATAATATCTAATGCATTAATGTGTTTAAATTCAAATGAAGCATTGCACTCTTTAACATTGTCCCTTAAAATACTCTGAGCTGCGGTAGGTGAGGAATTAAGCGAGTCTGTCAACAAAACTGGAACATTCTGGAAAAACTCTTCGAAGGTTTTTGCAACCTCCTTATCAGAGGTTATTTTAGTATTACCAACAACAATCTCGTAGTTGACATCACGAGATTTAGTTTTACCAGATTCCTCATTTACTACACTCCAAGTAGTTTTTATTTTGTTATCAGAAGATAGGTTGTATGCTGAGGAAGGACATATGCTACTTTTTATCAGCACATAGATGAAGTCACATGCATTATCTAGTTATCTATAAGGTGTTCCAGATTGATACAAATAAGTATTGTAAGAATGGCATTCCGAACCAGTGGTAGATTCACTTGACGATTCAAAAGTACTTAAAAGTTTATTTGAATAAAAAACATTTGAATTTGTGAAGTGTGACACATTTGCATTTTACTAATTTTGTAATTATTATTATAGTTTTTCTCACACTAGAGAAGATTCTAAACTATTCTTAGAAACTTCCCTATTGTGAGAAAGACTATAATTATTAATACAAAATAATTTGTTTGCTTTGTCCATAGTACAAAACACACTGTGTGGCATTAGTGCTATGCCTCAACGTGGGTGTGGATCCTCCAGATGTCATCAAAACACAGCCGTGCGCCCGCCTTGAATGCTGGATTGGTAAGTTATACACTATCCATTAGCCTCATGGTTAAAACGGATATTACGACTTTTGGGAGATCTTCTATTTAATAATCACTAAAAAATAATTTATTTGACTAGTAGTCAAATACCCAGTTAACCTGACAGTTAAGACACTAATCATCTCTCGCACTACCACTACAGCCCATTCACGTCCGACTGCTGGGCGCAGGCCTCCACTCTCATAGGAGAGAGGGAATTAAAGCTTAAACCCACCATGCTGCTCCAATGCAGGTTTTTTTTAAATATATAGGCTAGCGCTTGGCTGCAATCAGACTTGCTTGCAAGTGGTGATGCAGCCTAAGGTAGAGCGCGCTTGCCTAGAAGATGCCTATTCACTCTTGATTTGAAGGTACCTAATACCTATATTAAGGGTTGGCGGGCTTTAACGACTATTATCATGTTAGTGATAATAACTGGGACTGACCGCTTAATGTGCTCTCCGAGGCACGGGGGTTAAACACCGCCAACTTCCTAACTCCGAGCTAGTACTGACAATTTCTATAACCCAATACTTAATTATGGACCCAGGACTCGAAACCGGGACCTCGTCGGCCGCAGTCGAACATGCCAATTACTAGACCAACAAGGCAGCATCCCTCGCTCACCGCATAGCTTTCTCAGAAACAGTCTCATAATGATTTATTCTGACTGACCGCAGACCCCAACTCACTATCCTCGAGCAAAGCACTGGAAAGCATCGGGAATGCGCTGCAGACGCAGTATGAGCGCTGGCAGCCGCGCGCCAGATACAAACAATCCTTGGACCCCACTATGGACGACGTAAGTTGGTTTTTAGAACATAGTTCTTTATAACACTGAAACGCGGGGGGTCTGGCCTGGAAAAAGCGTTACAAAAGGGTTAAATTTTTTTAATAACAATCAACGATGACATAATAATTGCTAATATTTTTTTACAGGAACGCATAGTAAGTATAGCTTATAACGTCTTTCAGAGTTGATATCTAGTAAAAGTCCCATCCACATGCATCAGTTTTTATGCTGTTTACATAGGTACTGCGCATACTTTAATACTGTACAAGAATCAGCTTTTCTAATAATCGTTTATTTTTGGTAACAATAAACCGTCTTTGAACGGCCATGTCTAGCGAAAGGCCCATCCACATGCAGGCAGACTGCAACTTTTGTGATCAGTGGAGAGCCCTACATCCACCTAACACTGAATCAGCCTTTCAGGCGATGGTTACCAAAAGTGCAGTTATCTCTTAGTCTATTATATGACCAGGGCCCCAATCATGTAAGAATTGTCCATCAAACGTTAAAGATTTTTGTCAAAGTAAAATAAACCATAACTGCATTGAATTAGAGCTCAATTTCGTCTGCCCATTCTTTTACGTTTAGGTATGTACGATACCCTAAACGTATAAGAATGGGCAGACGAAATTGAGCTCTAATTCAATGCTGTCATTGTTTATTTTACTTTGACGAAAATCTTTAACGTTTGATGGACAATTCTTACGTAATCGGGGGTCTGGTGGCCCAATTGGAAGAATTTTTTTTTGTCTTTTTTTTTTTTTGTTTTTAGTATATTTCTAATATTAACTAGCGACGCTGTCACAGGGCCAGAGGTGCGATTGTGTAAGAATTGCCGATCAAATCGTCAAAGTAAAATAAACCATAACAGCATTGAATTAGAGCTCAATTTACTTATTTTACTTCGACGCCGAACTTTAACGATTTGATCGGCAACTTTTAGACAATCGGGGGGCTTATCACTTTGTGAGACTTTAAACTAAAATGACAGCTCTAAATTTAATGCTGCCCCTTTTCACTGAAGTTATTCTGAAAGGGATAGCAATAAAAATACACAGCTGCCATTTTAGTTTAGTTTTGAGATGGTGTACAAGTACGTAAGAATTGGCCTCATTGTCCAAGCTTAATGGCCCTATGACTAATCCTGTTTCGTCATTATTCGATTAAAAGTGCGAAAAGCATGCAGTATCTAGAACAAGAATTTTGTCGTGCCAATGCCCAATTTACGCGCATTTAGAGCAAGGCCAGCGAAACGGCGGGCTGATTACGTAAAATGTTGCAGTAGCGACAGCAGTAGCAATGCGACAGCAAACACTACGCGATCAGTCGCAAAATGTCACTAGCACGTCTATTGCTCGCCTGTCGCAGAATGCACTTTTCATGCACTTTTGCTATCGATACTAGCGCCACTCGCGACAGGACAGCAATAGATGAAAACAAAATAAGCAGCTTTATCTATACCTTTTATCGTAATCTTTGGACAAGGAACATACTCAAGGAACGTATTCCTTGAGTATGTTCCTTGTCTGTGTTTGAATTCAGGGTGATTCAAAGTGTGATGTATGTTCATTTTTTATGTAATTTTGGTAATATTATAAATATTTTGCACTACATACCTACCTATTAGAGATTTAATGAAACTATCTTACCTTCAAAGATGTTGGTTTTCCACGTAGATAGATTTACTGTTTTAGGTACTGAATTAATTGCTTGAGGTTAAATGTAATGTTAAAAATCCACGGTAAACGCACTCGACAATTACCCAACAATCACTTTGCAACAGGTGCAGAGGTTGTTGCTGTTTGACGTTTCATTTTGCTCGGCTGTCGCTGTCGTATTGCTGTCAAGGAAGCTTAGATAATACCAATTTGCTGGTACGACAAGGACACGAATGCAGTTTATAGTTCATAGATTGTCCGCTAGAGGGTGAACTAGAGCTCGACTGCTGTCTGCTCTGTAGCCGCTGTTACGTAATACAAAAGTGCCGTTTAACAGCAGCGATCGCGAGATTTACGCCTGTCGCAAGCCTGTCGCGAGATACGTAATCAGCCCGCGGGTCAACGATACGACACACCTTCCCAGTGCTTATACAATAATTAGCTAATTCAATGCCTATCCTATACTTATGAAAGGCTGTCATAAGTACAGGATGACACTACTAGATGATGCCCGCGACTTCGTCCGCGTGGTTCAAGTTTTTTTGATTCCCGCGGGAACTCCTTAATTTTCTGGAATAAAAAGTAGCCTATGTCACTCTCCAGGTCCTCAACTATACCCATGCCAAAAATCACGTCGATCCGTTGCTCCGTTGCGGCGTGATTGAAGGACAAACCAACAAACAAACACACTTTCGCATTTATAATATTAGTATGATATTTTTTGCAGATAAAGAAGCTCTGCTGCTCATTGCGTAGGAACGCGAAGGAAGAACGCGTTTTATTTCACTACAATGGACACGGCGTACCCAAGCCTACTTCTCAAGGAGAGATATGGGTTTTCAACAGGGTAATATTATTGTATTTAAATGAGTAACTCTACTTCATAAGGTAGCCCAAATAATTTTGCACCATAGATATGCTACGTTCATATTAAGGTGGGTCCAAACATAGAGCGGCAACAACACGCAGCGTTTGTAGGACACAATTTTCCGTGCCCTATCAAGGACTTAAGAACTGTACCGACTGTTTTCTACCTCTCTCAACCATAGCTTAGGCGAGAGTACCTTACCTCAACTCGACTCAACTCAAAACATATTTATTCAAAATAGGTACCTACAATGAACGTCATGTTTACAAAGTATAAGACGTGATGGTGATAATTAACTACGGTATCTTAAAACTAAAGCTACGCGGGTTCCAAACGCGCTCTGGTCTGAGACTGAAGAGCCCACGACAAACTCAGCCGGTTTTTTTTACCTCTGTCATGGTAGCCGGCTCTGTCATTATTATCTCTCTCCAGACAACCCACTAATTAAGAACCTTATATAGAATATCTCCCGCGCAGATGGCTAATCTCTCTGGAGATTGGCAGCCGTGGCCGAATTTTTTTTATTTTTTTATTGTGAGATAGGCTTGCGCTTGACGACAATCATGCTTAGTGCAAAGCAATGATGAGGTCTAGGTTGGAGCGCGCTTGCCTAGAAGATGCCTATTCACTCTTGCCTTGAAGGTACCTAAGTTATACGTGGCAGGAAACACGTGCGCTGGGAGGGTGTTCCACACTCTAGCGGTCGGGAGGAGTATTATTTTTTAGGGTTGAAACTATTGTCAGTTTTAATTGTGTACTTCATATTTTACAGAGCAAATATTTTTCACAGTCATACACCCAATACATCCCGCTGTCGATGTACGATCTACAAACGTGGATGGGTGCGCCTTCGCTCTACGTGTACGATTGCTCCAACGCGGGCGTCATAGTTGAAAACTTCAAACAGTTTGCATTACAACACGAGAGGGACTATGAGGTGAGGAATCATTAAATGGAGCATGTTTTAAAAAAAAAATCATGTTTAACAAATTTTGTTAAACATGATTTTTTTTTTAATATTAATAAACTGCTTTGTGAATATAGCCATATTCTAGGTGAGATATGGTAAAAGCTTTTTCATCATAAAGCCGCCAAAACGCACAAATATTCTGTATTCTTTATTTATGAAACACACCTGGGAAGACATTACAGTTGTCCGTGTCCGTGAATTCGAGTTCGAAACGAATCTGAATTAATATTAAAGCCGAGACTTGTATAGTACTTTTCTCTAATTTGTGAGGAAACAATAAACATAATTTGTTTCTAAAAGCTAAATCGATCTAGCTAGGATTCATTTTTAGAAATTTATCCGGTTTTCAGGCAATGAAAAACTGCTACAATATCATTAGAATATGAAGGTAAATTTCGCCACTATCTAAAAGGTTATAATAGCTCAGGTGGGAAATTGGGTGGTCCCGAAACCAAAGACCCCGGTTCGAGTCCAGATGTCTCCAGTCCGATTATTTTTTTCTTTTTTTTCCGATTATTATTATTATTATTAAATTTTAATTTGATTTACCAAAAAAAAAATACCGAGCAAAGCTTGGTCACCCAGATATTTTATAGTTAAAATGAATATCACTCACGATTGATTAAACGTTGAAAAATAAATTCATCATCCAACAGATGCAAGCCAGTTCAAAAGGTGCAGACGCTAACAGCATACCAGCGGTATCGTACAAGAATTGCATACAGCTCGCAGCGTGCGCGGCCGGGCAGACTCTGCCCATGTCTCCGGAGCTACCGGCTGATCTGTTCACGGCTTGTCTGACCACTCCCGTTAAGATGGCCATCAAGTGGTTTGTGCTGCGGACCCGGCTGCGTGTCGCCAGGGCTGACCTCGTGGACCTTATTGACAAGTATGTGTTTTCTCATTGACCTCATCCATCAGGGGGTCAAGAATGCGCCCCGGGAAAACGCCAAGAGCAAGTACCGAACGGGCGCTCTCCCGTGATTAGGCCCATATAGACTAAGTAGAGCTTATAACGTCTTTGAGAGGTGATATCTAGTGAAAGGCCCGATGAATAGCGTCAGTTTTTATACTGTTTACATAGGTACTGCGCGTACTTTAATACTGTACAAGAATCAGCCTTTCAAGTTATGGTTCATTTTTGGTAACCATAAACCGTCTTTGATTGCCATTTCTAGCGAAAGGCCCATCCGCATGCGGACAGACTCACTTTTGTCATCAGTGTAGAGCTCTACGCCCACCTAATACTGAATCAGCCTTTCTGGCGATAGTTACCAAAAATGCAGTTATCTCCTATAATAATATAACCGCAAGGTTGGTGGGGCCATGGGACGTGGAGGGTTGACTTCATCCATTAAGCATCGAGCTTCATGCGCCGATGTGGAGTACAAACATTCGGAAGTCGTATCAAAGCTTAATTTCATCATGCCCTGCCTGATATCATAACCAATGCCTACCCTGGCTTCCAATACTGTGGATGCCACTACATTGACATGATTTATTTGTTGTGAACACAATATCTGGCACAATATTAGCCGTTTCTGGCGTACAACATTTAGAATGATGGATGAAAAGATTCTCCTTTATTGCAGGATTCCCGGCCAAGTGACCGACCGTCGCACGATGCTGGGTGAGCTGAACTGGATCTTCACTGCCATCACAGACACCATCGCCTGGAGCTCCTTGCCTCCAGAGCTGTTCCAGCAGCTGTTCCGCGCTGACCTGCTCACGGCCAGCCTCTCCCGAAACTTCCTGCTGGCTGACAGGATCATGAGGTGATCATCATCCGCCAGGTCTGGACTTTCGCTTCCATCACATACACCATCGCCTGGAGCTCCTTGAATTTATTTGAATAGTTGTCAAATACTCAATTGCATTATCAATCGTCATACAGGTTGTTCCTAATTAGATTCTTCTCGTACAGATCTTACAACTGCACGCCAGTTTCCTCACCAGCCCTGCCGTCTCTGGCGAGGCACCCCCTGTGGGCGGCGTGGGAACACACTCTGGACCTGGCTCTGGCCCAGTTGCCAGCGTTACTGGACAGGCCACACCATCACAACTACCATCATTCTCCGTTCTTCAGCGACCAGCTCACTGCCTTCCAGCTTTGGCTTGACCTGGGCAACTGTAAGTACCCCTTTATATTTAAACTAGCTTTTGCCCACACGTAAAGTTCGATTTTCACACAAAGGAGATCGCCCATTATTGGGCCCAGGCGTTACAGAAAAAAAAATATATGAAAAAAATCGTTTATTTTTTGATAAACAAAAAACACTAAAAATATTTTGAATTTACAGTTGCTAAATACTTAAAAATATATTTTTTGGAAATGTTTGTTTTTGTCGATATTATGCATTCCGTGAAATGGCTTTAGTCTATGGTTCGTATCTCCTCTCACTCTATGCAAATGTCAGTGTCAAACAGTGTGGCCAACGTAGGCGATTTATCGCCATTTAGGCTACTCAGGACAAGAATGTAATGTAAGACCTGATGTGCTGCCCAGTGCCCACTGGCTGTATTGGGTATGGATTTTAATGATGATTAGAACTGCTACCCGTGCAAAGCCGGGGCGAATTGCTAGTTTATAATAATAATAATTATTATATTGATATATTATGTCTATTACGCATAATGTGATTTTGATATAAATAAATGATATATACATGATAGTACATTTTTATTTTATTCATAGCGATATTTTGACGTTTGGGCTACTTTAGGCTACAGCGGTTGAAATTCAGCAACATTTAAGCTACTTATGCTGTGAAAAATGGCGACTTCAGGCCCTGTGTTGTTGGCAACACTACTGTCAAAAAAAGTGTCAATGTAAAAAAAGTGTCAATGTAAAAACTATAGGTACGATTGTCATTGTCATACGCTCCGTGTTTACCAATGAATAAGGAAAGGTGTACTGTAGTCTGTGGGTGTTTACGCGCAAGTGAATGTGTTGTGTTTACTTATGAAATAGGAATCATATAAACCTACATATTGTGTGAAATATTTCATGTAAAACTATCTAAAGAGTTCACTATTAGTTGTCTTATCATTACTAGATTGATATTTATTGCAAAAAACTATGTATTTGCACATTCTCGAATATAACCTAACTATGGCTTTGAGCTCGTATATCTCAATTATGCAACTGGCAATCTAGCTGAAACTAAAGCAATCTAAGGTTGATATTTTTATCTAACTAATGGCACTAATTTGGAGCTTGTAACGGTTCATGAAGTTCTGGGCCCAACAATGTATGGGAGATGGTCGATGTCCTTTCAAACCCCTATTTTACCCCCTTGAGGGTTTGAATTTTCAAAAATCCTTTCTTAGCGAATGCCTGCGTTCTAAAAGCCATCTGCAGCGCTAGCATGGGCCGGAGATAAAAATTTTATCCCCCGATTTTATCCACTGACAAGAGATAAAATTAACTTATCCACTTCTCAGAGCACGGCAACAGGGGAGAGGAGAAGTTTATCCCCGTTTGACATTTCATGGGGACTCGGGGGACTATTTATCCACCGTTATTTAGCGTTTTTATTTATTTATTTAGGAATAAAAAATGTATTATTTCCTCAGGGAGAAAATTGTCTCGGCCCATGTTAGGGGGGGTGCATGCCGAGCACCCCGATCCGTCCAGTGGTTTGAGCTGTGTGTTGATAGATCAGTCAGTCACCTTTTCTATTACTAGATATTTATTTCTCTTAAAAAGAACAACTGTTCATTTAACAAGAGATTGAACAGAAGATTAGTAGTTACATCATACTGATATTGTAAATTATGTTGATTCTTAGGTGAATTTGGGCAATGTCCTTTCAGCCCGATCCGTCCAGTGGTTTGAGCTGTGCGCTGATAGATCAGCCTGTCAGACAAGCACACATACCCAAATACACAATTTGGTACAAAATCCGGTATGGTTGTTCAGGGTCGGTGCAGCGTCCACCGCCGGAACAGCTGCCGATGGTACTCCAAGTGTTGCTCTCGACCTTGCACCGCGTGCGAGCGCTCCACATCCTGTGCCGTTTCCTATCGCTCGGCGCGTGGGCGGTCCGCGCCGTGCTGGCTGTGGGCATATTCCCCTACATGCTCAAACTACTGCAGGCCTCCGCTCACGATCTGCGCGCCTCCATGGTTTATATATGGGCGAAAATCGTCGCCGTCGACCCGGTGAGTCTTCTTCGATCTTGTTTGTACCCGATGGTAAAAAGGCGAAGGAGGTACAAGAGAAGTCTTGCGCTACGATTACCGCAAGACGCCGTGCGAGTTTCCACCCCTATGTTGTCGACGTTCCATCCACACGTACGAAACGCTTTGCGTCTTCATTCCTCATTCGCATGGCTAGGGTCTGGAACACTACCAAAAACTGTGTTTCCCACCAATTTCAATCTGGGTATCTTTAAATTAAGAGTGAATAGACATCTTCTAGCCAAACGCGTCTCGTCATATTTTCCGTGGTCAAGCGTAAGTCTATTATGAATAAATAAAAAATAGAGTGAATCTAATTGATATATTTTATGATGATGAACTTATCACATGGGCCCTTTCATAGAAAAAAGTTGGGCGTCCGACTTGTAGGGCGTGCCCCTCACCTGTATCAGCCAGTCCTTGTCTCCGCCATAGCGCTGTCCCGCTTTTCAGACTAAATGGCGTTAGTAAAATAAGTCCACATTCTTTGTTTGACAGGGCCCGTCTATGTAAATAGAGGTCGTTGCCTGTGACACATACGGTGGTCCACATTTCACGGTGGCAAATAAATGCATGCACAAATTGCCTCACCTTACTTTATTGTTGGAATTGTGTTTTTCTAATAGTGAAATGAATTTTATTCACAGACCTGTCAAGTAGATCTAGTGAATGCAAAAGGCCACAAATATTTCCTGTCCATACTTCAAGACCCTACAGTAGAGGTAAGTATCGCATAAAAATATACAAACACTAGACGATGCCCGGGACTTCATCCGTGTGGATTAAGATTTTTATTCCTGCGGGAACTCCTTAACTTTATGGGAAAGCCTATGTATGCCCTTCCCCGGGATGTAACCTATCTTTATAAAAGTTTTCATCAAAATCGGTTGAAAAGATGGGCCGTTAAAGCGTAGCAGACAGACATTTATATACACTTTCGCAATTATAAAATTAGTATGGATTGAAATATGAATATATTTTTTTATTTAGCTCAAATTTATAAAACTTTTTTATTTATGTAGACTAAACATCGAACACTGGCAGCGTTTGTTTTGGCTGGGATAGTGGACAATCACCCCGCGGGGCAAGAGGCAGCTTTGCAGGTAAATCAACCATTTAATTTTATTACAACTATAAATATGTCACCGGTTGTTTTGTCGGATTAAGCCCGACCCGTCCGGGGCCCTTATTCGTGAGCCTGTTCGCGCGACTCGGCCGCTGAACGTAGACTGCGGGCTGCCTACCGTAACGCTCGCATTTAATTTTAAACATTTTAGCTTGAGAATGATGAGCCGCACAAGTATCTCCAGAAAAGCTCTATAGCAAATGTGTATCTCCGAAACGCTGATTTGTCATCTTGGTGTCAGGGGTCAATGATCTCGGCGTGCCTGGAGAAGCTCCGCGAGTGGGCGGAAGCGGGAGGCGTGTGCGAGGAGGGAGGGGAGGCGGCGCTGCTGCAGTGGGCGTGTATAGCGCTGGGCAGGCTGTGGCGCGGCTGGGACGCGGCGCGCTGGGTGGGCGTGCGGGACCGCGCGCACGAGAAGCTCGCTGCGCTGCTGCTGCACCGGCGGCCTGAGGTATGAGGGGTGTGCGAGGAGGGAGGGGAGGCGGCGCTGCTGCAGTGGGCGTGTATAGCGCTGGGCAGGCTGTGGCGCGGCTGGGACGCGGCGCGCTGGGTGGGCGTGCTACCAAAAAGTGCTCAACGCGGCTAATATAGATTAATTTAATGTAACTCATGTTAGGTTTATAGTTTAATTTAGGTAGTGTCTGACCGAAACTGATTTTTACGACCGAAACCGAATTTCGGCAACAGTCTCAGTTTCGGCCGAAACCGAAACCGAAACTTCCTTACAAGGTAGTGACTACCTACTCTTATGTTATATATCATTATTAAAACTTACCAAATTGAAAATAAATCACACGAAAACTCACAACAAACAAAACAAACTGCAAACACAACTCAAGCCAGCCACGACATGACACGCCAGGCACGTGGACGCGGCGAAATGTCTTCGTCGCTTACTCGCTTGGATGGAATTTAACGCGCTGAACATGACCGATCACAGCGCGAGAACTCCCGAATGCAGTTTCGGTTTCGGTCGTAGTTTCGGCAGGTTTGCCGCCGAAACCGAAACTCGTTTTTTGCCGAAACTCGACCGAAACCGAAACCGAACTTTCGGTCGGACACTAGAGTTAGGTTTGTAGTGTATATGAAGCTCTGTGGTGTCCCCAGGTGCGCGCCGCGTGTACGTTCGCGCTGGCCACGTTCATAGCGGCGGGCGCGCAGGCGGCGCAGAGGACGGACCACGCCAACGCGCTCGACCAACTCGTGGCCAAGAAGCTGGCCGAGCGGCTGCAAGTGGACGCCTCGCCGCTGGTGCGCGCTGAGATACTGGCCGGTGAGTGCGTCACGAGACATACACGACTTAGCCTACGTTCGCACTGCGAAAAACATTCGCGCGAATTTTTTTGAAGTAAAACTTCTTTACGCCCTTTGCCTTATATTTCCTTTTGGCGTTTTCTAGCACTCCAGTGGATCGTGATGATATTCGAGCAACATTTTATTGCTGTTTACATACAAGAAAGAATGAAACGGAGTAACAGGTTAGACCCATCGATTATTATTCGTACAGTACAATTGCATCCCTTTCGAAATTGAATTTTCCACAAATTCTAATTGGGAATATCCATCCATGTTCTTTAATTTGAATACATATTTTTTTCATAACCTATATCTTTAGAAAATTGAATAAGATTCATACAAGAAAAAAATAGTCGGCATGTAAGGGTTCGTAGAGAAAAATACCACAGATAAGAAATATTACTTTTATCTCTACTTTTGACGTAACGAGACAAGACATAATATGTGTAACCATGTTAGTTTCGGTAGACAAATAGAGATAACGGGTAAATAAAATAAATAAAATCTTTATTTGAGATTTTAAATCTACGATTTTAAATTGCACAGAAAACAAACACAATTAACAGATACAGAAAGAACTTATGGACTAAACACTATTACTATAAACTTCGACTACTACTTCGGGTAGACATAATTTTAGTCGTTGTGCGCATGCTAGCCCTACTGGCAGGAGGTTTAACCCTCGCTACTCGTGCGCAGGGACAGCGGTCACCCGGAGCGCGGGGGTCGCATCGACCCCGCTCTGGAAGCGTACGCGGGCGCGCGCGCGTCTCTACCGCGCCCCGCCTCGCACGGACACGCACACTCGCCCGCTATCTCCCGCCCCGCCATCGGTGAGTCATCATCGTCTTTTCAACTACCCTGGGGGTCTACTCTCTTTCTCTCAAACGAAACTTCGCAAACGAACGACATTAGTCGGATATTAGACCCACACAAAATCGTTCAATCCAATCGGTCACGAAAACTTTCTATGGATCCGTACTTCGTCTGCGTGTACGAAAACGAAATAGAGAGGAGCATAGAGATAATATTATGTAAGAGAGGAGTTAACGAAATTTCGTTCGTTTGTTTGCGAAGTTTCGTTTTAGAGAAAGAGAGTAGACCCCCAGAGACCACTGAGCAGTGAGCACTAGTCTCCTCGCAGATTGGTAGGGTTTGGCCATACTACACCACTTTTATTTATCAATCAATCTATATATATTTATTCTAATTAGGTACACTGTACACTTATTGATATCCAATCTTCTTCTATGTTCTTTTATCTTATTTATTATCCATACTCATATTATAAATGCGGACAGTATACTGCCGCAGTATCCTAGGGAAATATATGATGTCATAAATCGTCGCCATTTTTGTACTGGCGATTTCGAGGTAAGGTGCTCTCAGTGCTGACTGCGTTCCGTTTTAAACAGTAACCAGTATAGTTTACTATAAAGGAACGGCTTCGCAGTATACTAAATTGACGTCACACCTTACAGTGCTGTGTATATCGGAACATACCTTTATATATCAGTCAGTCCGTCACCTACTCCATAAAGATATTTAATAAAAACAAAAGATGATAAAGCGCGTTTGTGTATGTGCGGTCAGGTTTCGGGTCCGTGTTCCTGGATCTATGGAATCCTCTGTGCGCTATGGCGCGCGAGCCGCACCCGCAGCTCGCGCAAATGGCGGCCGACATCGTCGCGTACATCTCCAATCAGGTTACACATTACACTTATTATCTGCTTCAAAGCTAATTTTTTTTAAGTCGGTATAGATCTTGTAATCCACGAGTGCGCGTGGCTCATTGTTGTATAAAAGTCCTATCTGTATACATTTGTAGAGTCAAAGTCAAAGATTTTAGTCAAAATAGGTACTACAATTTAGTTGTACACTTATTGAACATCATACAAAATTATTACATTAATAACACATTAAAATTAAAATGACGTTAGATGTATACGCGTAAATGTGTGCGTGTACGTGATTGCGCGTACGAATGACCGCGCTGAGGCGTCAGGCACGAAACTAGCGACGGCCGAGCGACGCGACGGCGACAGCTGGGCGATGTGGTCCGAGAGCTGGCGACGAATTTCGAGAAGGTCCTTTAGGCAAGCTGAAATTGTGAAAAAATATAATTTCGTCCATTGGCGAATCCAGTCCTGCCTGTCTGAAAGAGCGTTTGCGGTTATTGCGCTACTGCGCAGCATATAACATTTGCAAAAAAAAAATTTTTTTTTCTTTAAATTTTGTACTTGTAGAATTCGAAAAAAAATCCTGACCTTTTTGTCGGTTAAAAAGTATTACCAGACCTCTTCATAATTTTTCCCGAAATTCGTCGCCAGCTCTCCGACTAATCGCATCGCCCCGCTGTCGCCGTCGCTCCCCCGTCGGTAATTGCGTGCCCGTACACTAAGAGGTACACACACTTACGCAACATGCATAACAGCTATAAGCAAGGTTCACGCGAACTCGTGAATTACAAGAACTATATCTCTGTACATTTCTAGTGAACGTCGATACAAATTATGGTATCTCACTGCCGCACTCATAGTCTTTTCATTGATTTAGGCATTCCTTAGTATAGATTTCGATACAAATTTATACTAAGGAGTTTCTCAAGTAACGATTAAAGCTACTCCGAGTGTGGCAGCCAAAACCTCATGGCATGGTGCTAAAATCAGGTGAGTTCCCATCTATAATCCCTACATCATCCCGAGTGAGACTGGCTAAAAAATTTTTGAAAGAAATGCAATATGGCAGTCGTATTTTTTTTTAAACTGTTCACTGTTGAGATTGAGCCCAATCGTTTTTTTTAAAGCTCTATTTAGCACGTTTCCAGAATTTAACGCCAGTTTTCCTCCACAGGTGGACAGCGTGGGCCGGGAGGTGGAGAGGCACACGGGCTCGCACAGCAATTCCCTGCCCCCCTCCCCCAACTCCCGCCCCGTGCTGCACGCGCACGACTCGCGCACGCTGCCGCACATGGGTGAGTGGAACACACACACACAAAAACACACTCTCTCTCTCACACACACACACACACACACACACACACACACACACTCTCTCTCTCTCTCTCTCACACACACACACACACACACACACACACACACACTCTCTCTCTCTCTCTCACACACGCACACACACACATATATAGACAATATCCTCGACGATGTTTTGAAACCTTGATTTTTAATTCGCTGGGAAAATGCAGTTGCGCATCCCACGCTCGTATGCGGGGCTCACTCCAATTAGTACAGTCTGCGTCAGTAACTAAGTGGTCCATATATTGGAGTCTCGTGTATTTTGAAAAATTCTGTCGGAACTTGACAGACAGACAGACACTATTCATATCGATTATACAAGTAAATGCGCGCTGAAATAGGAAAAATTTTGTTCACAAAAGTTATTATAAAATATGGCTTGATCACCATCGACAATCGCAGTAACTTTATTTGAGTAAACATTAAAAATCAGGATTTAAGAAAACATCAGAAGGATGTCATGATGTTTTTAATTACTTTTAGGTGATCTTTTTACTATTCAATCATTAAGCTTTTTACTTTCCCAAAACACCAAGAGTAATTTTTTTATGTAGCAATTCGTATTGGGTGAACAATATTGTAGAAGCCGGATTTCAAAATAAAATTCATCATAAAAAATATTTCGCAGGTCATCGCCGCGGCAAATCAGGGTTACCGCACACAATATCGGAGGATTCCGTAGCGCATAGAGACCGGGAGCGGGATTCCACTTCTTCTACTTCTAGTGAGTATGCTTCTTTTTACTCTAGAGTTTATTTTTTTGTTCCAGAAGTTAGCCCTTGACTGGGATCTCATCGGTGTTAAGGGGCCGGCGAACGCCACTCGCAATTTCTATTCTACCCGCAAATATTATTTAGCTGATGACACATGATCGAGTGCAACCGCGATAGCAATATGAGCGTTCAGAATTTGTTATACATTTAGTTTTGTTCCGTAAATACCAAAAATGATGAATGAAAACTTGTTGTGTTTTTAACTTCGTGATGTTATTCTGTAACTTGACAATATAAGCTATGTTCCTGATTAATTAGTACGTAAGATATCGTTGGTTTTAATATGAAACAAATAAGGATAAAACATGTCATTTATGTCGTAAAAATATGCAAAACGCAATGCGCTTACATTTAATTTTGGGAAAGTATTTTGAAAACATTATCTTCCAGGGACCTAGATAAACATAAGTTCAGTCTAAATAATTGCATAATATTGTGGAAATTACAAATTACAAATTATATTGGTATTACGTTTGTATGGGCAATTCACCCTCCGCCGCCGTCTTAAGGCGCCAGCGGAGGGCTAATTGCTCATACAAACGTAATACCAAAATAATTAGTAATTCGAGCATATTTCCTCCATATTATGCGATTATTAAGATTGAACTTGTATTTATCTAGGTGCCTGGATAATTATTTTTCCAAAATACTTTCCCAAAATTAAATGTAAGCACATTGCGTTTTGCATGTTTTTGCGACATAAACGACATGTTTTCTCCTTATTTGTTTCATATTAAAACCAACGATATCTCACGTACTAATTGATCAGGAACATAGCCTATATTGTCAAGTTACAGAATAACAACACGAAGTTAAAAACACAACAATTTTTCATTCATCATTTTTGGTATTCACGGAACAAGACTAAATGTATAACAAATTCTGTACGCTCATATTGCTATCGCGCTTGCACGCGATCATGTGTCTTCAGCCAAATAGGGATAGCAATATACCGGCAAATTTATATTTGCGGTTCGAGTAGAAGTTGCGAGCGGCGGTCGCCGGTCCCTTAAAAGATGATACAGTCTAGAATTCTAGATGGTAGCGGGCTAACCTGTTAGGGGTGTGGTATGACAGATATATTAAGCCTTAACCCTTTATTGGTTTTAACATGGCAACGTACTGGAATGCTAAATTGTTTCATCATCATCATCATCATCTTCTTCAAAATAAAGCTCGGCGGTCATAAACAATGCCGGCAGGGTGGTTATTAGCCACGGCCGAAGCCTCCCAACGGACTTCAGGAATTCAGTGCGAATTCCCAAATTGACTTTCACAGAGTTTGAAGCTAGGGTAGGCATTAGTTAGCCGGCATACCTATTTACTGACTGTCATGCTGAAAAATGAGCATTGACACAATTTCCATTTGGGTAAGCAGTGCTTTTATGCCTCTATGAAATGCACGCCACTGCCGGGACCTCCCACTTGTAAGGCCATAGCGCTAACCAGTAACCACTGCGTCAGGGAGGTTGTCAAAATTAATATATTAAATTACTTCATTTCGGTTATTTTAAGTTTTCAATGGGGCTGATTCTGTATAACACAATCTCTAAACGAAACTAAAATGGCAGCTTTAAATCTAGTTCCGTCCCTTTCCGTAGGGAGTATTATGAAAGGGTTAGGAATATTTGTAATCCTCTAATTTTAGTTTAGTTTTGAGATTGTGCACTACAGAATCAGCCCCAATGTATGCTTCTTTATCAGGTCAATCCGCAAAAAAGGTGATCGTGAGCACGGAGTTTGTGGAATGGGCGACGTGTCAGTTCTCGCGCGGGGACGCGTGCGGCGCGGCCGGGCCCTTCGGCGCGACTGGCCACGAGCCGCGGGGCGAGGACGGCGGGGGCGGCGCGGCGGGGGAGGGGGGCGACTGCGAGAGCAGAGCGCACCACGAGCGCGTGTGGCGGCGGGCACGGAACAGGAGCATACGGAGGGAGGCCAGAGGTGAGACAAGCAATGCTCTGATGAAAAAGAGAATGATGACATTTGCTATACGATTACGAATTGCATGTATCAGATAGGCAACATAGGTGCGGATGATGTTGGCTGATTTTCCGTACATATGTGCGAGTGTGGAGTAAGTCCTCAATAGGTGCATACGCCAAGGTGAACCAGTTAATTTGGCTAATCCTGTGTTACACAATCTCTAAAGTCTAGTGGATAGCATGTTCGACTGCGGCCGACGAGGTCCCAGATTCGAGTCCTGGGTCGGGCGATAATTAAACTAGACTAGAAATTCTCAGTACTAGCCCGGAGTTAGGAAGTTGGCGGTGTTTCACCCCCGTGCCTCGGAAAGCACGTTAAGCCGTCGGTCCCGGTTATTATCACTAACATGATAATAGTCGTCAAAGCCCGCTAACTTGGAGCAGCGTGGTGGGTGTAAGCTCTAATTCCCTCTCTTCTATGAGAGTGGAGGCCTATGCCCAGCAGTGGGACGTTAATGGGCTTTAGTGGAAGTATTCCAGAGCAATTTGTTGTTGTTATCGACAGCGTTGCGAGGCTCCCGGCCGCCGCGGCTGGAGACGGTCGCGTTTCACTCGCGCTGCCCGCTGCCGCCGGCCGTGGTGTTGTTCCACCCGTACGAGCAGCACGCCGCCTTGGCGTCAAGAGAGAACTTTGGGTATGATTCATACTTTGTTGATGTTTTTGAAGTGAAAACTTCTTTAGCCGCGTTGAGCACTTTTTGGTAGGGGGTAAACTTGTGGATTCGCGTTACCGTCACCTATACCTCGCGTTGTTACGAAGACAAAAAGTCTCGTAATTAAACTTTAACGCCTTAGTTTTAAAGTTTATATTTTAATTATTTTAAAAATTTCTTTTTTTTTTATTATTTTAAATACTTATTCGTTTTTACTTCTATCGGCAATTCCTATGACTGCCAATTTTTTGAAGTAAAACTTGTTTACGCACGCTTGACTTGGGGAGTAAGCTGGTGAATGCGTGACGAGAGCGTTACGAAAAGTGTGATCAAGCGAGGCGAACGGAAGTTGAGAGGGAGATATAACTTATATCTAGTGAAGATACATACATATAGATGGAGCTAAAGAAGTTTTACTTCAGTCGTGTGGTCTAAAGCACACACATTTTTATTTTATTTTATTTTATTACTAGCTGATGCCCGCTACTTCGTCCGCGTGATTTGAGTTTTTTGATTCCCGCGGGAACTCCCTAATTTTCCGGGATAAAAAGTAGCCTATGTCACTCTCCAGGTCCTAAACTATATCTATGCCAAAAATCACGTCGATCCGTTGCTCCGTTGCGGCGTGGTTGAAGGTCAAACCAACAAACAAACACACTTTCGCATTTATAATACTAATATGATTACCATAGGAAAATCAACAGCGATTCAGTCAACAGATAATGGGGCTGATTCTGTAGTGCACAATCTCTAAACTAAACTAAAATGGCAGCTTTAAATCTAGTTATGTCCCTTTCCGTAGGACGTATTATGAAAGGGATAGCAATATTTGTAATGCTCTAATTTTAGTTTCCATATTTCTTTTTTTTTTAACTAAACTTCTACTTCTTCTTCTTCTCTTTCTTTTTAAAACTAAACTTCTTTTTTTAAAACTAGAAACATGCCAACACGGAATAGAAAGAAGTATTTTGCACATTAAGAGGAGAGATAGACAGCGGTTAGTCACCATTAGAGCTAAAACAAAAATATATGACGTGAGAAGAAAAATTAGAGAACAGAAATGGCGATGGGCCGGTCACATGGCAAGAAACAAGTTTCGGAAATGGACCAATGATATCACGGATTGGTACCCACGTGATGGAAAACGGAAAAGAGGACGGCAATATCTCAGGTGGGTGGAAAGGCTATAGACAGAAATCAATGGAAGGGAATGGAGGAGGCCTATGTCAGAAGACAAACTGGGGATTAAAAACGGATACCGACGGGTGCTTAATATAATACCTTTAATAGAAATTGTGTAAAAAAAAAAAAACCAATGTAAACCTCAGTAAATAAAGGCTTTATTTATTTATTTTATTTATTTATTTAATTTTAGTTTAGTTTAGAGATTGTGCACTACAGTATCAGCCCCAATACTTAGACACTAAAAAACGGTAATAATATAGCCGATTACAGATTTTCTCAAAAAGAAATAAATTACAACAATTACGGTGTAACCATTTGAAGGGGCGGTATTATTCCAGGATCTGGGACTGGGGTACAGCGGCCAAGCTGTGCGTGGGCGCGTGGCGTCGCTCGTGGGGCCGCATCACCTCGCTGGCCTACCTCAACGCGCACCACCACGCGTTGCTGGCCGTCGCCTCGCACCAGGGACACCTCGCTATATACAGGTATATTAACTTGCTTGTACAGTCCCACAAACTTGTGTAGCCCGGTGGCCAAAATTGAAACTAACTTTTGGAACAAAGTTCCTTATGGGACGATGCGGAGGGGTACCCTAGCCGGCAAAAAACGTCCGTAACGAAAATGCGTGGAGTAAGATTTTTATGTATAGTTTATGTATGTTCGCTATACAGTGTCTAATTATTATTGGAACAAAGTTCCTTATTGGACGATGCGGAGGGGTACCCTAGCCGCCAAAAAACGTCCGTACCGAAAATGCGTGGAGTAAGATTTTTATGTATGTTCGCTATACAGTGTCTAATGTATAGGCTACGTGATGACTGTTATTATTATTATTTCAGTTTGCTATTAATAATACGATAATTATATATTTTTATGAATCATTGTGAATAAAATAAAAGTGTTAAGATAATTTTGTAAAGTAGTTTTTGAATTTTATCGATAAAAAAAATCATAATAAAAAATTTATACTTGAAATATTATTTTTTCTTTTTACGACTTGAACTTGAAATTAATATTCATGTAATAAGGGACTTCGTTCCTATGTGGTGTCCCATGACACCACACGTTTTTTTAAATTTTATTTTTAATATGTACTAGCGACGCTGTCACCGGGTCGGATAAGTTTGTGGGTATATATATTGATTTATGTTGTATTTACTGTGTGTGTAAATGTGTAAATGACACAACTACTATTCACCAACTAGATGGCGCCACTTGTATGTTACATTACAATAGGTCGCTTACATGAGTAACTTGTGCAATGTTAACAATCTTGTAACCCGGGTAAGGAGGGCTCGATCTCGAAGCCCGTACCCACGCTTAGCCCTCAGCAGGGCTAGCATGGGCCGGAGATAAAAATTTTATCCCCCGATTTTATCCACTGACAAGAGATAAAATTAACTTATCCACTTCTCAGAGCACGGCAACAGGGGAGAGGAGAAGTTTATCCCCGTTTGACATTTCACGGGGACTCGGGGGACTATTTATCCACCGTTATTTAGCGTTTTTATTTATTTATTTAGGAATAAAAATTTTATCCTTTCCTCGGGGAGAAAATTGTCTCGGCCCATGCTAGGGGGGCAGAGGCCAAACGGAGAAGAAGACCCACACAACAATCTTGTAAGTCGCGTATCATGAATCGTCGTATAAGGACAAACTATCAAACAAACACACTTTTGCGTTTATAATATTAGCATGATGGCAGTAATATTATCCTTGGACGAAGGTTATTGCATATTGTAAGTTGTGAATGACGTCACAGGCCTTCGGGAAGCAGTGCGGAGCCCGCGCTAGTGTCCGCATGGCGCGCGCTCGACGTGCGGCCCGCGCCCGACTACCGGCCGCCTTCCGCACAACCCATCTACAGTGAGTATACTTCCGCATCATTTGTCTACGCTTCAGTGAATTCATTTCCGCACAACGTATCTAACGGGAGGACATACTACCGCATAATATATCTACGCTTCAATAAGTTAACTTTCGCACAACCTATCTACTCAGTGAGTATACTTCCGCATAAGCTATCTGCTCTACATTAAGTTCACTTCCGCACCACCTTTCCACGCTGAGTGTGCTTCCGCATGATGTTTCTACGCCTCAGTAAGTTTACTCCCGCACAAACTATCTACGTAAGTGCATTTCCGCACAACCTATCAACAGAGAGCACTTTTCCGCATAACTTAACCACAGTGAGTATACTTCCGCACTTCCCCACAACGTATCTACGTAAATACGCTTCCGCACATTCCAAATCACAGTACACGCAGAGTAAGTATGAATGAATGAATGAATATTTATTTACTAAATTTTGTACATTTCACCTCAATGGAGTCCTGGCTCCTAAACTAGGAGATCCCGTATCTTAGGAGCCAGTGCCTTCCCATACAATATACTGGTTGAACTTAAAATTAATTAACTTAGTTAACAAATACAAAATATTGTGTGTGTGTGTGTGTTTGTAAGTGTATGTGCGTGTGCGTGTGTGTGTGTGTGTGTGTGTGTGTGTGTGTGAATGTATGAATGTGTGAGTTGCTATGTGTGTGCTAGTGAGCGTGTACGCGAGTGCCTGTGTCTGTTTTAAGGTCAAATGATATTTTGTGCAATGTATGTATTCAATAGATTTTCTGTTTCCTCGTAATTATATTTAGATATGTGGTTTTTTAGACATTTTTTAAGACCATGCTTCCTTAAATGTGTGATTTTAATTTTTTTGTTGACACATCTAAACAAATATGACCCTAGATAGTTAAACTGTTGTCTGGCATATGTGGTTTTGGTTCTAGGCAAGGCAATGTGTGTCTTTCGCCTTTTTTTGTGTTCCGGTGACATAGGAAAGGAGTTGTTCGCATGATATCGTAGAATGGTATGCATTATATACAGTTGACGAACAGTTAGTAGTTGTGATTCCTTGAATAACTGTTCAGTTGGAAATCTACGCGGTTTCCGTAGCATAACTTTGATGATGGCTCTCTGTGCCCGTTCTATTTCTATCATATGATTTGTGGCAGCTCCTCCCCATGCTGGGATACAGTAGGTTAGGATGGACTGAACTAAAGCGTTGTAGACGTTATACAGCAAATCTTTATCCGCAATGTCCCGTAGGTTTTTAAATACGTGTAATAAACGCCTTATTCTTTTGGCCACCGCTGATATCTGGGGTTGCCAATTTAGATTCTCATCTATAATTATACCAAGGTATTTTATTTGTGATGCTTTTTCCAGAGTTTCACAAGAACAAGGGAATTGTTTATTTTCTGCTGTGTTACATGGAAAGGTATGCAACTTTAGCTCAGAATTTAGTGGGGGCTGTGACGCTCGTGTTATACTAAAACAGATATAATTCGTTTTTGATGCATTAACAGTGAGCAGATTAATTTCTAGATTTCTGGTTATTTTGCGCACTCCTTCCTCAGCCATTTTAAATGTCTCTTCCCATGTTGAACCATGAAAAAGGACGGCGGTGTCATCAGCGAAAGCAAATAAGTGACCGTTAGTAATTTCTAATTTACATATATTATTTAGATAAGCTAAGAATAAAGTTGGACCTAGAGTACTGCCCTGAGGGATCCCATGCGTTATGTTGTTACTTTTGCTGCTGACATCCCCAACTTTCACTGTTTGACTTCTATCCTTTAAGTAATCAGTGAACCAATCTAGCGGAGTTCCTCGAATCCCTAGCTCTTCCAGCTTAAAAAGTAGCAGTGGTATTGAGATTGTGTCGAATGCCTTTTTTAGGTCCAGAAACACTCCGACACATTTCTTTCCCTGATCCATATAGGTTGACAGAGTGTTAGTAAAAGAAATTACTGCATCTTCAGTGGATTTTTTCATACGAAAGCCAAATTGGTTATTTGCTAAAAGATTCTGTTGTTCTAGATATTTAATCAACCGGGAGTTCACAATTTTTTCTAGTATTTTACTCAGTGTACTAAGCAACGAGATTGGTCTATAATTCGATGCTGTTCCTTTCTCGCCACTTTTATATATAGGTATAACAACTGCTTGTTTAAAAACGCTTGGAAATTTTCCGTTCATGAGACTTAAATTACAGAGGTGTTCAATTGGCTTGCAAAGAAATTCACAGTGCCTTTTTAGCAGATCTGTTGGAATATTGTCATGTCCTGGGGCACTTTTACTTTTTAATTTAGATAATATACTTTTAATTTCTATAACATTTGTGAGGTACATTGGCATCGAATGTAGTTGGCGAATGTCTGTTTTAGCTTCTTTGATTAGTTGTTCCTCGCTCTTATTTATTATATCTGTGATTTTCTTAGCTAGGTCACTTCCAACAGTTGTAAAGAATTTATTGACTATATTAAGTGAGTCTACCGGCGAGGGTGTTAAATTTAGTAGTTCATTGGCTGGTGTTTTCTTCCTAGTTAGGTAACAAATTTCTTTTAAGGTATTCCAGGTTTCTCTTTTATTTCCGTTATGTTCAAGTAGTTTGTTTTTATAATATGTAATCTTTAATTTCTTCACGATTCCCTTACAAGTGTTTCTATATGTTGTATATTTTAGTCTTAGCACTGGGTCTTCTGGGTTTAAGTAGTAAGTAGACTGGTAAGTAGACTTCTTTACATCCTATCCACAGTAAATATACCTCCGCACATCCTATCTACAGTAAGGATACTTTCGCACATCCTATCTTTAGTAACTTCCGCACAACCTATCTCCAAGAGTAGATCTGTCATCTCTGTAAGTCAAAACCTGTTGTTTACGTCGGATGGCGATGGATTCGTAGGAAGTACAAGTAGACCCACGTTTCGAAGAGTAATGGGGCTGATTGTCGCAGGTTTGGCGCAATTGGTGTCAGAGCAGTTCGCGCCGCCAGAGGAGCGGGGTTCCGCGCGCGCTCTGCACGACAGCACTAACCGTGAGTTGAAACAATAAATACTGTACACGTTCTGGATGGTATATATCACAACCTCTTTTCACCAACTAGATGGCGCCAGTTGTATGATACATCGCGCTCGTAAGGTAACGTGCGCTAGAGTCGCGGCTGAATGATTTAAGTCAGTCATAAATATTTATTCTTAATTCAGGTAGGTAGCTAGGTAGGTAGGTTCAACACTACACTTATTGACGTCCAGTTACGTAAAAATATGATGGTGATAATCTGTTACGGTATCTAAAGCTACGACGATTTGTAAACTTATTTGGATTTCCTATGTTCAAGATTTGTCTGGTAATGTAATCAAATAAATATTATAAATGCGAAAGTTTGGATGGATGTATGGATGTTTGGATGCATGGATGTGTGGATGTATGGATGTTTGTTACTTAATCACGCTCCAACGGCTGAACGGATCTGGATGAAATTTGGCACAGAGATAGATTATAGTCTGGAATAGCACTTAAGCTACTTACCCGGAAAATTAAAGCGTTCCCGCGGGAACCGAAAAACTTCAATCCGCGCGGACGAAGTCGCGGGCATCAGCTAGTCGGTTATAAAAAAGTATGTTTATCGTAGTATCATATTGTATGCTAGTAAAAAATAAATTTTGTAATAAAAAAATTTAATATGCAAAACAGCGAATGTAACGCCAAAGAACACGCTTTAAATCAAGGCACCTGACAGTACCATCTGCTCCGTTTTTATTACATTACTAGGGGCACTTTAAACGTTAATCTATACCGCTAACTATCCATACTTCCATACTAATATTATAAATGCGAAAGTGTGTCTGTCTGTCTGTCTACTACGCTTTCCCGGCCCATCTTTTCAACCGATTTTGCTGAAATTTGGTATAGAGGTAGGTTATATCCCGGGGAAGGACATAGGCTACTTTTTATTCCGGAAAATTAAGGAGTTCCCGCGGGAGTCAAAAAACCTTAATCCACGCGGACGAAGTCGCGGGAATCATCTAGTTTTATAATAAAAATAAAAAAAAAAGATTCCGACGAATGAGAACCTCCTCCTTTTTTGAAGTCGGTTAAAAATGGCGGTCTCAGAACATCTGTTCTGTTCGGCTGAAAGTGAATTTTGGAAAAAACATCTGTATATATGTTACTTCAAAATGTATGGTGATGAAAGTGAATTGTTTGTGTGTTGTCAGCGGCTGGCGCCAGTAACCCGCCCCCCACTGGCACGCTAGTGCGCTGGAGCGCGCGGCGCCGCTCGCTCGCGCTGGCGGGGCAGTCCGCCTCCGTGAGACTGTGGGACGCGCACGCGGAGCTACTGCAGGCTGAAATAACCACCGGTAAGTTACACTAAACAAGTGCCGATAGAAAGAAACAAAGAAAAACTCTACTCTACTAGATTTATCTACTCATGTGCTCTTACTGTGGAGCTTTCTGTGGAGAAATTCGTTCCGTTATGGACTGACAGTACACTGCCGCAGTAAAGGCCGCAGTATCCTAGTATAATATTTAGTTTGTTGCTTCTCTTGTTTTGGCGTTGATTATGAATAATACAATATGTGATTTTGCTTTGACTTATGTTTAGTGAAATAAAGATTTGTGAATTATTGTTAAAGTTTATAGAGGTATAAGTATTCGCATCCGTTGGCTGTGACGTCACCCGGGTCACGGCTGAAAATCAGCGTCCGGCATCATGCATGCATTTGTATGTACGATGCTGGGCACACGGCTGAGCTGTACACCCATTCCGGGTGGTGTCACAGACAAACATATTTGTGTGTACAGATATGTATGACAGGTGTTTGTCTGCAACACCATCCATACTAATATTATAAATGCGAAAGTGTGTCTGTCTGTCTGTCTGTCTGTCTGTCGGCTACGCTTTCCCGGCCCATCTTTTCAACCGATTATGCTGAAATTTGGTATAGAGGTAGGTTATATCCCGGGGAAGGACATAGGCTACTTTTTATCCCGGAAAATTAAGGAGTTCCCGCGGGAATCGAAAAAACTTAGTCCACGCGGACGAAGTCGCGGGAATCATCTAGTTTTTGAATAAATGTATTTTCTTTCTTCTTTCTTTCTTTCTTTCTAGGGAAATATATGACGTCATAAATCGACGCCATTTTTGTACTGTGAGCACTGGCGTTTTCGAGGTAAGGTGCTCTCAGTGCTGACTGCGTTCCGTTTTAAACAGTAACCAGTATAGCTAACTATAAAGGAACGGCTTCGCAGTATATTAAATTGACGTCACACCTTACAGTGCTCGCAGTGTATATCGGAACATAACCTAGTTCTTCCACACATTTCCTTACCTCAAGGTTATGCTACTCCGGCGCCTAACGTTAGCCCGGAGTAAGGAAGAAGTTGGCGGTGTTTCACCCCCGTGCCTCGGTGAGCACGTTAAGCCGTCGGTCCCGGTTATTATCTATACTAATATTATAAATGCGAAAGTTTGGATGGATGGATGGATGTTTGTTACTCAAATACGCCAGAACGGCTGAACGGATCTTGATTAAATTTGGTACAGAGATCATACTTAATATTATAAATGCGAAAGTGTGTTGGTTTGTTCTTCAATCACGCCGCAACGAAGTAACGGATCGACGTGATTTTTGGTATGGGTATAGTTGAAGACCTGGAGAGTGACATTGGCTACTTTTTATTCCGGAAAATTAAGGAGTTCCCGCGAGAAAAAAAAAACGGACGAAGTTGCGGGCATCAGCTAGTAGAAGGCATAAATATAAATGAGAATTCTTCTTATAGGTTGCGAGGCTGCCGCCACATCCCTGTGGCGCGGCGGTAGGTCGGCGCGGCTGGTGTGCGGGTTCGGGGACGGGTCGGTGCGCGCGTGGGACGAGCGCACGGCCGCAGCGATCACGACGCTGCACCACCACTCCGCGCCCGTGCTGTGCGCCGCGCCGCGCGACGACCTCTACACGCTCGTCACTGGATGGTAAACCACACGTCTCATATTCAAGTTGCTGAGGGTCTCGAGCGGAGGAACGGGCCGCCAGGCTCGGGTCGGGTCGGGTTCCTCGCGTGAGACGCGCTGCTCGTTGTCTTCACACACAACGCGGGCGCGGGTTGATGGCGGGTCGGGCGCGGGCGTACCTTCAACCTAGCCAGCGGCAGCGCAAATGCATATTGATTGAAATTTAAAATCAATCCGCTGGCATATTCTTGCTTTCAAAACAGTATTTTTATAGTTTGTAACAAATAAATATTTACATTAAGGAACACATTCTATAATTTTCATTCAAATCCATTTACAAAACGAACTACGTTTTGTAAATAAATACAAAACCAACTCCCGACACGCGCCGCGCACGACCCGCGCATGCGTCAGTGCGAATGCGTATAGGAGAATACGTGTATTACGACGAATTCGCCCGCTCGCTACCCGCGCATCCCGCGCGCTCTTTGTGGTGGCGGGCGACGGGCGCGACTCCCGCGCTTCACCCGCCACGCGCCCGACCCGCGCTCGCGTTCTGTGTGATGTCGTCCATATAAATAGGAATTCAACCCGCCGCGCACCCGTTCCCTGTGTGTTTACCCTTTAGCCTCCTTACCCGGGCGGGCGCGGAGCATCACTGTGCCCCGGTGAATTGCTTTAATTAAGCCATGTCGACTTGGGCCTGCCTAGGAGGCTTAGGCCCTTAGGTTTGGTGTCATTTCCTTATTGGGTCCGCACTGCGGGTGACGTCATCGCCACCGCGTGCAGGACCCGAATCGATGCCGCTATGGGCTTAGCGGGAATGGAGATGTGAGCACCTCCGTTCCCGCTGTGACGGCTTGAATGGAGCCCTGGCCCTGCAGGTACGCCGTCAGCTCGGTCATGAGCGCCTCGACCACAACCCGGACTATGGCCATATTCAAATTGAAATGTTTTTTCAAGTGCTTTTGAATTCACCAACTAGATGGCGCCACTTGTTCGTACAAGTGGCGCCATCTAGTTGGTGAATTCATACATCGCGCTCGCAAGTTTTAAGATTAGGCAATCATGGCCATTGTCCGGGTAGTGCTTGAAGCGCTCGTGACCGGCATGACGGCGTACCTTAAGGGCAATGACGCATCACAGGCCCTTACAGCGGGTGTGGCGGTGCTCACGCGCCTCCACGCCCAATAAGGCTAGCAACATGGGTCCTGCACGCGGTGATGACTACGCCGGCCGCAGTGCGGACCCTCCACCGAAACCCCCCTCCCCAATCCTAGGGGCCCGTAGCCTCCTAGGCAGGCCCAAGCTAGCCAGCTTAAAGCTAACCACCGGGGCACAGAGTTGCCCCGCGCCCCGCCCGGGTAAGGAGGCCTAGCCTCGAGGCCCGTACCCCGGCTTGGCCCTCACGGGCCAACCGGAGAAGACCCAGAACACAAGATTAGGCCACAATTACTAAGTTTTTACGTAAGTCACGTTCAAGTGACAAACTGACATGCGCATACGATACGTGTGTATTACAATATCGTTTACATTTCGTAAGACATTCATGCGACTTACTTGAGTAAAGCGTACAGTATGATCTTGAACAATGAATGAATGAATGAATATTTATTTACTAAATTTTGTACATTTCACCTCAATGGAGTCCTGGCTCCTAAACTAGGAGATCCCGTATCTTAGGAGCCAGTAAAAATGACTTAAGTATATTAAATGTGCTTATTTGAAATTTACTACAATATGTTGCAAGATCAAGAACTGGCTATTGTATTCCTAGCTACATGTTTTAGATCTGTGTCAAGTATTGTGTTTGTGCCGCAGCACGGAAGGCGAGATCCGCATCTACGACACGCGCAAACTGACCCCCGTGGAGGTGGTGCGGGCGCCCGGCCCTCTGGCCGCGCTCGACGTGCATCCCCGCGCTTCTCTGCTCGCCTGGTACGTCATCATCCTACCACTACAGCCCACTAACGTCCCACTGCTGGGCATATGCCTGCACTCTCATAGGAGAGAGGGAATTAGAGCTTACATCCACCACGCTGCTCCAATGCGGGGCCTTAACGACTATTATCATATTAGTGACTAGCTGTAGCCGCGACTTCGTCCGCGTGGATTGAGATTTTTTGATTTCCGCGGGAACTCTAATTTTCCGGAATAAAAAAAGCCTATGTGTTATTCCAGACTATATAATCTATCTCTGTGCCAAATTTCATTCAGATCCGTTCAGCCGTTCTGGCGTATTTGAGTAACAAACATCCATCCATACATCCATTCATCCATCCAAACGACTATAGCATAAACTTAAAGTGTTTTACTTTCCACCTCTTTTAACAGTCTACTTTTAATGCTTTAATTAACTCGGGAAGGTAGATTGTCAAAGTATCGTCAGAAGGTTTATTAAATGCAATTGATTGATTTATTTAAAAACATGTAGGACATACAGGTGTCTCTTATGTTATGTCATGTTTTGACTTCACCACCGGTTCGGATAGCAAATTCTGCTGAGAAGAGCCGGCAAGACACTCAGCAGGTGCTCTTTTTTTTTTTTTTTGTAAGCAATATATATTACATTACGTAGGTACTTAGTTAAGTATGTAAATTAAATACAATAGTGTAAGTTAGTATACTGTCCTGTTAAACTCAAACTCAAATCATCTTTATTCAAAATTGGTACCTACAAAGTACACCTTCTGAACGTCATGTTTATAAAGAATAAGAGTTGATGGTGATAATTAACAACGGTATCTTAAGACTAAAGCTACGAGGGTTCCAAACGCGCCCTGGTCTGAGAAGAGCCCACAACAAACTCAGCCGGGGTTTTTTTTTGTTAGTATGCTTCACACTAATTCAGTATCCTCGTTCCAGTGGGTCGGTGAACCAGTGCATCAGTGTGTACGACCTGAAGGGCGCGCCTCTCAACACGATCAAGTTCCACGAGGGGTTCATGGGCGCGCGCATCGGACCCGTCTCCTGCTTGGCCTTCCATCCGCTGAGGTGAACCACTTAACTAGCTGTCTGTACTTGTACTGAGTAGAGTTGTTCAAAACTGTTATAAATCCATAACACGCTACGGACTATAAATTTTTAACATGCTTTTAAATACGCTATGTTATAACGCGCTTGTTATAAGAAAACATGTGGGCGGCCGGTAGGCGCGATATGTCTTGCAACACGCTAAATTTCGTAACACGCAACGATGACGTTCACTCACAACAGCGCGTTACGCGAGACTAACCAATATAACCATCGGCCAGCGGCAGCGCGCTACCGACAGGCGGGCGCCGTTACAACGTTATTAGTGTTATTACGTTACGACTCATTACGAGGCACCGCGCGCGATCGCGTGATATTCATAACGCCGTAACGTAATGGCGGCTCCTCACATAACTCGTTATCCCGTTATGGAACAATAACGCGTTATCATATTGCGTTACGTGTTATATTAACCACCTCTAGTACTGAGGGCCTCACAATTAATACATACTCATTTTTAGGGTGTAACGTAGTAGATTACTTTTGCCTACATAAACTTAATTTCTAATTTAAAATCATCCTTAGAACGATTTTCGATTATAACATTAAACTAAATTCAAAAAATTATTTTATAACTATACTATACAAGGGTTCTGTACCTCAAGAGGAATGAATGAACCCTTGTGCACAACCCTCCAACAAAGTGATCCTACACTTTGTTGTCGGTCTGTCTGTCTGTTAACCACCTTTTTCTCGGGAACTCGTGGAGGTATCAAGTTGAAATTAATCCATACTAATATTATAAATGCGAAAGTGTGTCCGTCAGTCTGTCGGTCTGTCTGTCTGCTACGCTTTCCCGGCCCATCTTTTCAACCGATTTTGCTGAAATTTGGTATAGAGGTACTTTTTATCCCGGAAAATTAAGGAGTTCCCGCGGGAATCAAAAAACCTTAATCCACTTGGACGAAGTTCCGGGAGTCATCTAGTATCAAATACTTAGGTCTAGGGTCCTTTGGAGCTGTACAAAAATCAAGCTTCTAATCAATCAATCAATCGTTTATTTGCAAGAAACATTACATTATTTGTACAATTATTAAGATGACAAACTAATTAAAAGAACAAACATGTTTCGTCGTTGCTGACGTGCAAATTTATAAAGTAGGTAATCTATACAATTTATAAAACACTAATTTCTTATTCACATTTTTGACACTTGCCAATAAATCTAAACCTATACGGTACGCCCCTTTGACTAAGGGCCTTATTCACCATCTTCAAGTAAAGTCTCGAGTAGATACTTCCTGATTAGTGTTAATCAGCAAGTAAAAGCTACAAGTAAATTGTATCGGTATAACAATATAAAACAAAAAGTCCTGAGTAACATCTCGAGAGTTAATTGAGGGTATGTTCCGATATACACTGCGAGCACTGGTCAGTGCTCTTTATTGGGGAGAAATTCGTTCCGTTATGGACAGACATACTGTCTGTACTGTACTGCCGCAGTATCCTAGGGAAATATATGACGTCATAAATCGTCTCCTTTTTTGTACTGTGAGCACTGGCGTTTTCGAGGTAAGATGCTCTCAGTGCTGACTGCGTTCCGTTTTAAACAGTAACCAGCAGGCCGATTCAGAACCTTACGATATCATAATTATCGATCGATTCGGTTTCTTATCGTATGATAAGTTGTATTTTCAATTCAGAATAATCGTATCGACAGTGAAATTGCCGATATCGAAACCGAATCGCAGTATAGCTAACTATAAAGGAACGGCTTCGCAGTATACTAAATTGACGTCACACCTTACAGTGCTCGCAGTGTATATCGGAACATAACCTGAATGATCTTCAAAATGCATTCAAACTTTCGTTCAATAGCGGCTGTCAATTACGTCAAATGTCACTTTGACATGTTGCCAGCTGTCACTCTTGCTAAATGTCAGTTTTGTTGTTTGCACAGAGTACATTGAATATACGGTTGTTTGTTTTTGGTTTTATTGTGTCCTTTGCTTTTCGTGGTGATTTTATATTGTTTCGTTCGTTTATTACATAAAATGGATAAAAATAATAAAATTAAACGAGAAAGAAGTGCGAACTTCTCTATAGATGAAAGGGATGTGTTAATATCATTAATTAAAGCCCACAAAAGTGCCATTGAAAATAAAGAAAGTGACGCTTCGTCCTGGAAAAAGAAAGATGCTGCCTGGGCGAATATAGAAAAAGAGTTTAATGCTCGTATTGGTGGAGTTTTTAGATCAAGCAAAACGTTGCGGATCAAATACGACGGCCTTAAACGGTTGGTCCGGAAAAAAGCTGCAAGAATAAGAGCGGAACTGAATCGCACTGGAGGTGCAAGTAATACAGCAGTTCCACTCGATAGTGTGGATGAACAAATAAAAGATTTAATATCGTTAACAACTGATGGGTTGGAAAGTGTGAACGACTCTGATGTTTTACCTATTCCCTCAACCCAAACACAACCAAACCAAGGTAAGTTATATTATCATAATATCTTAATTATGCATCCATGTTCAGACTTGCTCCAATAGGTTTAATGAAATTTACTTTATTACAGATGAACTTAATGTTGCTATGGTGGAAGAATTTGTTGTATTACCATCTACCTCCGTATTAAGACGTGCTGGCATACTTTTATAACCTCACTAGCTTTTCAAGTTACTTCAATTTAGGTTTTCTGAAGATATTGGAAGGTTAGAATTTCTCAAAATCCTTTCTTAGGCTGGGTATCTACTAAGACGGAGATGTGCATAGCGGACCAATCATCTTGATGTATTAATTTTATAACATAATCTCTATATAATCCCTGCTAAATGCATCTCCACTCCGCTCCACTTAAGAGGAGGGTCTCCACTTATAGAGGGAACCTGACTGCAAAAAGTCAAATGTCCCAGCATAGATTCTTCTTTTAATTAATATACATTTTATAAACTAGCTTATAGTGGTAGCACAACTTCATAGTGGTAGTGAGTAGAGTATTATATTTAGCATTATTATTGCAAGTTTTTTTAATTCTTTAAATATGTATGAATCCAATTTATTGTTACAAATAACAGTTTGGACAACACTCCAAATGGAAAGTATGTTCCCACTCCAACTTCAACACATACAAAATGGGATGTTACCATTTTGAGTGTTGAATTATGTCACATTTTATTTGTTGGCAACAAAGTATAATGATGGTGAAAATTTATATAAACAACTAAAGATTCAAGTATTATACATAATCAATGTTAAGGTCTCATAAATCAATGCAATATTTATCTGTATGTTTAATGTAAATTATAATTTTTACAGCTACTAGGAAACCACATTTTGATGAATTAGCTCAAGCAAAGCTGGAGTTGGTTCAGCTCCAAAAAAGCCTTTTAGAAGCCGAAATAACAGAAAAAAAGAAGGAATCGGAATTTAAAGATATGGAGCGCCAATGGATAGAAGAGGAGTACAAATTAAGATTAGAAAAGTTAAGAAGGGAATTAAAAGATTGATTTTTAATTATTATTTGTTTTATTCACATACTGTTATGCAATGACAAAAAATATTCTTGCACCAGTCTGCTTCTTCGATTGTTACCAACTTGGATTGTCACAGCTTCCTCATTAGTATGCAAATCATCCAAGTCATCTGTTACTATTGTTTTGACGACCTCCGTGGCGCAGTGTTGAGCGCTGTTGCCTTAACGTGCGGAGGTCCCGGGTTCGATCCCCGGCAGGGTTCGGAAATTTATAATTTCTGAATTTCCCTGGTCTGGCCTGGTGGTAGGCTTCGGCCGTGGCTAGTTACCACCCTACCGGCAAAGACGTGCCGCCAAGCGATTAAGCGTTCCGGTACGATGCCGTGTAGAAACCGAATAGGGGTATGGGTTTAATATAACTGCTATGCCCCTAACAGGTTAGCTCGCTACCATCTTAGACTGCATCATCACTTACCATCAGGTGAGATCGCAGTCAAGGGCTAACTTGTAGTGGATTTAAAAAAAAAAACTTGTGAGAAAACATCCAGTGGCTAGATATCTTAATGTTAATAATAAACTTGTTTTAGATGAAACTGCTTGATTCCTGAAATAAAAAGTAGGTTTGCATTAGATACTATGATCAAACATACCTATGTACCTAGGGGTGTGTTCCGATATACACTGCGAGCACTGGGATCAGTGCTCTTACTTTGGAGAAATTCGTTCCGTTATGGACTGACAGTATACTGCCGCAGTATCCTAGGGAAATATATGACGTCATAAATCGTCGCCATTTTTGTACTGTGAGCACTGGCGTTTTCGAGGTAAGGTGCTCTCAGTGTTGACTGCGTTCCGTTTTAAACAGTAACCAGTATAGCTAACTATAAAGGAACGGCTTCGCAGTATACTAAATTGACGTCACACCTTCAGTGCTTGCAGTGTATTTCGGAACATACCCTAGGTCTTACCTAGGGTATGTTGTTGGTTATTGGGCAGATGAAGCTGCAAGTAAGTTATAGGCTACTTTAACCGTCGGCTAGTGCTACTCAGCTATTGTGAAATACACATTCACTGTTACTCGTGACTTTAACCGGCAAGTAGCCTACTCGAGACTTTACTTGAAGATGGTGAATAAGGGCCTTAGAATCATGAAATTTGGCAAAAAGCAAGGTCCCGCAGCACAAGTGCGAAAAATAGGGAAAAATTCCGAAAATCGTTAATTAGGGTTCCGTACTTATAGGGTGTCGCATTGTTTGCAATGTGTAGTTAAGCCAGTTATTTACACAGCTGATTACGCGTTTTTATGACATCTTTCTTGTTATTTACTAAAATAATTTATACTGTGTGGTGGTACGGACTACGGAACCCTTTGTGCGCAAGTCTGGCTCGCACTTAACCGGTTTTTGAAGCTCTCGCTGTGTCGAATTTCTTGTAAAGGAGACGCAAGATTAAACATGTAATGTCTCGCAACTTGGATGAAACAAATCCAAAACTTGTTTTGTTGACAGATTACGAGCTATTAATTATTTATCTATGCAAAATCCTGATTTTTTTTTGTGTTGCAAGATTTGTACATAACGTTTGGTTTTAAACATGTCTCAGAAGACATGTCTCGTCCATGAAATGTCAAACAAGTATTTACGCAACAAGTGCGACAATGGATTCGCGGCTCGATACATAGACAGAAAACAGAGTTTTCAACATTTTTTCATATGAATGTTGCGTTAGTGGAAACTCACGGTAACGTGGTCATATACACTGTCGGATGTATATCTTCTCCCGTCTCCGTCTCGCCCCCGTCACTCCGCGGTGTTGGTCTCTCTACACGTTTCTGTTGGATGACTGATAGTAAAGGCCGTATCTTCTTAAACTGTGATAGTAGTATGGATACAATATGACCTAAAAAATGTTTGTCCGGCACAGATGCGCGCTGGGCGTGGGCTCCAAGGACTCAACAGTTTCGGTGTACGTGTCGGAGGCGCGCCGGTGACCCTCGCTCTACGGGCTCGCGCTCTCGCTGCCCTTCCACCAGTGAGCGACACACGGACACAGGTACCTACATATGTTTGTGTGTACACGCGTGGGCTCCAAGGACTCAACAGTGTCGGTGTACGTGTCGGAGGCGCGCCGGTGACCCTCGCTCTACGGGCTCGCGCTCTCGCTGCCCTTCCACCAGTGAGGGACACACGGACACAGGTACCTACATATGTTTGTGTGTACACGCGTGGGCTCCGAGAACTCCACAGTGTCGGTGTACGTGTCGGAGGCGCGCCGGTGACCCTCGCTCTACGGGCTCGCGCTCTCGCTGCCCTTCCACCAGTGAGCGACACACGGACACAGGTACCTACATACGTTTGTGTGTACACGCGTGGGCTCCAAGGACTCCACAGTGTCGGTGTACGTGTCTGAGGCGCGCCGGTGACCCTCGCTCTACGGGCTCGCGCTCTCGCTGCCCTTCCACCAGTAGAGGTGGGCGTTATAACACACAACACATTATATATTTAAATATATTTTTATAACAGTATAACACATTAGACGAAATGCTACCAGACTGTTGTAATATATATTATTTTCTGACATTTTATTTCGTTTGTAATTTCACAGCGCCATCTATGTCCACAACTGCTCTTCCTGTCCTGGTCCCAGGAAAATGGGTTTTTATCTTTAACTTGTTAATTTTATGAAATTTCAACAGATGGCTCTTTTTTAAAGCCAATACGATTGATATACTGCAGTCTGCAACACAGTAGTCAAAGTAATGTAAACACTTTCTGAGAAACAATAAGAGCTAGTTTCACATGCGATAAAATTACAACAGTGTTAAAGCAGTGTATATAGCAGTGTTCAATTTTATAACATTGCAACAGATGGCGCTTATTTTAATAGCAAATACGATTGTTGCAGTATTCAAAGTAATGTAAACACTTCCTGTGGAATAATAGGAGCTACTTTTACTTGCGATAAAATTACAACAGTGTTAGTTTGGATTGCAAAGTAATGTAAATACTCTTGTCATATCTCTAAGAGCTATATTTGCTTGCGATGAGACGAAGATGCTATTTTTATGATTCTGCTTTATACAACACTTTCATTAGTTTGAGTTTCATTGTATGTATTATTATTCCAACCAGAAATTGAGTGCAAAGCTAAAGTTACTGACTTATAGTTTTAATATAAATAGACGATTGGTGTAAATAAATTGCGTGTTAGTAAATAGTAATTAGTGTTAAACAGTAAACACTAAGTACTAAAACGGCGCTTAACGCGAAGGTAACACGTCGCGTTTTTTGGTCCTCCTAAATATATTATAAAACACTAACACTAAGTAACTGCAAACCGCAACAACAACAGTGTAAATAATTTCTATCAAAATTTATAACATATAATATATATTATAACACTTTAAAACAGCAGCTAGAAAAATATATTATAGCAGTATATTTCATTGAAAAATTATAACAGTTTAGCCCACCTCTATCCACCAGTGAGCGACACACGGACACAGGTACCTACATACGTTTGTGTGTACACGCGTGGGCTCCGAGGACTCCACAGTGTCGGTGTACGTGTCTGAGGCGCGCCGGTGACCCTACACTCGCTCTGCGGGTCTTGTTTTAACCATGTCTTAAGTTGGAGTAAAGTTTTCTCTATAGATGTCTCTAGATATAGATTACATTTTTATATTTTTACTAGCTGATGCCCGCGACTTCGTATGCGTGGATTGAGGTTTTTCGGTTTCCACGGGAACTCTTTAATTTTCCGGGATAAAAAGTAGCCTATGTGCTATTCCAGACTATAATCTATCTCTGTGCCAAATTTCATCCAGATCCGTTCAGCTGTTGGGGAGTGATTGAGTAACAAACATCCATCCATACATCCATCCAAACTTTCGCATTTATAATATTTATTTGATTACAGTGCTTTACACACTAGGAAAGTTTCTAAACTAAAATTAACTTAACTTAAATACACATCAAAAATTGCGGAACCGGCAGGATTTGAACCTGCGTCTCTCTGGGAATTGCGCCCGGAACGCCTTTGACCGCTAGGCCACGGTTCACTTACCCGTCAGTGCTGAAATTTGAAAATTGCCGGAATTAAAAAGATGCATATCTTAAATTTCGGCACTGGCGGGTTTGAGAATTCTCAGGCATACAATACACCCCCACTCCGACTCCGAAGGCGCTCATAACTTATTTAATCCAAATAATTTACCTTACAGGTTGTACATTGTACAAGTAGCCAAACGGAACCGAAGGCATCTCCCGCAGCCCGCCCTCAACTGTTGACTTACAATAAGCATATATAAGTCACACACACATCACTGCACACAATAGCTTAACGCGTACGCACACACGCCCGAAACGACCAACAAATATACCTATTAATATACAGGGTGGTCCAAATAGTGAAGTCCAAAGAAAAAAATTAGATTCTTCGTAACTAGACCTATCGGAAAATACCCCATGTTTGTTCAGCGATTTTTGGTAGTTTTCGAGTTATAATTTTTTTTAGTTTTATCGTGAGATTTCTGAGGGAGTGAGTGTTAAATTTTTTTTTCTATTCTATTTGGACCACCGTGTATATCATAACCATTTATAGACTTTGTATAGAATAATCCGCTAAAGTGAATAATACCCAAGTGCCTATACAAAACTTTTTTTTTTCGAATGAACCGACTTCAAAAGCATTAAATAAGTTTTTAATTAAGTACTTTCATCCAATGTATTAAATTAAAAACTTAATTGGCTAAGAGCTAATGAACAAAAAATATAAACTTATATGTATTGTAGGTAGTTTTTGAAGTCGGTTAAAAATGAGGTAAATTTTGTTCGTTTGGTAATTTCATTATGCTTATTGTTGAAATTTTAAACTTTACTTGGCAGTAAATTGGAGGTGAAGTCAAAATGGCGAGGTTTTTTACTCCATAATTTATGGATGACAAATGAAAACCGGCCGATGTATACAGTTTTCAGTTTAGTATTAGTACATAATTTAATTGACAACAATCATGCACAATCTTTAAAACTAGGTCTAAATAATCCCTTTCACAATATAAAGTATAGTATATTATATAAGTAGGATTTGTCGATTTTGTTTAGAGATTTGGTATAACAAAATTTTCACCAATAGTGTTTGGACGTGTGTGCGTTAGTTACTAACTTTCAACATTCTAAACATAAGTTTAAATCGCGATACTTATTTGATGCAAACTTATACTGCTTTTCATTAATTTACCCAAAAGGTAAACGGGTAGCTTCTCGCTGAAACGCGTAAGACACTCGCTACGCTCGGTTCATACTGAGCGTCGTTACCGCGAACTAACGATGGAATCGTGTTGCGAGTGAGTAAACTAACTCGAGAACGGCTAAAGCGACGAGCAAAGCGCCGTAGCTTCCGCGTTTCTCTCACCCGTTGTCCTAGAAGTGCGACCGACGCGATTCGACGCCATAGAAAATGACAGACGTATCTACGCGACAACGTAGTCGTAACGTCATTTTCTAATGGTCCAAGAGCTGGCGACGAATTTTGGGAAGGTCCTTTTGGCAAGCTGAAATTGTAAAAAAATATAATTTCGTCAATTGGCGAATCCAGTCCTGCCAGTCTGATATAGCGTTTGCGGTTATTTCGTATGTCGTACTCATTTGAAGACTTTATTCACGTCTGGGAATTGTTTAAAACCGCAAAATTTGTCTGGCGATTTGCATGTATTATTGAAATTACTCAATAAATACGTGATTAAATTTCAGATGGCCAAAAGTATATTTTTTGGAAATTTTAATAATATATTTTTGAAGAGGTCTGGTAATACTTTATAAAACAAAAACAAAAACGTCTGGGGTTTTTCTTTCGAATTCCCAAGTACTAAATTAAAAGATACAAAAAAAACAAGTTGGCAAAAAAAAAAAAAATTAATTTTTTTTTGCAAATGTTGTTTGCCACCACCGCACCAGACGCTCTACCAGACTGACAGGACGGGATTCGCCAATTGACGAAGTTATATTTTCCACAATTTCAGGACCAATTCGTTGCCAGCTCTCCGTCTATAAGGTGGCGCATCGTGTGGCGTCGCTTCTGTCACACATCAAGGACTACGGGAAAGTTAGTTTCTGCGATTTGCTTATTTTTGGAATTTGGATACGCTAAGGAAAACTAGACTATACAAACACTGTCACATCGATGCTTTTTAAGTTACTATAAAATATGTAAGTTAGTGAACCTTTTTATTCTTTAGTATAGCAACTCTTAAAGCACTTTAAGCGCTTTTTACCTTCACACATTAATATAATATTTATAGCTATAAATATACTAATATATAATCAACCGATACATAGACATCATTTAGTTATGTTATAGGAGCGAGTGGGTTATATTTCTACCCACCGAAGTGCATACTGCATAGTGCCATATGCAACCACAAAATATGAGACAATCTGAAATATCAGAGTCCAATATACTGAAATCATGGTTACTATTTTTGGGCCATTTTAAAAGGTCACTTTTGACAATACTGACAGTAAATATCAGAGCGTTTTGGCATTGACCGATAATATCAGTGGCGTGCACAGACAACTAGACGATTTTAGGGGGGCATTAGATTACTGGCAAGTCGTAGAGAAAAATAAGCTTTCAGCTATTTCAACTAGGGTAAGCAGTGCTTAGCTGCCTCTATGAAATGCACGCCACTGATCGTAGCTGATATAGAATCACCGATATCGGGCCACTGAAATGTACAATGTAAGCTGATAATGTACGTGTCCGGTGTGTGTATATCAGCGCCGATATATCGTTACCGTGTCTGCCAATGTGAAAAACGCCCTTATTGTTTACTGTTTTTGACTTAAAATAAATCTTCTACAGCTCGTCATTGACGATAATTTGTTTGACTTAAATGGATGGCCGCCAAAAATTTTGCCTACTCTCGACATCAGTCCAAACGGATCACACACAATCCGCGCGGATTTATGCCATGGTGCATAAATCCGCCACACACAGTCAAATGTTTATGTTACACCAAATTATTTATGTTTGTGGTTTTTCCATTTTCATTTAATTTCTTTGTATAAAACACACTCTATGAACCTCCGGTCAGGTCAACATAGGTCACATATGGCCAGGTCCGAACCCTCCGCCACTGACGGGTGCGAATGGCACATTTGGACTGACGCCGTGGGTGGGCGAAAATTTTATAGTTCATCCAGTTGACTTAAGTCAAATGACTTACAATCAATGGTGAGCTTTAAGAATAATTTCCGCAAAAGTAAGTCACTATAAATATTAAAACTCAAAGATCGTTCATTAAAAATATTACACTTTAGTCACCCGAACAAAGTTGTAGTTAAATGTCAATTGCGGACTCTTAAAATGGTTCCACCGTATTTTATTTTAACTGTTGAATCCTTATTTTTATTAATGCATTTAAGATTTTCAAAAGACACCAATGCTTAGAAAACTTGTATTTTTAAGTACCTATATCTAGATTAAAGTGCAATTTTGATGTATTTTGTTAATAAGCTGAACAAATCTATGATGTAGCTAAGATATTAATTTCTGATCAATATTTTAAGTGATACAGCAGTTTAACAAATATACAGTTTGCCAATGTACTTGACCAGAGATGACTATTAAACGACGATATTATTAGATTTTGTTGTGATATACAAAAGTTACAAGACTTACGAGACAACGTGAAATGACGCAGTCACGAGGCCTTGTCAACTCAGACAATCACTGTCTACTAGACATATGCATTTCGATATTTCTATTTACAAATGCTTTTATAATATTTATCTATACAAAATGTTTTAAATATGAATTTTGTATAGATATATTGCAAAATCTCATAAAAACGAAAGCAACTGGTACTTTTGTATAAGATTTGGTGCTTTGCAAAAGTACCTTTCCAACCTGTGTAATTTTCCAACTGTATGTTTGTTTAACTGTGATATTATTACAGTCAATGGCAGTAACAATGATACAGGACAAATTCAATGCAAAATATTTAGCCAAATATAGCGCTGTATATTCAACATTGTAGGCTATACAATAAAATATACATATAGTACATGTAATTGTTTTGTTTATTTTGTAAGGTATGGGGTTACGTTAAACCAAATTAAATACAAAAAGAAACTGTAAGGCCCACTTGCGCAAGGGTGTTAAACGTGTTTAAGTTAAATTCTCTATACCCGTTCTTTTCTTGTCTATCCCGTAATAAACTTATAGAAGAGGGACAACATCAAAAAAATTAACTAAATCATTTAGTCAGTGTTGTGCAAATCGCTCTAAGTATTGACTGTAATTTGAAGCACGACATTCATACTAATATACTAAAATGGGATAATATGAAGTATAAAATGGGGATGGGATAGTATGTTTGTTACGTTTTCATAGCCAATCTGCCTAACCGATGTTGAAAATTGGTAAAAAGATGGCTTACATTCTGGAGCCGGGAATAGGCTACTTTTTATTCCAGAAAATACTAGACTTTCCACGGGATATTGTAAAACCTCTAATTACACTCGGAACAGACATTTTAATTTTCGGTTTTCCAATAGACTAAAATATTTTTCCGGGCTAATATACCTTATTAAGGCGGCACCTCACGCTGCTGTCTACGGGATGAAAGCTACCTCAATGAAATCAAAATTCAAATCAAACATTTTTTATTCAAGTAGACTTAACAAGTGCTTTTGAATAGTCGAGTGAATCTACCACTGGCTCGGAAGTCCCTACCGAGAAGTCTCAATGAATGAATGAATATACTTTTATTGTACACCACAAAGGAAATTATAAAATAGAAAACTTAGCTACTAACAAAGTAAGTATACAATTTGGCGGTACAATTGATACAATTTATCTCAATCATTCAATTCAAATCTTTTTGATTCAAGTAACTTTGAGAAGTGCTTTTGAATATCTCAACTTTTAAGGTTTAACATGACCCCATACCAAACTTGAAACACTGCTATAGTTGTATATAATACACAATGACATAGGTAACGTTTAGTGCATAGTGTCGCTATGTTATAACTTATACCACAATGCAATATTAAGAGTTATTTAGTGTTAATTATATTGATAGGGCTCGTTCGCAGGCGGCTGGCGTCTCGGTACACTATAGGCTTAGCTTCGGTCTCACAAATATAATACAAAGTTACTATCGCATTAACTTTAATAAAAATATTATAGCCTGGCAGCGATAACAACATAGTATATAATTTATAGCCTTTATTCTGTTCAGGTTACATACTAATATAGTTATTTAAGAACTATTACGGGGGACGTGGATATATTACTAAAAAAAAAATATTTTTGGCTTAAGCAACCTCTGAATTTGTATGTGGTTGCCATTCAGTAACCTGGAAGTACTTACCCATCTGACAAAAACTTTTTAAGACTCTCCTTCGACGCTCCCGAGCGTGCCTCATACAAACGAAGTCTGATTCTTTATGCCATTAACCAAGAAACCTAAATTTTTTTAGACACGCTTTAGAATTAAGATATCTGTCTGATCGAAATCTTAGAACAAGTTAGAACAAAACTACTTAATCTACTTAAGTATTATTGGAATTAAGTAAAGTTAATGCGAAGTAAGTAGATATTTATTTAAGGGACTATTATTATTGTTAAAACCATCATGAAACTTATTAGGAACGACATAAAAACTACTTAAAATTCCTTGAGGCTCGAACCGAACACGTGGCGAAGCGTGCAATTCGAAGCAGACAAAAAACTAATTCCTTCTTTGTTGTAGGTATGCTTTGAATTTTATACTTAACTAGCTTATGCCCGCGACTTCGTCCGCGTGGACTACCCAAATTTCAAACCCCTATTTTACCCCGTAGGAGTTAAATTTTCAAAAATCCATTCTCAACGGATCGGAATCCGTGGTTTGAGCTGTGCGTTGATAGATCAGTCAGTCAGTCAGTCAGTCACCTTTTCCTTTTATAAGCTGATGCCCGCGTGGAATAAGTTTTTTAATTCCCACGGGAACTCCTTAATTTTCCGCGTAAATAAAACTCTTCGCCACGCGTTCGGTTCGCCTTGTGTGTGACAAGGGCTTTACTTTTGGCCCATAATTTTGGTGTCTACGCGGCATCGTACCGGAACGTTAAACCGCTTAGCGGCACGGGTTTGCCGGTAATGATTGTACATAACATTTTTCTTAATCTATGAACCTGATAATGGTGATGGTTTTAACACGGCAAGCAGGATATTTGAGGAGTTACTATGCTTTTCAATTTAGAAGACCATCAGCAAGGTATTGCAACCTGTTAAATGTTTTAAACGAAACCAACAAAATTTATTTAGGTACATAATTTGAGAAAATAAGCAGAACAAAAATGAAAATACAAAATGGATGTGGTCTTCTTAGTTGACACGCGTAGTATGTTTAGCATTGTAAGCGGTACTTAGCGAAACGTTAGCATTTTACGGTAGCACGTCTCATCGAAAAAGTGTTCAAAGAGCTGGTGCTACGCGACATATTTACGATTACCTACTGTAGGGTTAACTCCAACGGCAGCTTTGTGTTAGCATTTATACCCCTTTCACTTTTTTACTTGGGTACAAAAACGCAGAATAGCAATCGTACAGTTGGGAATAAATTCAGACTACAGACTGTTTTCAAATTCAAAATTCAGATTCAAATTTTTCTCATTCAAATTTTGTCATGTTAGTTGATTAAAGCATGACACGCTCGTGTCTATCATAGACAGTCTATGGTGCACATACAAGCTCTAGGCCGCGCTTTATGAATCTCTAATCTTATGGTGAAGATATGACATCTGTAGATGTCGCACTATGCGACGGAACGCGATCCTGAATCACGATAACAGAGTTATCACGACGAAGCACTATCTAACACTAGGGGTTTGGTTCAATATTCGCTCTGTTTATGTTTAATGTTTTGTGTCGCACTAAATAATTTATCTATCAATCTATTTACGCTGTGCCAAATGAATCCAGCTTGAACGACTATCTTTATTTTTAAAGTAGGCAAGACACATTTAAGATATACTTAGTTTATGCTCTCTATAGAGAGCTACGGCCACTCTTTTTTCATGTGTTTCACAATTTTTTATCTCAACTGTATGATGTCTAAGCTGTGTGCACACCTGAGTTTACAGTTTATAACATTTATTTTTATGTTCCCAAATGAAATGTTCGTGATTAGTGATCAGAAAGTTCCTAAAACTCAATAGTTACTAGATGCCATTATTTTTATTGTTTAAGATTTAAACTACTTAACAAAACAGCTGATTTTGTGTTCTTATGTTTTTAAAGATTTAAATAATTTAAATTTAAATAACTTTAAGTTCTTTCGAAGTTACAAGTCGTCACTGACTCAAGCACAGCACAGATCTTGTCATTCAAATGTGGGCTGTATGTAGGTACCGAAGATATTATATTTTTTGCTGACAAGGCTTGCTAGTACGCTACGTACCCTTGCTTGCGGACGATTTTGCCCTTAATTGATGGATCTATTTTTGTCATTATGCCTTTGAGGTTTCGCATGATGCAGTTTAGGTGGTCGACTGCAGCAAATTATGGTTCTATTGTCCTAGAGAGTAATTAAGGATGCTCCTAGTTGCGATATGAATTCTCGAGGCTTGAGATTTTCTCAAAGCAGCGTTTAGTCCCAGAGTGGTTATAGAGTTTGGGCCGAATGTTAAATAATAATTAATCATTAATTCATTCAAATTACAAGTGCTTTTCAATTATCAAATGAGTCTACCAGTGGTTCGGAATGCCTTACTGGATGGCTCAAGTACTCCTAACTTGAAGATCATTTCCCACTTACAAGAAAAGGACAAGGAAGGACAATTAAAAGGTCATTTGAATGACAGGCGATGTGCTTTACTTGAACGGTGCACAAGTCAGTGAATGACCTTAATTTAGGTTTACGCCGTACGAGTGAAATCAATTATTGTGAATGCGTAAGTGTCGGATTAGGTTAAAGCATTTACCGATTTATTTACTTTATATAAAATATTAATACATATGAACAAAATATTATACTTAGTCTAATCGGCTATACATCGGCGAAACGACCGACACGACATGTTGTTATGTATAATAAAGCTTCATACACATTGCTGTGTGTTGTAACAAAATCTGGAGCAAACGATGACCATTCGGAGAGCGCCTCTAGCATGAGACTTCATATTTATAAAGTATGACTTTATAATATGAAGACTCAAACAATACAACTGTAATGATTTTGTGTATTATGAGTGCAACTAACTTCCTCATTTATTTCTGAAAGAATAAACAATATTCAATCAAATAATTAACAGTTCTACTTTTTCATGTTAGTAACATTTTTTACATAAGTAGTATACTGACAAACAGACAATTCTTTCAAAGTTAAACTTAATTTAGTGTATATTCTTCAATTTTTTGTTTGTGCAATGTCCCCCTGCTGGGCAAATGTGTCCTCATACAGGAGATTTAATTATTTGGATGAATCCTTAAAAACTTGTGAACAAATTGAGGATAGTTGGATGCGCTTAGTGCATAGTTGTTTGAAAGTAATATGTAAAAATTGTGTTTTTGTCTATAAATGTATGATTTACATCATCACTTTTACATATTATGTAACTTAAATTGTACATTTTACATAATAATATTGTTGTTGTTAAAATAAAACTTGATACAGAGTCAATTGTTTTATTTAATTTAATCTTAGTGAGTAAATCTAATTCTTATACACAAAGTTATTCTTTCTTTCTTCCTATAATAAAAGCAGTAGGTATTTAACTTTTCATTACTACATTCACTGAACAGATCTTGACAAAAGTTAGAATTTGCATAGCTTGCATTCTTGAGACGACAAATACTTTTTATAGGAAAACTTCTAACTTTCCAGGAATGTTGTCTCTGTCTGTTCCTATCATATTAAGTAGAATTCATCACAACTAATAATTCCATAATCCATCTAATTACTTAATATTGATTATTCCTGTTAAGTGAATGGCCAATCAAGATTCCCACTAATCTTCGTTGGCTTGATTTTATCTTATTGTATTACACTTTATGTAACTTTTTATTATAATATTATGAACATAGGGCGATGGCATGTTACAGATGTTCATTATTATTGCTGCAGGAAATCATTTTAACAATCTCAGATATGTACATCCAAATATGATTAGATTCTAGTGATTTATAAAATTCTTGGTAACCATTTTACTAACAATAATATCAAGTAAATCTACGTCACTTTTTAGATTATTCAATTTATACACTGTCTTCAGATCCTTGATGTTTGTGAAACTGCTCAAGCTACTCATCGGACATTGCTCACCATCTATTTCCTTAACAATATCTTGACTGACATCGTCATCGTTCACTAAGAAGCAGACTAGTAAGCTGTTGTCTTTTTCTATACCAAACTTGCCTAAACTCTGAGATATATTCTTCGTAAGTGATAAATTATACAATATTTCCGAATACACAGTCTTGGTCACCATACTATGTGTTTTCTCAGACACAACCGCGCGATTAGCTGCTACGGCCACTTGAAATATATCTAAAATTAAACTGGGTTTAATTACAGCACACTTCCATACACCTTTGACAACATTCTGCCTTATAGTTTGTACATTTTTTACATCTTTGAAAAGGTATACCTTGAGGCTCGTATTGATATCAGGATCGAGGTCACATATGTATGGATCTGTAGACATTTTTAAATGTATCAAAAATCTTGCTAGTTGTGACTAAATTACAAGTAAATTCTGTTAAAATAGAGTAGACAGAGCTTTGCTATAGAATATCAATTTTAGGCACAGTTTTTAGGTTATCTCCTTGTGATTGTTTAATGTTCTTCTATCAAAGTCAATGACCGATTTTTGCTACCTCCATGGATTATTTATGGACGAACAAGGAGCAGCTCTTTCAACTTTTCAGAGTTAACAATAAATGGGTATGTTCCGAAATACAACTGGAATACTGCGGCAGTGAACTGTCAGTCCATAACGGAATGAATTTCTCCACAGTAAGAGCCATGGAGGAAGGAATTACGACTGCCGGTAAGAGCACTGAACAACAGTGCTCGCAGTGTATTTCGGAACACACCCGTAGTCATATGACAAGAAACAAAACGTCAAACTTCAAAACCAAAAACAAAAACAAAAATGAAATAAAGCCAATAAACCAAAAGAAGAAGAAGAAACAATGAATTTCAATGAAATAAAATAATGCGGTGCTAACTATTTATGTACGTCTTCTCTATCGTTTTTAAAATATAAGCTTTATTAAGAACTCTCTCAGTAAATTTAAGTTTTATGTAATTTTAAAGTGTTCGTTAAGTTTTTGTCACAAAGAAAGGTTGTTCTTGCACTTGAATAAATATCAAGCTTTGTTTATCAGTTTTGATAAGAGATATATACCTATTTTAACACAAGTTCGTTAATCTCTCGTATTTTGTCAGCGTCTCTCACTAGAATTTAAACTTTTAGTCCATAAAAATGATTATTTCAAGAGTAAGCGTATTGAAACATGTAAGAATACAAGGAGTGCGATGTTTGTCAACAATACCACAAGTGGAGAATTCTGGGCCGGTGGTTTTCCACAAGCTTGGCGGAGAAGACAAGGGAATTGCTGTGTATGGTCTTAACAGCCCTAAGGATAAAAATGCATTGGGTTTCGATCTGTTACAAAGTATGAAGGAGGTGAACCAGCTTATTAGAGAGGACACGAAAATCTCAGTGGTTATACTGCACAGCTTGGTAAAAAACATATTTTGTGCTGGTAAGATGTTGTTATGCATAGGTTAGATTAAAACAGTTCAGAATAAAATCTTTCATAATACCTGAGTCTCAATAGTCAAATTAAATGTTAACTGTGCAAATATATCATCATACTAATGTTATAAATGCGAAAGTGTCTTTGTTTGTTGGTTTGTTGGTTTGTCCTTCAATCATGGTACAACGGAGCAACGGATCGACGTGATTTTTGGCATGGGTAAAGTTGAAGACCTGGAGAGTGACATACCTTTTATCCCGGAAAATTAAGGAGTTCCTGCAGGAATCAAAAAAACTTAAAATACGCGGACGAAGCCGCAGGCATCAGCTAGTATTTTATAAACTAGACGATGCCCGTGAAGTTGTCAGCATTGAATTTTTTTTTTTTTTGAAGATTTTTTATTCCTACTGGAACTTCATAATAATAGCTTATGTTCTTCCCTGAGATGCAACCTATCTCTATTCCTTCAATTTCATCAAAATCTGCTGAAATAATGAGCTGGACAGACTGACACACTTTCGCATTATAGTATAGTGGATATATGGATATATATGTGGATATATGGATATATGGATGTGGAGACCATACTTCTATTATTATATTCCAAATAAATTAGTACAATGAACAAAAACATCCTAAATTGCATGAAATAATACAAGTATGATAGACCTAAAAGGTGTGTAAAATGGGATACTTATAGTTACATTTCTGAGAGAAAAGTTCATTGTATCCCTACAGACCTGCAAGACACTTAACTGGTTTTGAATTTTGCTAAAGGCTTTTTAGATCATTTACATGCTACAATAATAAATAGAGTATTCTTATTAATTGCAATATTTCCCTAGGTGCAAACCTCAAAGAAAGATTCAAAATGAACGATGATGAGGTAGCAACCTTTGTGAGAACACTGAGGAATACATTCATTGAAATAGAAGACCTGCCCATGCCCACAATAGCAGCCATTGAAGGGGTGGCGGTAGGGGGTGGCCTTGAGCTGGCATTAGCCTGTGATATAAGAGTAGCTGCGGATACAGCCAAGCTGGGACTGGTGGAGACTGGACGAGGCCTCATTCCAGGGGCAGGAGGCACACAGCGTCTCCCCAGGGTGATACACCCTAATATTGCCAAGGAACTGATTTTTACTTCCAGAGTTGTTAGTGGGAAAGAAGCTAAGGAACTTGGTATGTATTGCTTTCTGTCATTCAACAATAATAGTGTTTGACTGTTATTCCACAAGATGATGATGATGAAGAGGCTATAATAATCACCTATCTTTTCTGTAATTTAAAACTTTATGGCTCACCCTGAGCAAATATTGAATTGAAATTTAGTAAATGTTATGAGAATGCCATTGTATGTCAATGACAATGGGTGTGTTCCGAAATACACTGCGAGCACTGTAAGGTGTGACGTCACTTTAGTACACTGCGAAGCCGTTCCTTTATACTTAGGTATACTGGGTACTGCTTAAAACGGAACGCTGTCAGCACTGAGACAAACACTGAGAGCACCTTACCTCGAAAACGCCAGTGCTCACAGTACAAAGATGGCGTCGATTAATGACGTCATATATTTCCCTAGAATACTGCAGCAGTTTACTGTCAGTTATAACGGAACGAATTTCTCCACAGTAAAGAGCACTGAACAGTGCTCGCAGTCTATAACGATAATGTACTCTGTGCTATAACGGAACACAGCCAATGATTGTCATGTAATGTGAATAATTTACATAGCAACTACAAGTCTTATCAAATATTGTTTTCACAATAATATTGTTGTATTAGCGTAGATAAAAATACTATTTTTCTTCAAAGTTAAAGTGCTTCAGAGAATGATGATATTATGCTCAATATTTTTTCAAGGTTATTTGCAAAAATTTCAATATTTGAAAATAGCTTCAATAACAAAAGATTGTAGGCGTTGTAGGCATGTTCTTATGGAAGCAATAGATTTTTAAGTAGAGGTTGAGTTATATATAAATGAACTTGTAGACCCGCCCCGGCTTCCCATGGGTGGCTTACCTTATATGTACATATTTACCTGTGTATTGGACAGTATAGTTAAAGATTAAATTAAGCTATAAACCTGAATTTAATATATTTGCTGTTACCCATTAAGGAGTTCCCGCCGGCATTCCCTAACTACCCATCTGATCTTCATGTTTATATGAGACCAACCTTAGTCTATTCTTTGTATTTTTGTTTTTTGGGATAAAAAGTAGGTTTTAATATGTAAATCCAAAGTGCGAGGTATAATAGAGTCAATACAAGTGGCATTCAAATCCATTCAGTAATTGTCTAAACGCCAAATCGTTTATTTCAGGAGTGGTGAATCATATGGTTCCACAAAACAGCACCAACACTGCGGCATACGAGAAAGCCATCAGTATAGCGCGGGAGATTATATCCAACGCGCCCATCGCACTGCGCTGTGCTAAGCAAGCTATCAACGAGGGAGTGCAACTCAGCATTAAGGTTTATTTTCACTGACTAAAGACTCCAGATGCCCTATTCTCGTCTTTGGCCATCAAAAAATGAAAACAACTGTAACACATATATTTTTTATTCATTGAAGGTTTGCTGTGAAATAATGTTTGATAGTTAGAGAATAGGGGGGCAGACCTTTTATACAGATTGCAGTTTTATGTTTTGGTGATATCTTTCAAGACTGCCATGCCCCTAACAGGTTAGCCCGCTACCATCTTAGCCTGCATCATCCATCACTTACCATCAGGTGAGATCGCAGTCAAGGGCTAACTTGTAGTGGATAAAAAAAAACTGATTGCAAGCTGCAACTAAATCGTAATCTACAATCTTCCTTACATTTTCATACACAATTCCGTTGTTAGTCTCTGCTGCTAAATGATGTTTATTTATGGTGATCAATTACTGCAGAGCTGTAAGCTATGGGAACTTAAGTAAAATAGCAATGGTTTACCTACTAAACTACTAGTAAAAAAAGAATGGTAAACCAATTAACATCTTCATGCATTCAAACATCAATTATATTTAAAGGTTCACTTACATTAGGGCTAGCGGCATCACAAGAAATGAGTACTTCATGTGTGCAATATCTAAATTGTTTAAAAGCAATTTAGATGGATTTTTGCGCTGCGACCCGCTGCAGTGCGGCCTGTCCTAATATGTCCTACATCCATCTAATAAAATAAATCCATCTAATAAATGCGAAAGTGTGTCTGTCTGCTACGCTTTCACGGCCCAACCAGTCAACCAATTTTGATGAAATTTGGAACAGAGATAGGTTACATCCGGGGAAGGACATAGGCTACTTTTTATCCCGGAAAATTGAAGAGTTCCAGCGGGAATCTAAAAACATCAATCCATGTCGACGAAGTCGCGGGCATCATTTAGTTTACTATATTATATTTCTGGCATCTTCCTTCAAGGGACAAAGATTTCTGGTTGATGAGACACTATTCATTGCAGGACGGCTATGAAGTGGAGCAGAAGTGCTACGAGCTCAACATCCCAACAAAGGACAGGCGGGAGGGGATGCTGAGCTTCATTGAGAAAAGGAAACCACAGTACAAGGGACATTGACACATTTATTGTTTAAATAATTATAAGATTGTTATGATGACATATCCACACACAACCATGCAGTGCTGAGATCTTTGAGTACAATTATCACCAGCTTTTAAAACACAAAAGCTTCTGCCAAATTCTAGCCCATTTGCACACTGTGTTACAAAATGTTACACAGCAATTACATATACAAAATGAAATTGAAATTTAGCCTCGATTCAGCTGTAAGGCTGGTCCTTTTCTATACACTGCAATTAAGTAGAGTAACATATGTATATTTTAGGCACTGCATGATTGTGAGGGACAGTTTACAACTGTTGTTATTGTTATTTAGTTTAATTGCTGGACATGGTTATAATGATTATTATATTTTTATACTTATTTATGTAGATTTGAATAGTTGTATTAGTATAAATCAATATTTACAAATTTAAAATGATAAGTAAACTGTAAAATAAGAATGTACAAAGTACATCCAATTATATTTTTGTTAGGTACAATGTAATGTATCTTCTATTCAAATAAAATGTGATAAATAAATAAATGGTACATACAATTTTATGTTGTAGTTATTTCTAACTATAAACAATCCTTTGTATTAGTGTATAGTTACACTACACAAACATTTTTCAAAATTACAATATTGGGGCTGATTCTGAATAACACAATCTTTAAACTAAAATGGCAGCTTTTAATCTAGTTCTGTCCCTTTCCGTAGGGAGTATTATGAAAGGGTTAGCAATATTTGTAATGCTCTAATTTTAGTTTAGTTTAGAGATTGTGCACTACAGAATCAGCCCCATTATCTTTGTCCTAGAATTTCTGCATAGTTAAGCTAAAAGTTGCTACATTTCATTACTTTAAAAATATTAGATATCCAGGCACTGCTTTAATTCTTCTAGCGTATCTTCTGGGCATGCAACTTTGTGACCAATTGTCTTAGAGTCATTGTAGATTTCATGGTCATTACCACCGCGCATAGTCTTGTCTCCAAAGAAGTGGATCTCCCAGAAACTGTCCTTGATCACATGTTTGAGGCAGTAAGTCTTGTCCCACCCAGTGGGGAAGACGTCCACACTGATCTGTCCACCGAGTGCAAATTTTAAATTTGAATCTGCGAATTCTTTTTTCAGTTCCTCAACAAATTTGGCTCGAACCTTATGTTCAGTATCAAAACGGGAGAATTCTTCTCGTTCAGCTTGGTTGCAGGAGCGTCCGACCGGGCACAGGTTGATCATACTTGAGCGGAATTCAACAAAGTTACCCCTTTTGGCCGGTAGCTGCAACTTGGACATGTATCCCAGTGCAAAGTTGATAACTTTCTGGAGTGTTTCCTCTCCAATGTACTCTACAATACTTTCGTTACTTATTAATTTTCCATTTTTGTACGCCATCACGCCATTTTCGCAAAAAACGTAGTCGAACTGATTGGTAATATGTTCGCCACCCATTTGCTCGACAATTTTGGCGTAATCAGACCCGCTCACGAGGGCTACACATACTTTTGGCTTTACCTTTTCGAGTAGGAAATTTTTCAAGGACTCCGTAATAACCTGCCGGGGTTTCGTCAACGTGCCGTCAACGTCGAATAAATACAAAATATTCTTCCGAGCCGCCATTACACCAATTTATTTTACTTTACACACTCTTTGCTTTACACTAATATCCTTTAGTTCAAATTTTGGAGGCAACAAAAACGAGGTCAATAACTAGAACACCGGCAAGCGAAAGATCAAACTTTTATTCCACAGTGCCACTTGTGCAAATAAGGAGTCAACAAACACTTCAACGCGTTTTCGACACGTCAACACAAAATTACCGTTCACAAGTGTCAGAAAAAAAACCGCATCGCATTATTGCTTTGCTTTGCGTCGTGTTGATATCGCTATGGGAGGATCGCCGCGCGTTATTATCGCGGTTCTATTATGTTTTGTTATCAGAGACACAGTGCTATCTAATAAAGCACGTAACGTTCTAATACTTCTAGGTAAGTGTGCTAATTACAAATAAGTATGTAGTACATTTTCCAAAATAATTTAAATATGTGAAAAACAACCTAACCTAATACCTATGAACCACCGAACAGAAAGTAGAAACAATTAACAAAACTCAAAAGCTATGTACCACTCACCAGTATATATTATATAATGTACTCTGTGCTATGAACCTTCAACCCATGGAGGTATTAATTCAACCTAACCTTTTGAACTTTATCTAGGTCAAAGGCCTTTTGACATTTAAGACTGCTTACTGGACGTAAGTCGTAATTCCTAGTTCCATGGCTTACTCAATGAGTAAATAATTAAGTTAGTTTCCTTCGTCATTGGGCTTACTGCATGAAAATCAATGACAATTCAAAATTGACAATTGTTGACATTTAAATGACAAACTTCTTCTTCTTCTTCTTTTATTTTTTGCATAGCAGTCGTAATTCCTTCTTCCATGATTTTTTGGCTCCGCGCGGCGAAAATGACAAACTTGTCTCTGATGACAAAAGAAAGTACAGTCACCAAAAAAAACTATTAAAAAGGGATTGTAGTGGTTTTTATTCGTTTCTGTACTGGGATGTGTGTTATTTTAAATAATTTGGGTTGTTCTTTCAGCGGACGATGGCGGTTTTGAACTTGGTGCTTATTTAAATAAAATCTGCCAAACTCCGAATATCGATGCACTCGCGAAAAGCGGCGTCATCTTTAACAATGCATTCACCTCAGTTAGCAGTTGCTCTCCTAGGTAATACCTAACTTAATTTTAGAATATATTTTCTAGAATCTAGGTTCAATGCCAGGCTGAGGTCTGTTCTAAATTGGCTCAGCTCTGAACAACTTTATTCGTGGGTACTTATTTACGACCTGTACCAACCGTAGTCCAACCAAAAAGCTATGTAGATACGTAGGTACCAGCAAAATGGGTTTATTTGTTATAAAGCGTAAGACCCATCCCCACTGAATCTATCATACTTAAGTTAATATTTTTAAATTGACTCAGAATGAAATTGAGTCGTACTCGTAAACTCTTGTACTGATGCCTCACAAACTGAACCGATTAATCAAAATATAAGCTTTTTATTGGAATTAAACTTTTAGTCGTGCGGCATTGTTGACTGGAACTCCGAGCCATCAAAATGGGATGTACGGGTTGCATCACGGCGTTCACCACTTCAACTCCTTCGACAATGTCACCAGCTTGCCGAATAAGTTGCGAGAAAATGGTGTTTACACGGGTAAGAATAATTATGAGGTCTAAGCAAGTGTATCAAGTGTCCTGTAGAAGAATAGAGTTGAGTCTATCAGCTCGCTTACAACTTTAATTTTTTGTTCGTCTTAGGAATAATTGGGAAGAAGCATGTAGGTCCTAAAGAGGTGTATCGTTTTGACTTTGAACAAACAGAGGAAAACAATCACATCAACCAGGTTGGACGTAACATTACATACATCAAGCTCCTCGCCCGAGAGTTTCTCGCTGAAGCGAACAAGCAACACAAGTAAGAAAGAGGGCGATTTTTTAATATATGTATTTGACTTTTTATTCGACATTAAGTAAGCTTTTGCATGCAACTCTGCTCCCTTAACTGATGAGGTTAAATGATGATGATGTCTAAGATGAAAGTAGGCTAACCTGGAAGGGTTATGGCAGTTAAATTAAACCTATGTCGGTTTATATATGGCATCGAACTGGAATTCTCATTTTGCGAACCGATTAGGGGCATCCATTTAATTAAACTTCAATAGTCTCTTCCAAGTTAACGCATTACGCACTTCCATCTAAGGTTGAGTTGCAACTCACCACCAGGTGAGCCAAGGACTAAACTGTAATCTTGTATTAAAAAAATTGTCAACTGTATATTTAAACTCAAACTCAAAGTATATTTATTCAAAATTGGTACTTATAGAGTACAACCTTCTGAACGTCACGTTTACAAATTATACGAAGTAATAGTGAGAATTAACCACGGTATCTTAAAACTAAAGCTACGAGGGTTCCAAACACGCCCTGAGAAGAGCCCGCAACAAACTCAGCTGGGATTTTTTTTATTATCACCATCTCACAAATATCGTAAATTAATTATTAGATTTATAATTATTATAACAATTTCATTAATTATGCGCTGGAACAATTCATACCCATGCCTTTTTATTGTAGGCCTTTCTTCCTGTACGTGGGTTTCCACGATCCTCATCGTTGCGGGCACAGCCACCCGGAGTGGGGCCCATTCTGTGAGCGCTTCGGCTCTGGCGAGCCCGGCGCGGGGCTCATTCCTGACTGGCAGCCGTGGTACTACCAGTGGGATGAGATACAGCTGCCGTACCATGTGCAGGTTCGTCCTATAATCAGCAATCATAATCACCAGTAATCTTAGAGGTCATAGGGTCGATTTCCATCAAGGGCTTTTTGGATCTTTGTACTCCTGTTAGCATTGAAAACTGCGCCCTGGATCAAATGTCTATTTTCGTAAGGCTTTAGCAAGTTTTATAATCAACTAATAAATACATATTATTATATTAAATCTCTCCTGAAGCCTCTTCACGTTGTAACAGTTTACTCGTGCATGTTGAAATGAGAGTACAAAAATTAAAAGTGTTAAATTAATACCTTTCTTGCTTCTGGAATGATGGTAAAACTCCGTAAATTACTTAGCTCAAGCATGGTCTGCTTAACTTATAATCAGTTAAAATTGAGAGGCAAATGAGAATACATGAGATGCTCTGCATATCAGAAAACTTCTTTTTTAGGCCAAGTTTAAATAAAAGTCTAATCTAGAACTTATATTTTTAAAGGACACGGAACCAGCTCGAAGAGATATCGCCGCGCAATATACAACCATGTCGCGTTTAGATCAAGGTAATCAAACTACATTATAACTTGTACGAATATTTCTTAATCATTGATTATAAACATGATTAATCCATTACTTGAAGTGGAATGAAATATATTGAGCAAGAGTATGTGAAATAAATGTTTGCTATGCTATACAGGTGTGGCGCTTGTACTGAAAGAATTAGAAGCAGCCGGTCATAAAGATGACACACTAGTTATATACACCTCTGACAACGGCATACCGTTTCCATCTGGTCGCACCAACCTCTACGACCCTGGCCTCCGGGAGCCTCTGATAATATCCTCCCCTGACCCTAACGCGAGGAGGAATGCAGCGTCCGGGGCAATGGTCAGTTTGCTGGACATCATGCCTACTGTTCTGGACTGGTTCGGAATCAAGGAAGAACATGAATTGAGTAATGATATATGGGGTGATGATAGTCCCAGAAGTTTGTTGCCTATTTTGCAAAACGGTGAGTTTGTTTATTATGGTGTTTTTACAAAATAAGAGCTAATTACAACGAATATCGCAACCAAACATGCAATGAATTTGACGACCTTCCGGCACGATGCCGTGTAGAAGCAGATTAGGGGTTTAATATATTATATAACTGTCATACCCCTAACAGGTTAGCCCGCTGCCATCTTAGACTGCATCATAACTTACAATCAGGAGAGATGGCCGTCAAGGGCTAATTTCACGAGTCACGAATTCCATATCGCGCAGTAGCAGTTAAATATGATTATTAAAAAATATGAAAGAAAAACTTAGTCTGCCCAGATAAAATATATGCCGTTTTTTCTAGAACCGAAGCCAAATGACCAAGAGGTAGTATTCGCGTCACAAACGCACCACGAGATCACAATGTACTACCCGATGCGCGCGGTGCGCTCGCGCCGCTACAAGCTGATACACAACCTAAACTACGGCATGCCTTTCCCCATCGACCAGGACCTGTATGTGTCGCCTACTTTCCAGGTACCTACGTTCCAAAATATCTGGGATTTTGTAAAATCCAAAAGTTTTAATCTTTTTCATTCAAGTAGACACAGTACAGGTGCTTTTGAATCTACCACTAAAGAGCATTAATTAGTATTAGTACCTATAGATTTAGTACTAGTAACAGATACCATTTAGGAGTATAGGATACGCGCCCATCCATTCATCCATAAACTGGATTTCAAACCCTACGTGATAGGTACTAGTGAAAAAAAACTTGAATATCTAAAGTGCAGTGCGCGTCTCTTACACGTTCCTCTAAGAACGCCTTTGCTTGCATACTCTAAAGAAAACTAGACTATACAAAATACAATCTTGCTTCTCAATTTCAAAGGAGAAAACCATCTGTTTAAGCTAGGTATAATCGATTCCTCTATATGAATAAATTATAGTTTTGACTTTTGAATATGTTTTTGCAGGATATCTTAAACCGTACTCGTAGTAAGCAGCCCCTACCGTGGTACAAAACGCTCAAGCAGTACTACTACCGCCCGCAGTGGGAGTTCTACGACATACGCGCTGATCCTTTGGAACTGAAGAACTTGCATGGTAATTTTGAATTAATATTTTCCTATTTTAAGTTGTTAATTTTATCTAAAACATAGACTTAGGAAATAGGAATAAGATAATTATTATGTATTCATTTATTTTATCTTGGAACATAGATATATTAAAAGCCTAGGAATATTTTTTATTTGCATATCGTGTTAGGTACCTACCTATAGATATATTCTAAGCCTAGGAATATTTTTATTTGCATATCGTACTAGGTAGTAGGTACCTACCTGGCTAGTGCATGGACATTTATTCCAATATTTTTAATTTTCAATTTATAAAAAGTTTTGTTTTTGACTGTACTTAGATGTCATTGGCAAATGGCATGACAATTTATTGGCATAGCATAACATTGGCATTAGTTGTCAAGCAACCATCCAAATAGTAATAATAATAAGTTTACTGTTACTGTCATTTTATTTTTAAAAATAGTAGTTAGTACCCAATGTTAGTACCACTTGTAAGTTGTAATTCCAGGCAAGCCGTCCCTCGAAGACGTGGAGTCGTCTCTTCGGTCGCGCCTGCTCGCCTGGCAGCGAGACACGCGCGACCCGTGGCTCTGCTCGCCCGGCGCCGTGCTCGAGCGCGCGGAGTGCCAAGCGCTGGACAACGGCCTCTCGCACTTCCTGCATCACTAAATTATATCATCACTAGCCATAAGCTAGGGGACTACACAAATTTCAAACCACTATTTTACCCCATTAGCCCTTAGGGGTTTATTTTCAAAAATTCTTTCTTAGGGTGAACGCACACTTATCCGAGCCGAACGCGCCGAAGAAATCGAAGTCAACGAATTTTAGAATTCTGTGTATGAAATCTCATGAAACCTCGCATACTTATCCGCGTCGAATCGTCCGAATCGGCAAGAACCCCAGAATCCTAGACGAATTCGGATGACGTCATCAGATTCGGCGCGGTCGATTCGGATGACGTCATCAGAATCGGCGCGGTCGATTCGGTCGACTCGACCGATGCGCCCGCATTTTATCCACTGATATCAACATAGGGTAATTTACCCTATATTTAGAGTAAAAATAATCGAGAAGGGTAATTTTTAGGGTATGAATTTTCCTAGGGTATTTTTTGGGGTAAAACAATCAATATCAATAAAAAAATAACTGAACTATTTCGTTTCCGAACGCGCCCATTACAGATTCCGTTTTGTGAACGCACCGATTACTTTGTGTCCCTCTCTAAATATAGTCTCAAGCATAATTTATTGTTTGCTCTTTCTTTTCGTGCGAGTGTTTTGGTTGTGTTAATTATTGTAAAAAAATGGCGTCATCGAGTGCTGGCGTTACGCGTTCAGGTGTGAAAAAGTATGCATATAATATGCAAATAATATGTTGTTTTATTTGTAAAGAACGAAAAAATCATTTAGGGTAAATTTTTTATATAACATAGATTCTAGGGTAAATTGAGACCAGGCCCGGGGTAAAGTGAAAACTTCACCTGGCAACACTGATTCTATCAGTTCAGTATCAGGAAATACAAACGATTTCTTCGACGCGGTCGATTCGGCGCGGTCGATTCGGCGCGGTCGATTCTTTCGGCGCGTTCGGCTCGGATAAGTGTGCGAGGCCTCGTTGACTTCGATTCCTTCGGCGCGTTCGGCTCGGATAAGTGTGCGTTCACCTTTAGCGGATGTCTACGTCATACTTACTAGCTATCTGCAAGCCGATAGCACGATTCGTCCAGTGGTTTGAACTGTGCGTCGATAGATCAGTCGACAGTCAGTCAATCACTTTCAATTCAATCAATCAATTTTCCTTTTAATTTTGCTATATTTTTCAGGTAACTAAGTACGATTTTCGTACTCGTTAAATTCCTTAGGCTGTGGAATATGATGGGCACGGAATTTATGTGGGTTTTATTGGCATCGCGCCAAAATTCACGCTATCAAATCGGTTTTATGTCGTGAAATGACTTATCGTCGATGGCGTGCTTAAATGAGTAGGTAGGTAGTTGCTCGTCGATTTTGCAAACATATTACTTGTTACCGTCTGCGATAAAACACCTTTATATTAATTCGTGTACCTAGTAGGTATCGTAAAATAATCTAGCTAAAAGCTGTACAATAAACATTTGATGGTCCCACTGGTGGGACCACGGACCCTTAAGGAATTCTTGCTAACCAGTACAAAAATATTTAGATACCTAGTTAGGTACCTATGTCCTACAATGTTATGTAGGTAATTCAAATCTTTAAGTTAGTTAAATAATAGGAATAATAAAATCTCATGAATGTTGCCTTTAAAAAAAGTTTAATTACATTTAAATAATTTATTTAAAAGGAAATAGTGGGGCTGATTCTGTAGTGCACAATCTCTAAACTAAACTAAAATTAGAGCATTACAAATATTGCTAACCCTTTCATAATACTCCCTACGGAAAGGGACAGAACTAGATTTAAAGCTGCCATTTTAGTTTAGTTTAGAGATTGTGTTATACAGAATCAGCCCCATTATCTCTGTGATTAATTAATTATTTATAATTCGATTTATACACAAATGTTCTTTAATATTTTGTTAAGAATTTGTGAAACTTAGAATTTATTATAATTCTATTCAATATCATATCAAAATAGGCTTAGTTACACATTTTGTGAAAATAAAAAAGTTTAAACTATTGTTTCAATTTATTTGGCACATAATATTATTTTATCCAAATTATAATCAACTTAAATGTACCACTTTCCTACTGCCGTGAATTACTGAAGTCAGTTTAGAATATTTTTTTATTACGCTACTACAAGTTGGCCAAGTTACAAGTTGTGATTTCACCTGATGGTAAGTGATGATGCAGTCTAAGATTGTAGTGGGCTAACCTGTTAGGAATATGGCAGTTATATTAAATCCATACGCTATATCGCCTGGCGGTACGTCTTTGCTGGTAGGACGGCCGAAGCCTCCTACCAGACAAAAAATATCACAAATAAAATTCAAAATATATGAGTCTAACAATAATATCAATAAATCGCTTATATCTTACACACCTTTAGGCATATCTTATTTAACATAAATTACGTAGGTACTAAAACAAATAATTTAAAGTAACTTATAAAATCTATAATAATTTTTGGTAGCTTTTAAATCCTTGTGTATTGGAGACTAGAATATTTATTTTAATTGGGATGAGACGTTATTTTACTACAATATATCCATCATTCCTACATGTTACCATAAGTCGTAATATTCACTAATATTAATAGTCTAGGTAGAAGTCGTTCAGCTCTTCCAGGTCAGCTGCTAGGTTCTGATCCACGGCATACAGGCTCTGCATCATCTTTTCAGTATTCATAAGCTGCAAGAGGTATATAATATTACAGACAGACATACATACTTTCGCATTTATAATCTTAGTATGGATATGGAATGCACTTTCACAGCCCATCTGTTCAACTGATTTAGATGAAATTTGGTACAGGGTAGGTTGTATCCCAGGGAAGGACATAGGCTATTTATAGGTTTATTTTATCCCAGAAAATTAAGAATTCTCGCGGGAATCAAAAACCTTAATCCACACAGAAGAAGTAGCGGCATCATCTAGTTTTGAATAAGTCAGTTAAAACTTGGTTCACGCATCCAACTATTGGTTTTAAGTAGTTTCCAGTGTTCTGGTTATATAGTTTAGAATTTGTGAATGTTATAGAGTATATATCTATATTGTCACTTAGCAGCTAACAACACTGCTGTTAGATAAAACGCCGAAAATTGGCGTTTTATTACACTCTTCGATCTGTCTGTCAAATCCTGTCCACGAAAAGCCATTATTCCAAAAATTGTAACAAAGTGTAAGTCAACTTTTAAAAAAAAAAACTTTGTTGCACAACATCATACAAATTAGGGTTATAACTTGTAACGGAGGCGTTCTTAACGGAAGCAGAGTCGGATGCGGAGGTGAAGGGGCTTTGCCTCCTCGGATGCGGAGGTTAACGGAGGCGAAAGCGGAGGTTTTCGCGGCGGAGGATTTCTCAGATCACATCGTCCATTTTCTGTGCTCTAGGATGCGATGAATCGCACATTTGATTTATTTTGAGGATTCTTTTAAGGAAGTTGTCTTTTTGCTTGTTGTAATGGTGTAACTGACGTCCCCTGCAACGATTTATACCTCTCGCATTGTAAGTCAACGTAATAAACCTCCATTACAACTCCGCAAAAAAACGGCGGAGGCGGACGCGGAAGCGGAGGTACGATTTCTTGCGAGAGTTCCGCACCTACGGAGGCGGAGGCGAGGTTCCGTTCCAACCCTAATACAAATCACCATTCCACCATACAGTTTTTCTTGGTTTAAAAGCTGCGGTATGCCAAAATGAGAATAGTTGAAGGGAATATTACTTGTGCAGTGTCGTTTTCTAAGTGACATCAAGTTCCTAGATCCAGTGGTTGATGTCAATCAGTCACTATTATAGTAGATCATGCTTACCATAACACCTATCTGTTCAAGCCTCTTGCTCTTCATAATGTATGTCTTAATGTAGATGTGCAGGTACGCATACACCGCACAGCAAAGTGCTATCACAGCACAAACCTTTATCGTAGCTTTCCAGCTGTTGAACATTTTCTCCTGAAATATACACAATTGGGTGTTAGTGTACGAGCACGAAATGAGCGGTAGCGGGGCGACGGCGGTAGCGGGGCGATGTGATTAGTCGGACAGCTGGCGATGAATTTCGGGAAGGTCCTTTAGGCAATCTGAAATTGTGGAAAACTATAATTTCGTTCATTGGCGAACCCAGTTCTGCCAGTCTGGTAGAGCGTTTGCGGTTATTTCACGGAAATGCCGTTCCTACCGAGAAGAACCAGCAGAATCTCTGTGGTTGCTCTTTTGAAAAAAATAATTTACAATTTCATAAAGTTGTAATTAACATAAGTAACCGCTGTCCTTGGCATTGCTGGAGCGAGTCCAATCCATGCTCCTTTGTCATTTACATAATCTTCAACAGTATAATAAGCTTTTTTCAGAAGCATACTTTTATTGTTCTTCCTAAACTTGTGTAAAGGCAAACATAAAATTAACAGAGGATGAGGATATATATAACGTCTTTTTGCAGGTCCTCGCTAAATAATAATTTAGTTTAATGAATATTATATTTAACAAATATTATAAATGCGAAAGTTTGGATGGATGTATGGATGTATAGATGTTTGTTACTCAATCACGCTCCAACGGCTGAACGGATCTGGATGAAATTTGGCACAGAGATAAATTATAGCCTGGAATAGCACATAGGCTACTTTTTATCCCGGAAAATTAAAGAGTTCCCGCGGGAACCGAAAAACCTCAATCCACGCGGACGAAGTCGCGGGCATCAGCTAGTAATTTATATTTGACATAGGCAGCATCACAATTCAGTGATAGCGTAGTGGCTTATATGTTTGAGCCCCTGTTCGGGTAGTCAGGGGTTCCATCCTGGGGCAACCTGCATGCCTTAGAATTCTTTATTATGGGTATGTTCCGATATACACTGCAAGCACTGTAAGGTGTGACGTCAATTTAGTATACTTCGAAGCCGTTCCTTTATAGTTAGCTATACTGGTTACTGTTTAAAACGGAATGCAGTCAGCACTGAGAGCACCTTACCTCGAAAACGCAAGTGCTCACAGTACAAAAATGGCGATGATTTATGACATCGTATATTTCCCTAGGATACTGCGGCAGCGACAGTATACTGCGGTTACTGCCGCAATCCGCCAAACAATTTTTTTTATTTTTTTTATCCACTACAAGTTAGCCCTTGACTGAGATCTCACCGGATGGTAAGTGATGATGCAGCCTAAGATGGTAGCGGGCTAACCTGTCAGGGGCATGGCAGTTATATTAAACCCATTAATTTAACCCCAGTAAGAACACTGAAGTGCTGGCAGTGTATATCGGAGGTTTGTGAAGACTGGCAATCAGCACTTGGCCAGCACGGTGGAGTATGGTGTAACCCTTCTCATTCTGGTAGGAAACTCCTCCTTAATAATAAGCCGTAATGAGTTGGTGTGTGTTCCGTTATAAGCACTGCGAGCACTGGCAGTGCTCTTTACTGGGGACTTCCAGTGCTCTCAGTGTATTTCGGAACGCACCCGATAATGTTCTTCTTCTTCTTCTCATCTTTGACAGATATATACTACAGAAACAAATTCTCTAGTAGATTGTGAGTGATGATGCAGCCGAAGAGTAGGTATGACGGTATTAAACATTAACGAAAGACTAACTTACGGGTTGGACGGCGATCTGCGGCATTTCTTCCGTTGTTTCGGCCATTTAGACCGAGTTGAGAGATGCTTTGTATTTTGTAAACAATAAGTGTGTTTTGTTAACTTTAGGTAAACAATCTGCAAGCAATTATTGGCTATTTGCAATAACAAGCGAACCACGATGTACACCGTAACCAGACCTCAATCAGACCTCAACATTAGCAGATTTTGGCGAAACTATTGATTATTGATCTAAACACAATATGTTTTTCGTTTTGTTTTTAGAATCACTCAAAAGTCAATGTCGTTCAAGGGCTGGAAGCCAGAGCCGAAAAGCTAGTTAAAAAAATAAAACCCCTTTTTTAAAAAACCCAAGTCAAAGTCGTCAAAGTCATGGAGGTAACAATGGTCAAAGTCCTGTCATTTATCAAGAAGCCACAGACCAGACAAGTAACCGTAGACTGAGTAAGATATATAGACGCCGCCAGAACTCCTTTTCACTCCCACATGAAAAAGATGCAGTGTTGGGATGTTACACAAGATAGAATGAGCAAAAAAAGTGTTTTTCTCACCCTTTCTGCGTGTCGCAGATTTTGTGCCTATTGCATACAAACAAACCATTATATTGTGCCGACGTTTGTATGACGTTTGGGAGGTGTTTCATAGTATTACCAGTTCAATTGTACACCTTCGGTACACTTCGGTACCCTTTCGGTTACACGCTGACCCTGATTCTAGAGATTCCTTCTTTTATGCAAGTAACACAGACAGAATATAACGATGATAATTAGGGTTCACAGAGTTATAAAGAGAAGTTAGGGTTATAATAAAAGTAATAATCTACGATGATGGCAAAAGGGCAAAGGAGTCTCGACTGCAGTCGATGGTTTCTGCAGTCGACTGTTATGCTCGTAAGGGCCTGAACCCAGAGCCGTAAAGCCAGTAAAGTAAAAATAAAAAAAAGTGTCGTCTTTCGATGTCAAAAGTCAAAACAAAAATCAACTGTCAAACAAACTATAAATGTGAGGTTATTTATTTTAGTTTAGTCCTGGTCACCGTCCTGGTTTAATCTACGATTAGCAATATTTAGAAACTTTAATCATACACCTACAAAATGGCAACGAATTTCGTAAAATATTCGCAACTTATAAACAACTCTACAAAATACGCGCAGCGAATGAAAAGGTTATCCAACAGGATCTTTAGCGAGGTCGCGATTCCTACCAATCCGAAGTCAATGAAAGTTGTGAAGATCTTCTCAGCGCGACCTCTCCACACTAATGAAGAGGTAACATTATAGGTATTGAAACAGGACCATTTTCAATACCTATAATAACCTATTTAAATATAAATAATAATCAATACGATTTGATTATTATTATATTTGAGCAGTTAGCTTTCACTGATGCTCCTAACTCATGTATGATTCTCTCTGACCGACTTCTTTGACTCTCCAGAATAAGCTGAGTCCCAGCTATGAAATGAGGATTCGGCCCCGGTGGCCTAGAGTTTAAATTGCCTATTGCTCATTAAATTAACAGAGAATTTTGGTCAAATCAGCTGTGCTATCAAACTATCTACATTTAATTACTGAAACTACTACACTATCAAACTATCTACATTTAATTACTGAAACTACTACACCTAGTTGATTTCAATGTTTCTACTAGCATTATAAATAATTTGTTTATTTTTAGATCATCCACTACTACCCTCGACATGTGGAGACAGGCAAGCTAATGCTGAAGCTGCGCGAGTATGGTCTGTTCCGTGATGAGCATCAGGACTTCAAAGAGGAAATGAAGCGGCTTCGGGAGTTGAGGGGCAAAGTGAAAGGCTGGAAGAGAAAGATGAATTTGGAGCAAAAGGAAGCTTAGAATTAGTTTTAGATAGAATTATTAATCATTTCATACTTCAAGACTTGCAATTTATATTGAGAGAAATGGGACATGAAATGCATAAGAAGTCTTTATACAGCATTTTCAGGATTGAAAACTGATTTGAGAGTGATTATTAGAACCTTAGAATTAGTTGATTTGTAAATAAAATATTCTTAACATGTTAAGGTTGGTTTTTAATTAGTTGATTTGTAAATAAAATATTCTTAACATGTTATGGTTGGTTTTTATAAAACCAGGATACTCTCCAGTTAGGCCCCGTAGCCAAGTTACATATGTTTCATGTCTATTCTCTTTCTATAATCCTTAACACTTTAGTGTAGCGAAAATTAATAAGTGAATAGTCTATGGTTAGTGCTTTTAATTGCTTTCGCTAAAGTGTTAATGATTATAGAAAGAGAATAAGACACAAAATGTAAGTAACTTGGCTAGAGGGGCAGATCTTTATAACCTAACTTGGCTAGAGGGGCAGATCTTTATAACCTATCTTTTAAACGAGTTTCAAGGATTATATAGATAAGAGTAGGTATCTCAATTCTTACTTACTAACTTGTTCCATTTCAAAAGGGATAGGTAGGTATTACAACCAAAAATGAAACATAGTAAAAATAGCCATCATTTATTTGATTACAAAATCTTTCGTCAGGAAATAAATTGCTACATAAAATATTTTAACACGAAATGCCTCAACCGGAGGCATGAAGCGTGGCCACGCGTACATCTCACTAGCCATTAGGCGCGAGGGCCGAATGACTGGTGCATGCGAAATTAGTTCCTATCACCTTCACAATATGCAACATTATAACATGCACGTTCCAGCTAGCTGGCCCGCTAACAAGTTCTGAACCTAAATACATACAATTATTATTATAAGGCTGGGCGTATATTGACATACAATTCTGTACTACCGATTTTAATGTGAAGTAACAAATTATATACACTGATATCTTTCTTACATTATAAACGACCTCCAAAAAGGAGGAGGTTCTCAATTCTGCGCGTATTTTTTTAAATGTAACCGATTTCTCCGATATTTCCGAACCGATTTGGATTTTTTATTATTATATTAAAAGGTACATTCGTAGGTATTTTAAAAAGTGAACTAAATTCGTACGCGCGTAGCGACCAAGACTCAATAGTTACTGGAAATGGTGCCGTACCATGCGAAACTCTAGAAAAGCGAATTAATTTAATTATTTTGGTCTGTAGGTAAAACGGCACCTACAAGTACATAATATGCTTCAAAATATGGCGGCCCGTTACGTAGTGATCGCAAAACAAGATTCCGATAAGAAGTAGCATCGTGTAGAAGCAAGAACACGACCCCCCTGTGATATTTTTTTTGTACACTGCGCCCATCGATTTACCAACTAAGGATACAACATTACCTACAAATTAATACTCAAAAAGCGTCCACAATCGCTTATACAAACACAGCTATAGATACTATAGACGGAGACACCAAACGGTTCACAAAAACCTACCATATAGCTTTATATTTAGGGTTCAATTTAGTAATAACAATTCGACACATACGACATTTTGTCGCCTAGTGTTATCATGCGCGACTGAAGCGAAAATTGTTCACAATATCTATTTGTGCACAATTTGACCGTGCCGTTTTTTGCGTTTCGATGGTGCGTCTAAGGTATTGGTAAGTCAATGACTGCGCCTCGCCTCGTGTTCAGTTCAGATTTCTGATCACTGTACCAGCACCAGCTCATAGAAGTCGTTGCCCTCCATCCATCCATACATCAGCCTGTATGAATCCACTGCTGGACATAGGTCTTTTCGAGAGCGCGCCACCAAACACGGTCCTCCGCCTTACTTATCCACCCGCTTCCCGCCACCTTCTTTAGGTCATCGGACCAGCGAGCTGGAGGTCGTCCTACACTGCGCTTGCCGGTACGCGGTCGCTTAGCGCGCTATGGAGCGGGCTATGTTGGGAATTTCTCTCAGGGATAAAATCCGGAACGAGGAAATTCGGAGAACTAAAGTGACCGACATATCTCTGAGGGTTAGCAAGCTGAAGTGGCAGTGGGCAGGCCGTCTGTCGCAGAACCGATGGCCGTTGGGGCAGACGTGTTCTGGAGTGGAGACCGCGTACCGTTGCCCTCAATCGTGGTCAAATCATTCGTTGATATTTTTAATTATTAAAAGTATACTGAGACTTCTACAGAGGGAAACTTAGGGTAGGGTGCCGCCATAAGCTTAAAACATACCGTTGCAAACTATACCAAATGAGACCGTGATAGTTTCTACTGAACTGTACGGGTATGCCAGTATACGCCCAGCCTAACCACAAAGCCATAGACAACTCCGATAGAATAGAAAACATTTAATCGTAACCAATAACTCCTTAAAACATCCATTTACATAATTAATTAACGTAATTATTAGTTGCCAGTGCAATAAGCCCCAGATCACTTGGTCGGGTCTACCTATTATACATACAGTGTGATCTGCGAGTGTGGGAGGCAAGTTATACCTATATTAACAAACGTACTCCATTATGAAACCCAATCGTAAATGGCGGCGTTAAACATTCCCTCTCACTTACACGTTTCACCTGTGTACATTGCGTGAGCGAAACGGAATGATTAGCGTTGCTTCGTTTCGATTAGTTTTTTTCAGGCACAAGTTACAAGGGACTTTACACACGGCGACATTTTCACGCGCGGGAAACGCGCGTTTTGCGAAAGCACGTCAACAGCGGCAGAGAGTGATTTAGACACCGCAAAGTAAGAGAGTTAAAGACAAGTGTAACAGGCTTACAACGTGTTTAAGTTACATCTGACACGCGTTAACTGCACGTGATTATGTCGCCGTGTGTGAAGTCACCGTCAGGGCATATTAATTGATGGTTTTTAGATAACTGAAACTCAGCTTTATAATCTTCAACATACGGCTTAAATTGGCTTAAATTCAAACAGAATATGGACGAAAGGTTCATCTGTGTTAAATTTTTAATCAATCTAATTTCAACCGTATGACAAAGTTACTAAGGCTCAGTGTCAGTTGTCGCTTTGACTCCCAATTTGTGTGCCCCGACGCGACGGTTAGGCATCTTTTAAACTGATATCCTCGCGCGTACAATTCTTACTATTTATTTTATTCGATGAAAAGTTAGACCTTTACTGCGATTTCTCTTCTTGATGCAGTCTAAGATAGTAGCGGGCTAACCTGAGAGGTATGGCAGTTTATTGAACCCACACCTCTAATCGGCATCGTACCGGAACGCTAAAATCGCTTGGCGGCACCTAGACCACGAATAGGAATGTTGCCTACGTCAAAAAAAAATGTTTACTTACGAGACGCGAAATCTACATCCTCTGATAAGTTTTAAGTTTGATAAGCATTTTAATTTATTGATTAAATAAAAAAAAAGAGTGCGTTGAATATAGCTGAATTTGTTGCTCTCATTTGAAAATTCCAATTTTAAAGTTTGATAAAGTGTTTCAGATTTAATTTGGCAACATCCTTATTTGCAGTTTGATTCGAACGAAACACATTTTTACATAATATATTCATGAAAACCTTAAATCGATTTGTAAAGCGAAGCATAGTAGAAAATCTCCCGCAGTGTATATTATATTACCATGTAAGTAAGTTATGATACTGTTTATTTATTTATTTGCTACACTATTATCACATCTCACAAAAGGTAGAAAATGTTACAAGTGGATTGTGTAAAACCTTAGATAATATAAACAAGCTATAGAACGCTTTCACTGCTCCGGATTCATTACCTTTTTATCCCGGAAAATTAGGGAGTTCTCGAGGGAATCTCGTTCTTAAACCACGCGGACGAAGTCGCGGGCATGGGCTAGTTAGACATATTTAGCCAATTACAACAACCGAGATTGTAGCAATGATTGATGCAAATGTAGAATGTATAATATATTATATTGGTAACTGAATTTAAATTCAATTCTATAGACACTTGTAATAATTGTAACTTCACTATTTATTATTGCTTTGTAAGTATTTCACATAACTCCCGCACTAACCATTACATTTAGCTCAATAGTGAATACTTAAATGGCGAATGTGCAAACTAGATGTAAGTAGTTATTTGATAATTAATATGCTGTATGTATTCCAATAAAGAGTAAAAAAAAAAAAAAAATTTTTTTCATAATCGGTGATGTGAGCGGTTCTTTAAATATAATGATGAATTGATGTCGCGGTTGACTCAAGTGTTATCGATGAAGTTGTCGTGAACGAGTTTGCATGAGTCTTATGCATTGAGCTTTCGAGTTTGCGACAGTAATGACGATTACCTACCAGCTATGTCTACATACTCTAAGTCACGTTCTATAGCTAGTTTATATTAAACTGTAAGTGTAAAACGTAGTTTTGTGTCGATAAACTATTTTCTTAAGTAATATTATCGTCGACACTGACTTATGACGCAACGAGTTTTAGTCTGCCCCCCGATTATGTAAGAATTGCCGAACAAATGGAAAAGGTTCGGCCTCAAAGTAAAATAAACCATAATGGAAATGAATTAGAGCTCAATTTTGTCTGCCCATTCTTATACGTTTAGGTATGTACGATACCCTACTTTTTACGATATATTTTGTATGATTTTGAACTGAACTCTCTTCAGTTTGCTCATTTTGACTATGGGCCAAAATCTGTAGGCAATTGATAATGTCATTACACTTAGATCGATTCAGCTTTTGTTCATACAAAACGTATGAATCGAGCGGAATGTACCGGTGCGTAAGTAAGTCAGCGACGATCTTTATACAGTTGGTGAATACAAATATTTTCCTTATTTCTCTTTGTATTTTCTTATTTGCTATGTCTATTTATGGGGTGAGACTTTGCAATATTTATGTCCACCAGAGGTCGATTAATGGTTTTAGGTTAATCACTTTTTTAGAGCGTATTGGTGAGTTGTGCTTGTGACACGACAGAAGGCAATCAGTAAGTACCCTTACCACGAAATTTTAAATCGTACCGTTGCACGCCGCTGCGCCAGAGTAAAATGGACCCAAACGCCATTGATTTAAAGTTACATTTTCAATAACAACATTCATTACCACCGATGTATGAACCATTGGATGTATGGACGAACTTAAGCTCTAATATTAGGCTGCTAAGGTCCATGATTTAAAACCTCGCGGTAAGAGACAACGAATGACTCCATAAGTAATTCGTTCGCCTATTTGAAAAAATGCCTTTTTATTGGTGTCAAGGCATATCTATTAACTTAGCTGCCTTATTGTCAGGGCATCTTAAAACATTTTTGAATAACGATACTTAGAACGACTTCAAATAATTACATTCATATATTTTTATTAAAATCATGTAACATTCAATAAGTTTTAAAATTTTCAATTTCAAGTTCAAAATCATTTATTAAATAATAATAAAAATATCATTATTCACAAATATTATTTTTGACTAGATTTTGATGAAACTGACGACTGTAACAAATCAATTAATTATTTCATATTAGCTCTGTTGATGTAAGAAAAAAAAGTCAGAACGTTGCATGCAGGCATTTAAAAAAAAATCATTTAAAAGTAACAGAAAACAAAGTTTTGGGTAAACTTCACACTTTAGTCTTTGTAGCAATAATGTATTGAAGTTACTAAATTGTAGTCATCTGGGTGCACGGCTGTGTAGTGCCAAGTCCTCACTCTAGTTATAGTCTTTAAAGCACAAACACACAAGTTTCTGATCTTATCACCTTCGATGTGTTCTGCCAAGTTGCTAAGTTAAACACTTGACGTATTTCTATGAATATTAAGAAGTGACTGATGGATTGTTGCCAACCGGGTGCACGGCAGTGTAAAGTCAAGTTTATCATTTTCACTGTAACAGTCTTTATTCATTAAAGCATAGTATCTGATGATGTTAGCACTTGGGAACACGGCTGTGCAGAACTAAGTGTGATAATTCTTAAGTATAATCAAGTATGGATGTAGTCACTTGGGCTTTGTGATTCCAAGTAGTCACTCTAGATATATTTGTAGATATTAGGATGAGCCGCTACAAATCTTGCAGTCACATGGGTGCATAGCTGCATACTGCCAATTGTTTGGAATCGCCAATCTCTATGTGAACGTTAAGAAGTTACTGCTGAGTATCCACCCGGGCGCACGGCTGTGTACAACCAAGTTCTAGGTGTATTCGTCGATTTTCAATATGTATGGATGGACTGTTGCTTTAATCTTGTAGTCACTTGGGCACACGGTTGTGTATAGCCAAATTTACGCATTCAGGAGTTCTTAAGTCATTGATCTCCAGTTTCCCTTGAAGTATGAGTGTATAGAAGTGACTGATGAGCGTCCCGCGTGTACGGCAGTGTTGCGTCAAGTCGTCACTCTAGGTGTAGCCATTCATATCGTCGATTTGTAGATGTAATGAGCTTCTACTTTAACATTATAGTCACTTGGTTGCACGGCTGTGTAATGGCCAAGTTGTCACTCTGAATGCAATCACGGATTTCGTCAATTTGCGGATGAGCTGCTTCTAAATCTTGTAGTCACCTGTGTGCACGGCTGTGTTGAAGCCAAGTTGTTGTTGAAATCGCCAATCTCTAAGTGAACGTGAAGAAGTGACCGATGTTCACCCGAGAGCACGGCAGCGTGGCGCCAAGTTGTCACTCTAGGTGTAGTCGTTGAAGTCATCAATAGCGACGCGGCGGTGCCTCTCGGGCGCGGCGGCGTAGGGCGCCGGTGCGCGCGAGGCGGCGGCCTGGCGCTCCGCCTCCGCGCGAGCCCTGAGACGCTTGATTATACGCAGTCGCTCTAAGGAGTTAGACGCGTATGCCTCGCTACCCGGCTTCAGTGATTGGGAGATTTGGGATGCCAGCTGTAAAGGATAAAATTGTCGATTTACGATAACAGATTTTTTATCCACAACAAGTTTGCCCTTGACTGTGATATCACCTAATGGCAAGTGATGATGCAGTCTATGATAGTAGGGGTAACTTGTCATAGTTATATTAAAGCCATACTCCTATTGGTTTTTACACGGCGTCGTACCACAACGCTAGATCGATTGGCGGTACGTAAAGCCGGTGGTAATAAGCCACGATCGAAGCCTCCCACCAGACAAGACCAGAGAAAATTCAGAAATTATAAATTCCTAAATTGACCCTGCCGGGAGTCCACAGCGTTCACCACAGCGCTCACCACTGCGCTCACCACTGCGCTCACCACTGCGCTCACCACTGCGCTCACCACAGCGCTCACCACAGCGCTCACCACTGCGCTCACCACTGCGCCAGGGAGTTCGTTGGTATTAGTATCACTAGGTATGTTCAGGTAAAAAAGAGCTCTGTTTTCTATGACATTATTCAATTAAAGATTTTTAATAACTTAGAAGTCGTAGGCGTCTCGTAGTTCGTAAGAGAGATGTATAGCTATACATCTCTCTTACGAACTAGACAACAGTTCTGTGACGTCATCAGCAATCCAATATGGCGCTCTTACCGCCGCGTGCAGCGCGTGCTGGCGAGCCAGAAGCGCGACGTTGGAGTCCGACACGCACTGAGGCTCGACGTGCGCGAGGAACTTGCCCCGCAGCCGCTCTTTGTCTTTGGTCTTTAGCGTCACTCGGTTCATGCCGTGCTCCAATGGCTCCACTACTACTATACACAGGTTGAAGTGACCCTGGAAACATAAATCTAAATATATACTGACTGATCTATCAACGCGAAACTCAAACCACTGGACAGATCGGGCTGAAATTTGGCATACAAATAGCTATTATAACATAGGCATCCGCTAAGAAAGATTTTTTGAAAATTCAGCCCCTAAGGGGGCGGAACAGGGCTTTGAAATTTGTATAAAAATCGAACCTAACGTGAGCGAAGCCGCGGACTAAAGCTAGTCAGAAATAATATCATGGTCTTAGCGGATACATTTTTTTCTAACAGCATTCCGACGGAAACGTTTCTTTCACAATTACATCAATGCGTAGATAAATAAGTTAACCGCTGTCCTTATCATTGCTGGAGCGAGTCAAATGCATTCTCTTTTATCATCTACATAATTTAGATTAGATTTAATAAGCTTTTTTCAGGAGCATACTTTTTATGGATTTCTTAAACTTGCGTAAAGGCAAGTTCAACGTAGGGTATGGAATTTTGTTATAGAATAGAATGCTCATTCCCACGAACGACCTTCGGAGTTTCTTGAGGCGGAGCGATGGAGTCACGAGCCTATTGCGACATAGGCATAATCCCTATTTGTACAGGCATCGATTGAACATTCCATTACCTTGATGGTGTGAATATTGAAGTCGTGGCCCGAGTCGTTGTAGACAATGGACACGAAGTCGTTCCCGATATATTTCCGCTTCTCGTTGCAGTGCGGGTCCCGGGCGGAGCTGGGCATCGCTGTCGCCACGTGGAATAGCACCTGGTGGCAAAACACGAGTCGTTACCCACGATGGAATGGAGCTGTTATAAGCGTTTGTTTGTTTTTGCCAAGTATAGTTCGATACTCAATAAATAGGGCATACCAAACTGGGTTGGACTAGGCCCGTTTTCATCGACCGAAAAAAAATAATTAGAAACCCCAAACGCAACTATAAAAATGTTATAACTTTTAAACTTAGAAGCTTAACGCGTTAATACAAAAATTGTTATGATTGTAATTTATGTATTTTTTTGGAGAATCGCGTTATTTAAAAATTCAATATGTAAACTTTTTTTTTTGTAAAAATAAATAAATAAAATTCAAAAGTGAAAATTCCTGAAAAAGTAATTGGACCTAGATGTATTTTTATTTACATTATGGTAAGATGTTTAGCTGTTATGTGTGTGTGTGTGTACGTGTATATGTGGGTAGTTGGGTACGTGCGTGGTTGTAAGCGTGCGCACGGGAGAATATTTGCTACTTCCAAATAATATATTACACCACAAATACTAATAACTTTTCCAGCTAATTTCCGTGTTGCTTTCGTGTTGGTTTGTCCGTCAATCACGCCACAACGAAGCAACGGATCGACATGATTATTTGCATGGTTATACTCGTAGTTTAGGATCTGGAAGGTGATAGGTTATTTTCTCGAAACATTAGTTCTAATTTTTAAAACTTAATTCAAAACGGACGAAGTCGCGGACATCATAATATAGTTAACAGACAATAGCTGTCTACTGTTGACTACTAATCTTAAATCTTAATCTGTATTACCTGCATGATGTCGTCATTCCACACGTATGTGTATCGGCCGTCTTTGCCGCCTTTTTCCAAGTTCAGGAACAAATTAGGCTCTTCCGCGCCCTCTAACGGCACTAGAGTCCCCAGCAACCGCAGGAAATCCATGTACCTGATCACAAATATGTGGAACATTTTATAACCTAACCTTACACCACCTTCGAACCTTTGGGCGATTGCACCATCCATGACCCTGATCGTTAACTCTGACCATATTGATGGTGTAAATGTAATAAATAATTGACCCTTAGTTATGAACCGACACCGGAGCATCTTCAGGAGATGTTGACAATCGTGCATTGTCGAGTCAACATCTCCTGAAGATGCTCCGGTGTCGGAGTGAAACGTACGTTGAGAATAATTTGGAAGATTTATGTGGTGTGGTGAATATTGCAAGCTGCAAGTGCAAGATAAGCTGCAAGTGCAAGATACACTGTACCACATATATTTGTCTACTGTTAAGGATTATAGCAAATTAAATTTTTAGTTCCTTCATAATCATGGACTTCCGCAAAGTAACACCTGCTTCTATCCAATATTTGACCCTGTTATCAGTAGACATCGGATTATCGCTATTTTTACAGCATTATTGCATATTTTAGTACATTTTTATTAATAGTGTTTATTTCAGTAGTTAAATAGAAAAATTAATACAAAAAACCTTCCTCTAAGCAAGTCCTTGAAAATATTTGAAAAATTATTGAACAGAATAACAGTTCCGAGTTTACAATCGGAAAAGGTTTGTGGCAAATTAAATGCAATTCTATATAAAAAACCGAGTGTTGAAGAAATAAAGCATGTTAACGTATTCATCAACGGCCCCAGCCAAACTCTGGAAATGGCTCCTTTCAAGTTCTGTTCGCTAACGTCAGTTGACGTAGAGAGGTCATTTTCAGCCTGCAAATTCTAAATTAAATGACAAACGTCACAAGTTTAGTCTAGAAAGTCTAGAAAAATGTTTAGATTGTATGTTGTCATAAGAATTACAACTGATTAATATAATAAATAAATAATAACATATAAACGTGAATTCAAATAATAAATAGTATTTTCATTATGCATATTTTGTGCATATTTCGCCCCTTTTTTTAGCGCATATTTGCAAGCATATTTTGGCATTTTGATAGTGCATATATGATATAATCCGATGTCTAGTTATCAGTATCCCTAGTACCAGTTTATACATCTCGCTAACGCTGATAGTACATCGGGCATTAAAAGACTATAAAGTCAGCGTAAAATAGGCCTAAAGAGGATTGTGATAAGGTAGCTTTTTCAGCACTTCCGCTAGGAAAGCTGGTGGTAAATGTACAGACGAATTCTAAACTTATGACAACTGCATTGAGGTTCATTTTACTTCGACAGTGGGGCTGATTCTGTAGTGCACAATCTCTAAACTAAACTAAAATTAGAGCATTACAAATATTGCTAACCCTTTCATAATACTCCCTACGGAAAGGGACAGAACTAGATTTAAAGCTGCCATTTTAGTTTAGTTTAGAGATTGTGTTATACAGAATCGGTCACATTATAGTATTTCGATGCTTAAATTTTACGATTCCCGACTGATGTTGAGAAGGAATATTATAGAAATAGAGAACAATTTAACTAGTTTTAATATTATTTCCCGTATTATAATTCAAAGTAAAGTCAATATGAAGTATTTTACTTACCTAACGCTACCGTATTCGTTTTTTAATATTGCAACTTCATCATCTTGCTGTCCCGGACCCACGTATAGGACTCCCACCTGAACATTAGATTTAAAATATACCAATACATCTCATTAACGTCCCACAGCTGGGCACAGGGGGTCTACTCTCTTTCTCTCAAACGAAACTTCGCAAACGAACGTAATTAGTCTGTTATTAGACCCACTCAAAATCGTTCAATCCAATCGGTCACGAAAATTTTCTATGGATCCGTACTTCGTCAACGTGTACGAAAACGAAATAGAGAGGAGCATAGAGATAATATTATATAGGAGAGGAGTTAACGAAATTTCGTTCGTTTGTTTGCGAAGTTTCGTTTTAGAGAAAGAGAGTAGACCCCCTGGGCTCTTCTTTCATAGGAGAGAGGGAATTAGAGCTTTTTAGGCCCACCACGTTGCTCCAATGCGGGTTACTAATAACATGTTGGTGATAATAACCGGTACCGGCTATCCAGTCTTTTGACGTAAACTTTTTTTTTTTTTTAAACGTATTTATTTATTTATTTTAGGACATCCAACAGGTTACAATACATTAATAGTGCTGGTAGCTAATATAGTAATATGCATTATTGTAACCCCATTTAGAGGTTGCCACAGCTTACAATATAATGTTCAATAACACTATGGGTTGGTTGACTTTGAGTCTGACGGATTTATTGCTAGAAGCAGTTGATAATGTTCCAGTAAAGTGATCCTCTTGCCTTGTAAGTCTCGACGGGCGGCACCAGGTCGAGGTTCTTGATGGTCCTCTCGTGGTGTTCGCCCGACACCTTCAGCGGCCGCTCGCTCAGCGCGCTGGGCGGCGCCGGCGCCTCGCCTGCACACAGAACGTGGTACAAATCAACATAATCATACTAATATTATAAATGCGATAGTATGGTTTAGTGTCCGACCGAAAGTTCGGTTTCGGTTTCGGTCGAGTTTCGGTTTAGTTTCGGTTTCGAACTACGACCGAAACCGAAACTGCATTCAGGAGTTCTCGCGCTGTGATCGGTCATGTTCGGCGCGTTAAATTCCATCCAAGCGAGTGAGCGACGAAGACATTTCGCCGCGTCCACGTGCCTAATCATGTCGCGACTGGCTTGTGTTTGCAGTTTGTTTTGTTTGTTGTGAGTTTTCGTGTGATTTATTTTGAATTTGGTAAGTTTTATTACGTTATATAACATAAGAGTAGAGTCACTACTGTTAGATTTTGATTATTTACAACGGCAAAGTAACCACAGATTATTTAAGTATGTTAACCACAGATAATAGCTAGTTCCTTATTTTGAGATGTTTAGGTATGTGGACAGATAGTAGAGTGGATCCTTTTGGATGTTCAGTTGAGAATTAGGCATTGGTATTTACTACCTATTTTTATGTGATCATGTGATAAGGATTTGTTTTACATTATTTGGAAAAATATATTGTGTATTGGTAAAGTTGATGTGAAGCTAGCTTTATAGACACCATAATTGAATAGACAAAGTAAATATAGAGGAAATGATGTTCTATGGGCAGTCATGTTATGGATGTCTGTCATCTAAAAAGTTTGGGAAAAAGTGTTTTGTATTTGAATTTGCCTAGAATAATTGATGGACAATAAAGTTAATGTTAATCTGAAAGCCGAGGTTTTATTATCAGAAGTGGCACGAACAGTTAAGTTTAATGGATGCGGAAAGGAGTAGCTATACACTTCAGCGACGGCGTCGGGATATACCAGCGATACTGATTCCAGTTCTTCAAGGAAATCGCGGAGTAAAAGACGAAAGAGTCGTGATGAATCGAGTAAAACGAAACGCGACACGAGACACAGGCGTCGTCTGCATAGCAGGGCACGGAAAACGGCACATCGAGTTTCTCCCGTGAAATCGAATAAGGTCGAGTGAAAATGCTTCAAGGCTGACATAGGTTAGCTGCTCTCGGTGCTTATACGATGTACTTCAAGTGTTTATCAAGACGTGTTTTCAAGTGTTTATGTGTTTGTGGTGTGTGTATTAGCGCCTTCAGGGTTGTGATAAAAAGTCTATCAAATTCTAGTCTATTATAATGTGTGGAAGTTGTGGTGTATTGTACCTACCATACTCATATTATGTGAAAGATGTATTGTACCACGCTCTTGTACTTACCATATTATGTGAAAGATAGGGGCTACGACGCCAGTTGACTTGAGAAGTCTGGCCTGTAGAGCTGCTAGGTTTCGATTTCCGATAGTGAGAGTTGCACAATAACGCAAAGCTTAGGTAAGTTGCAGCAGGGCTAGACAGGCTTACTGAATCTGTGCACTCACCGTTGGGGCACAATAATATATGGGCAGCACAATAGCTGTTTTTCGGACAAAAGCATAATGATCATGATGCAGTGCAGTGGGTTACGGTTATATAACAGAAAGGCTCAATAGGTCTGTAGTCAGTATTCACTGATTTCAATAATTATTATTGTTCTAAATGTGAGGCACTGAGTGACAGACAGTTATTGGTATAATTTATTTCTTTGTTTATACTTGTTTAATTTTTTTTTGATGCTATTTGGGATTCCTAAGATTCATGTGAGAGTAACAATATTGTTGTGCTGGTTCAGCAAAGTAACCAAAATATATTTGGGTTTATCATACCTAGAGATTTCGCTCTATAATGTTCCTTGGGATATTTACATATGAAAGTGATACAAATACCAGAATTGGGTTAAGAAGGAACTGTGAGAAGTATATTACCATAGTATTGAACAAGCCAAGTATACTAATACACATTTATATTTTACTAATATTATGTTTATATTATGATAAGTCAAAGTCAAATAATATTTATTCAATTTAGGTAGTTAAACTACACTTATTGACATCCAGTTATTTATAAAATATGATGGTGATAAATAGTTATGGTACTTATCTTAAAACTAAAGCTACGAGGGTTCCAAACGCGCCCTGGTCTGAGAAGAGCCCACAACAAACTTGGCTGGATTTTTTTTTTAATTAGATTAATAATTATAACAATATATTATAATTATAGCATAATTAGCAGCTGCGCTGGAACAATTCATACCCCTGTTTTCCTATCATTCAAATAATGCTTTACACTGTAATAGGACTTTACAATTATTTTACATTTTACAAAAACTTTGAACTTGTTGAGAGACATATCCAATAGGTAAGTTTTCTGGCAGTTTATTATAAAAACGTATACAGTTACCAAGAAATGAATTACTCATTTTACAAAGTCTAGAAGCGGGCATTACAAGTTTATTCTTATTTCTTGTATTAACATTATGACAGCCATTTTTTCCCTTGAGTTTATGAATATTTTTATGCACATATAGTATAGTAAATTTTCTAATATGTATTGGTTGTGGACGATCATAATTTTAACTTTGAATTTAGTTCTTAGAGACTCTGGTGGTCCCATGTTGTAAATGGCACAAACAGCTCTTTTCTTCATGATATTATATTATATCAATATATGTTTTCACCACATTATTCATGATTGCACAAATCAAAATAATAGTAGTTGCCAAGCAGAGGCCAAGGTATATTGAACATTGCACAGTATCAACTATTGAGTTTGGGTTTATGAAACATTGAGATTTGGCAAGGGCTGGTGAAGGCAGTACCTGAGATGAGTTGCCTATTGTGTTATGTTAAAACTGTCAATCAAATTTAGTGTCAAAGTATAAAGATAATCTTTTCTCCAGAAAGAATAAGGTGGTTTTGAAACTCCAACATTTAAGGTTAAACTCGGAACAAAGAGGATTGCTCAAGGAAGTAGCATGCAAACAGTATATGAAATAGCTCAATATATAGAGAAAGTGGCTCAGGTCTTCGGGTTTTATTGAGTTTTGTAACAAATTGTGAAATATGGACTTGTCACTTGGGAAATTCATTGGACATTATGATGTCTGTCCGAGCTGTATGTGGAGTATGTCCCCTGACCACCAGTAGGCCTCTATTTAAAATTTTAGAAGTTCTTGCAGTACCATGCTTATAATATATCTATGAGGTTAGCCTATTTGTAAAGAAAATATTATGACTGATTTATTTATTAAAAAAAAAAAAAAAGATAGATATTTAATCTTTAATACAAGATATCCAGATAGACTGCTGGTATTTCATGCAGAACTGCGCTTTTTAGCTGGAACTGTTATAGTATGTCCATTCAAATACTTAATTTAAAATGCAATAAATACCATTTAGTACATTTAAAAGAAAGCTGCATGAATGGCTCATAGACAAGTGTTTTTTTTACTCGCTGAAATAATTTTTAGGATGATAGATAGATAAACTCTTTATTGCACACACATAAAACTAGGACAATAAACAGAAAGATTAAAAGATATAACAGTAGGGTGCGAAGGCGGTCTTATGAATTGTTTAGTCTCGTCATTTAATTTCTGAGAATTATTTATAATTTATTAAGACACTATTTCTATCAGAGATTAATCATATGGGTACAATTTGTCATAATCTTTATGTATAAATTAAGTTTGTGGTATAACTGATTAGGGTTTTATGAATTACTTTTAAATCAAGTCATAACAAAACTCATGTTTTAAATTTTAATTGTACAATGTTTAAACGATTTATCATTATTGTTACCGATTGACAGATAAAAGTTCTTGGGGTGAATTATAACATAAGCTAGCCTGGCGGAGGCTTACAGAATATTTGTCATTTATGTCATGTGTAAAGAGGAAAGTATAATTAGGGGAAATGAATCTATACTTATAATAAAACTGTAACAGGTCCAATTCTGTACATTGAAGATATTTTGAAAATTTTTTTTGGAGGGCACTCATTATTCGATACTGAAGCCAAATCTGTAATTTTTTTCATTTTTGTCTGTCTGTCTGTCTGTCTGTCTGTCTGTCTGTCTGTCTGTCTGTATCTTGGCCGCGCATCACGCCGAAACTACTGAATGAATTCAAACGATACTTGGCACGATTTGAGCCTATACTACGAGGTAGGACATAGGATACTTTTTATCCCGAAATTCTACCCCCGAAGGGGTGAAATAGCGGTTGAAAGTTTGTATGAAAGTCCTTAATTTCTCAAGCTATAGCCATGAAACTTAATATATGAGCTGCGAGTTGAAAATGGAGACATACGTGTTTCACAGTTTTTGAAAATTCAACCCCCAAAAGGGTGAAATAGGGGATGAAAGTTGGTATGAAAGTCCTTCGTTTCTCAAGATGTTTTACAAGTTATATCAACGAAACTTTTTATTTTAGCTTACGGTAAAAAATAAAGAAGTAGGTGTGTCACAGTTTTTCAAAATTCCACCCCTGAGGGGGTGAAATAGGGGGTGAAAGTTTGTATGAAAGTCTGTCATTTCTCAAGTTATATCGATTAAACTTGGTATACAAGCTACCGGTTGAAAATGAAGAAATAAGTGTTTCACAGTTTTTGTAAATTTTACCCCCGAAGGGGTGAAATAGGGGCTGAAAGTTTGTATGAAAGTCCTTCATTTCTCAAGTTATAGACATGAAACTTGGTATATGAGCTGCGGGTTGAAAATGAAGAAATACGTGTTTCACAGTTTTCGTAAATTTTACCCCCGAAGGGGTGAAATAGGGGTGGAAAATTTGTATGAAAGACCTTCATTTCTCAAGTTATATCCATGAAACTTGATATATGAGCTGCGGGTTAGAAATGAAAACATACGTGTTTCACAGTTTTTCAAAATTCCACCCCCAAAGGGGTGAAATAGGGGTTGAAAGTCTGTATAAAAGTCCGTCATTTCTCAAGTTATTTCGATGAAACTTGGTATATCCACGCGGACGAAGTCGCGGGCATCAGCTAGTGAGTAATAATAACCGTTCTGGGAGGCAGGTACTTAAGTGAACATGTATATCTGTATGAAACTCATACTCACAGGAAAACCAAATACAGATGCATAGTAATATCATTAGACTTTATGAATCTTATTATAATTTGATCAAATATTTGTGTTCTCATGTCTATGGAAATGTTAAAATTGTTACGAATTGTACAAGCAGTTAGTTCAACTGAATGAAAAATGATTCTTTGATATTGTAAATATTGGTGTTGATAGATCCATCAATATGCTAGGAAACATCAATGTTGACAGATCCATTGATGTTATAGGAGTGAATTTATTGCACTTAATACTTATGTTATGTTAGTCCAAATGATTGACTAATGATTCTTTGATATTGTAAATATTGGTGTTGATAGATCCATCAATATGCTAGGAAACATCAATGTTGACAGATCCATTGATGTTATCGGAGTGAATTTATTGTACTTAATACTTATGTTATGTTAGTTCAAATGAATGACTAATGAATCTTTGATATTGTAAATATTGGTGTTGATAGATCCATCAATATGCTAGGGAACCTCAATGTTGACAGATCCATTGACGGTATTTGAGTGAAATTATTTTTCTTTGATATTGTAAATATTGGTGTTGATAGATCCATCAATATGCTAGGGAACCTCAATGTTGTCAGATCCATTGACGGTATTTGAGTGAATTTATTCTTCTTTGATATTGTAAATATTGGTGTTGATAGATCCATCAATATGCTAGGGAACCTCAATGTTGACAGATCCATTGACGGTATTTGAGTGAAATTATTTTTCTTTGATATTGTAAATATTGGTGTTGATAGATCCATCAATATGCTAGGGAACCTCAATGTTGACAGATCCATTGACGGTATTTGAGTGAAATTATTTTTCTTTGATATTGTAAATATTGGTGTTGATAGATCCATCAATATGCTAGGGAACCTCAATGTTGACAGATCCATTGATGGTATTTGAGTGAATTTATTCTTCTTTGATATTGTAAATATTGGTGTTGATAGATCCATCAATATGCTAGGGAACCTCAATGTTGACAGATCCATTGATGGTATACGAGTGAATTTATTGTAATACTTATGTTAATAAAGTTAGCGAGTTTATAAGTGATTGATAGCTCTTCGATTTAGGTATTGGTGTTGACAGATCCATCAATATGATAGGAAACATCAGTGTTGACAGATCCATTGATGTTATAGGAGTGAATTTATTGTAATACTTATGTTAAGTTAGTCCAAATGTATGAGTAATGATTCTTTGATATTGTAAATATTGGTGTTGATAGATCCATCAATATGCTAGGAAACATCAGTGTTGACAGATCCATTGATGTTATAGTGAATTTACAGCTTTTAAAGTTAGGTCTTATTGGTGTTGATAGATCCATCAATATGCTAGGAAACATCAGTGTTGACAGATCCATTGATGTTATATGAGTGAATTTACAGCTTTTAAAGTTAGGTCTTATTGGTGTTGATAGATCCATCAATATGCTAGGAAACATCGGTGTTGATAGATCCATTGATGTTATCTGAGTGAATTTACAGCTTTTAAAGTTAGGTCTTATTGGTGTTGATAGATCCATCAATATGCTAGGAAACATCAGTGTTGACAGATCCATTGATGTTATAGTGAATTTACAGCTTTTAAAGTTAGGTCTTATTGGTGTTGATAGATCCATCAATATGCTAGGGAACCTCAATGTTGACAGATCCATTGATGGTATACGAGTGAATTTATTGTAATACTTGTGTTAATAAAGTTAGCGAGTTTATAAGTGATTGATAGCTCTTCGATTTAGGTATTGGTGTTGACAGATCCATCAATATGATAGGAAACATCAGTGTTGACAGATCCATTGATGTTATAGGAGTGAATTTATTGTAATACTTATGTTAAGTTAGTCCAAATGTATGAGTAATGATTCTTTGATATTGTAAATATTGGTGTTGATAGATCCATCAATATGCTAGAAAACATCAGTGTTGACAGATCCATTGATGTTATAGTGAATTTACAGCTTTTAAAGTTAGGTCTTATTGGTGTTGATAGATCCATCAATATGCTAGGAAACATCAGTGTTGACAGATCCATTGATGTTATATGAGTGAATTTACAGCTTTTAAAGTTAGGTCTTATTGGTGTTGATAGATCCATCAATATGCTAGGAAACATCGGTGTTGATAGATCCATTGATGTTATCTGAGTGAATTTACAGCTTTTAAAGTTAGGTCTTATTGGTGTTGAAAGATCCATCAATATGCTAGGAAACGTAAGTGTTGACAGATCCATTGATGGTATAAGAGTGAATTTATTAATATGCTTAAGTTGATAAAGTTAGTAAATTAATAGTTAATTGACACATCAAGGTTGTCAGAACCATTGATAATGCAGGGAGGTATTTGTTATTGTACTTTTGTTAATAAAGCCAGAGAGAACTAAATGATTGATGATGACTTAATTAAAGATACCTAAGTAGTTTTTGTTTTTTGATGCAGATCTCTAAAATCTATCAGTTAAGTTTTGACAAATTAAGTAGGTACCTAATGTTATTTGAGTTTGTTAAGGTTAATGTTGTCAATTCCATTAGAATATAATAGAATAGAATATTTATTTATTTTCATGATTGTAAGTAGGTACATAGTATGGTGTTATTATGTAATAAGGTTAGCATGTTACAATCAGCTTTACAAAATACTTAAAATTAACATAGGTTTCATAAAAGGGACTAAACAAGTTGCAAGCTTCATTAAGTAATTAAATAGGTATGTAAGGATTATTATTTGTAATGTGAACTTGCCAATGATTGTTTTAGGTAACTATAATCTTGAAAAATAACTTGTAAACAATTAGATAGTTTAATAGTATGCTTAAAGATGTCATGAAGGGAGATTATTGTTTTTTTTTAGTTCAAAGATGTGACTATGTTGACTGTAAGTTTGGGACAAACTTTATATCAGGATTGGCCGAATGTTAGATTTTGATTATTTACAACGGCAAAGTAACCACAGATTATTTAAGTATGTTAACCACAGATAATAGCTAGTTCCTTATTTTGAGATGTTTAGGTATGTGGACAGATAGTAGAGTGGATCCTTTTGGATGTTCAGTTGAGAATTAGGCATTGGTATTTACTACCTATTTTTATGTGATCATGTGATAAGGATTTGTTTTACATTATTTGGAAAAATATATTGTGTATTGGTAAAGTTGATGTGAAGCTAGCTTTATAGACACCATAATTGAATAGACAAAGTAAATATAGAGGAAATGATGTTCTATGGGCAGTCATGTTATGGATGTCTGTCATCTAAAAAGTTTGGGAAAAAGTGTTTTGTATTTGAATTTGCCTAGAATAATTGATGGACAATAAAGTTAATGTTAATCTGAAAGCCGAGGTTTTATTACTACCTTGTAAGGAAGTTTCGGGTTCGGCCGAAACTGAGACTGTTGCCGAAATTCGGTTTCGGTTTAGGTTTCGGTCGTAAAAACCAGTTTCGGTCGGACACAAGTATGGTTTATTGGTTTGTCCTTCAATCACGCCGCAACGGAGAACCGGATCGACGTGATTTTTGCCATGGGTATAGTTGAGGACCCGGAGAGTGACATAGGCTACTTCTTATCCAGTAAAATTAAGGAGTTCCCGCGGGAATCAAAATAACTTAAACTACGCGGACATCAGCTAGTAAATAATAAGCGTTTTTCAGGAGCTTACTTTTAATGGATTCCATAGGCAAGTTTAAAATAGGTTCTCGAATTTTGTTATAGAATAGAATGCTTATTCCCACGAATAACCTTCTGACTTTTTTGAGGCGGAGCGATGGAGTCACGAACCAATGTAGCCACTTACCTGGCACAGAGGGTGAGATGGGGTAGGTGCTCATATTGTGGTAAAGCTGCAGGAACACAAACGACGGCGATACGCCGCCGCCACCGCCGCCGCCCGCCGCGCCGCCGCCGCCGCCGCTGCCGCTGGAACCGCTCGCGACGTTCCTTATGTCCCTAGGGGAAACAACTATATGTTGAAAAACTAACTAACAAACCCCTGTTATCTTATTGTACAACTAGCGGTCGCCCGCGTTGACTACACTTTCAAACCCCTTTTTGATGTGAAAAATTCTTTAGCCGCGTTGAACACTTTTTGGTAGGGTTACGTAGGGTTACACTTGTGGATTCGCGTCACCGACACCGATACCGACACCTCGCTGCCCCATGCTCGCGTTGTTACGAAGACAAAAGGTCTTAATTTAATGCCTTAGTTTTAAAGTTTATATTTTAATTATTTTAAATTTTTATTTTTTATTTTAAACATTCGTTTTCACTTCTATGGGCAGTCCCTATGACTGCCAATTTTTTTAACCTTCCCTTTCAGGTTGAATTTCCCAAAATCCTCTCTTAGTTGACGGCTACGTCATAAATTCATAATCATATTATAAGATATCTGTATGTCAAGTAAATGAATTCGGAACAAAGTTGGACATCGACTCCCGGTTATCAAAGGTCTCTAGGGCTCTAAAGATACTAAATATTTAGTATATTTGGAACGCTTGGTTGCTGACTGACTTGACTTCACCCACACACTTAACAGTTTATAATTTATATCTTGAAAACTACTGAACCGATTTTGATGAAATTTAGACAGTTCCCTAAGTTGAAGTAAATGTAAGCCAATAAAAAAACGGAGTGACCGTTTTTTTTTCGATCAATAAATTCGGAAAAATCCGCGGACTAATATATGTACATACATACACCTATGTCATTTAGTATACTAGATGATGACTTCGTCCGCGTGGATTAAGTATTTTTGATCCCCGGGGGAACTCCTTAATTTTCCGGGATAAAAAGTAGCCTATGTCCTTGCCTGGGATGTAACCTATCGCTATACCAAATTTCATCAAAATCGGTTGAAAAGATGGGCCGTGAAAGCGTAGCAGACAGACAGACAGACAGACACACTTTCGCATTTATAATATTAGTATGGATTTTGTTTGTAAGTCCTTATAGATTATCATGTGTGGATATTTTGCAGTTCAAATAATACAACATACATCCGTGTCAAATTGATAACCTACCTAACCTTGATAAGTATTTGTTAGTTGTAAAACTGACCGGTTCCTCCTGGTGGGGCTCATGACGGAGATGGTGTTCGATCGCTTGGACCTCGCCAGGGGGGGCAGTTCGTCTCTCGCGAGATCATTGCGCTCGCTGCGCTCGGCGCGCGCCGCGCCCTGCTCGTGCGGCTGCAGCACCACGCGACTATCGCTGCTCGTCTGTTGACACGCGATAACGCGTGATGCGGTCAAACACACAACTTGGACAGTTTTGCTTTAGACTAAGAGTACGTTCGCACTGCGAAAAACATCCGCGCGAGTTTCATTCTCGCGATTTATATTTCGCGTACGAATTTAGCGTGCATGCGGTGAGCGTCATACAACTACGTACAGCACAGCTCATTTGCGAGGAAGAAGCTTTTTTTACATTGCCGATTGGTGGCTTCGACTTATCTTAATTCACGTTAAAATCTTGTGCTGTAGGGGCAATTATATGATTTCCTTACTCAACTTTCTCTACCTCTACTTGAATGTCTCTATAAATTGTTTTTTTAATAATGAAGCAATTTCTGAGCAATTTTTGCTACAAAAATGACGATTTGGGGGGCTACCAAAAGCTATTTCCGGGCTGGACAGTATACTACCTTTTGTAACTGGTGGTGAGCGGTCGTGGTCGTCGAGCTGTTGGCCTCAGCGTTCGCTTCCCCTTCGCTCTCCGCGCCGGACGTGCCTGTGTTATATTTAACCGTTAATTGGTTAGTCATTTGACTTAAGATATTTAAAATCAAAAATTTTACCGTGAGTGTGAAATCTTTGGCGCGAAGCCCAATCCACGGACATTCCGTCCCCTCCATAATACACAGCCTAAGTCATTTGACGTCAAAACTAAACTACTTTCAAAGGCCCATATTATTCGATGGAACTCTTTGAACGGTAAGTGAACCGTGGCCTGGCGGTCTCAGGAATTCCGGGCGCGATTCCCATAGAGACGCAGGTTCAAATCCTGCCAAAACTGCAATTTTTGATATGTATTTCAGTAAGTTTAGAAACTTTCCTTGTGTGAGAAGCACTATAATAAAAATTATAAGTCAGCGGCATGTGGGAGTCCCTACAAGAGACGTATGTCCATCAGTGGACATGTATCGATTGCGGAGCTTACCGGGGTCGGACTTGTATGTCATCAGGTGCGGGTGCGGTTGCGGGTGCGGCTGCGGCTGCGGGCTGGTGCCGCACATCTCCTCCGGTATGGCCTCGCACGATACGCGCATATCGCTCTTCTTGTTGGCCTTCTTGGACGCGTGCATCGCCATCGGCGCGCTCCTGAGTTCAAACATCGGTTATATGAAAACTGAGTTTAAATTAGAGATGACAGGGATAGTTGTTTGACCGGATACCGGATTTCAGATATCCGTAATCCGGTATTTCGGTAATCCGGAAATGGAATCTCATTCCAATATAGGACCTAATAAAAAATACGGCGCTAATCATTCGTGGAATCTCACTAACACACGCTAAAAACAAGTGGAGTAATGTACGTTTGCTTAGAAAACTGCAACCAGCTTGCGTGGTCATTAGGGGGGCACCACGACACCTTTCAACGATGAGGAAATCTCCAGCAAAGAATTTAACCAATGCATCGGATAACGAGTCTTTCTGGATAATGTGTGGGGAGCTATACAGTATACGCTCGTAAGTTCTCAACTAGGCAGTAGTGTAAGATCATCATCTCAAGATTTTTAGCTTGCAGTCCTGAAGCCGCGGTGAAAGTTCTCAAGCCACAGCTCTCTTCCAAGATCAATACATCCCTGGCAACAAGTTGGACATATAGGGTGGCAAGTTTTTCTGTGATTGTAAAGGGGGTATACAATATACGCACGTGGGTTCACAGCTGGGCAGCAGTATGAGGTGATCCACATCCACCGTTATATCGCAGTCCTGGAGCTGCAGCGAGGGTTCTCAAGCCACGGCGCCCTACCATGATGAAGACATCCCCAATGAAGAGTTTGAGCAAAACACCAGATAACGAGTGTTTCTGGACATGTATAACGGGGTATACAGTATACGTGGATTCACAGCTGGCCAGCCACTTGAGATCATCCACGTTGATTTTCAGCTCACAGACCCATGGCTACAGCGAGGGTTCTTGAACCACGGCACCCTTCCATGACCATTCGGCATCCCTGGCGAAGACTTTGACGTGGCGAGTATTTCTGTGCGTGTTAAAGGGGGTAAGTATACTATATACGCACGTGGGTTCGCAGCTGGGCAGCAGTATGAGGTCGTCCACATCCACCGTCAGCTCGAAGTCCTGGAGCTGCAGCGAGGGCTCCCGGGCCACGGCGCCCTTCCACGACGAGGACATCTCCGGCGAAGAGTTCGACCGACGCACCGGGTGGCGGGATTTACCCTGCGACAAGCGAAATTATCCCTTAATTTACGTTATTGTTCTAGTTCCTTCTTACTACAAAATGTTCATGAATTTTATTTTTGACGACTTCCCTCGCACAGTGTTGAGCGCTGTTGTCTTAACGTGGGAGGTTCCGGGTTTGATTCCCGGCAGGGTCAATTTGGGAATTGGGTCTGGTCTGGTGAGAGGCGCCAGCCGTGGCTATAGTTACCACCCTAACGGCAAAGATGTACCGCCAAGCGATTTAGCGTTCTGGTACGATGCCGTGTAGAAACCGACGTACAGTGTAGGGGTATGGGTTTAATATAACTGCCATGCCCCTAACAGGTTATCCCGCTACCATCTTAGACTGCATCGTCACTTACCATCGCGTCAGATCGCAGTCAAGGGCTAATTTGTAGTGGAATAACAAAAATTTAGAGCCTACACCTAACAAAGCTAACAAACGTAGCTCTACCCTGCCCCCCTAGCATGGGCCGAGACAATTTTCTCCCCGAGGAAAGGATAAAATTTTTATTCCTAAATAAATAAATAAAAACGCTAAATAACGGTGGATAAATAGTCCCCCGAGTCCCCGTGAAATGTCAAACGGGGATAAACTTCTCCTCTCCCCTGTTGCCGTGCTCTGAGAAGTGGATAAGTTAATTTTATCTCTTGTCAGAGGAAAAAATCGGGGGATAAATTTTTTATCTCCGGCCCATGCTAGCCCTGCTGACATACCTCAGGCACAATAAGCAGCATGTCGTCATCGTCCGTCGTGCTGGACGAACTCTGCCGCTGCGGGGATCCGGGGATGTTGATTGGCTGCGTGCCGAGGCGCGATATCGCCGCCGCCTGCGACGATTGGAGGGATCTCTTGTCGCTGCCCACTACTGAGTCGGAACTGGACGGAAAATTCATCGATTTACCAACTAAGGATACAACATTACCTACAAATTAATACTCAAAAAGCGTCCACAATCGCTTATACAAACACAGCTATAGATAATATAGAATGAGACACCAAACGGTTCACAAAAACCAACCATATAGCTTTATATTTAGGGTTCAATTTTGTAATAACAATTCGACACATTCGACATTTTGTCGCCTAGTGTACTCATGCGTGACTGAGGCGAAAATTGTTCAGAATACCTATTTGTGCACAATTTGAGCGTGCCGTTTTTTGCGTTTCGATGGTGCGCCTAATGTATTGGTAAGTCAATGGGAAAATTACTCTTTGTGATACTGGCCAAGCGGTAGAATGTTTTTTGAAGTGAAAACTTCTTTAGCCGCGTTGAGCACTTTTTGGTAGGGGGTAAACTTGTGGATTCGCGTCACCGACATGCATGTCGCCGTCATGCTCGCGTTGTTACGATGACAAAAGGGCTTAAATACAAATATACTAGCATTAAACTTTAATGCTTTAGTTTTAAGGTTTATATTTTAATACCGGCAAAGACGTGCCGCCAAGCGATTTAGCGTTCCGGTACGATGCCGTGTAGAAATCATCAGAATGCATCATCACTTACCATTAGGTGAGATCGCAATCAAGGGCTAACTTGTAGTGTATAAAAATTAAATTAAAAACAAATTTAATATTCGTTTTCAATTCTATCGGTAGTCTCTATGACTGCCATTTTTTTTTTTTGCAGTCACTTATGTATACGACGTTAAAGCTGACACGAAACCTGCATGTTCAAACTATTTTGAATCTGAAAAAGCTGGATATACTACTGTTGAAGATTATATAAATGATAAAAGAGCATGGATTTGCGGCCTGAAACTTGTATAAAAACCGGCCAAGTGCGAGTCGGACTCGCGCACCGAGAGTTCCGTACAAACCTGTTGTAAGTTTTAAATTATTAAAAAAAAACTACTTACTAGATCTCGTTCAAACCAATTTTCGGTGGAAGTTTGCATGATAATGTACATCATATATTTTTTTTAGTTTTATCATTCTCTTATTTTAGAAGTTACAGGGGGGGGACACACATTTTACCACTTTGGAAGTGTCTCTCGTGCAAACTATTCAGTTTAGAAAAAAATGATATTAGAAACCTCAATATCATTATTGAAGACCTATCCATAGATACCCCACACATGGGTTTGATGAAAAAAAATTTTTTGAGTTTCAGTTCTAAGTATGGGGACCCCCAAAATTTATTGTTTTTTTTCTAGTTTTGTGTGAAAATCTTAATGCGGTTCACAGAATACATCTACTTACAAAGTTTCAACAGTATAGTTCTTATAGTTTCGGAAAAAAGTGGCTGTGACATACGGACGGACACACAGACAGACAGACAGACAGACAGACAGACAGACAGACAGAGACAGACAGACAGACAGACATGACGAATCTATAAGGGTTCCGTTTTTGCCAAATTTGGCTACGGAACCCTAAAAAACTGAGTGAAGTTACCTGGATTTGTGCAAGTCAGGTGCGTGCGACCGCTGTGAAGCCGACCGCGACATACGAGGCGAGCCTTCCGACGTCTAAACGAATACAAAATAATGTAGTACACGTATTTTCTTATCGAGTAGAAAAATTCCGAGGTGGAAAGCCCGTCAATATGATCCTTTACTAGTGATGTAACATGAAAAACCTAACGATGATGATGGTGTAACCTAACGATGGTGATGTAACGTGGCTAGTTACCACCCTACCGGCAAAGACGTGCCGCCAAGCGATTTAGCGTTCCGGTACGATGCCGTGTAGTAACCGAATAGGGGTATGGGTTTAATATAACTGCCATGCCCCTAACAGGTTAGCCCGCTACCATCTTAGACTGCATCATCACTTACCATCAGGTGAGATCGCAGTCAAGGGCTAACTTGTAGTGGATAAAAAAAAAAAAAAAACTTGCCACCGTTGTTTTTTTTTTCAGAAAAATAATTTATAGGAAAATAAATGTTATATGGAGGTGTGTTTTCTAATTGCTTACATTTTACTAAAATTACAAATCGAATTTAGTATTCAACTGCGTTCTGCCAACTGCGTTCAAACAAACATATTATTGCCAATATATTCATGTAAAATTTGTACTATTCAATCAAAAAAGTATAGTAGGTTTAAAAAAAAACAAAAACAACTCTAATATGGGGTCTTAATGTATCAATCTGTTACGGACACTACCTTAACAATTTTGGAATCTGTACTCTTGAAAAAAAAAGTGCTCCAGAAAAAGAACGTGTTTTTTGTCATGTTTTTTACGTTTTATTTTCACGATAGAAATAAACTGTTTTTTTTTTTGCAACACTATCCTTTACTCGGTATTGGCCAGATTTGCGATTAGATGATAAGCGATGAGGAACACAATTCATTGCACAAGGGCATTCTTTCCAGAATTTCAATTTAAGAGGCATCAGAATGTATTAAAAAACATAGTGTTTTAAATATTTTAAAATTAGTGACAGTCGAAAGTGAGTAGTACTAAAGACCAAAGGGCGCTTTTCTGCCAGAGATATTTGTTGGTTTGGTAAACTCTTACCAGGTCTGGCCGCGAGTCCCCGATGCCACTGGAAAGGTCTGCACTAAGCGGCGGTGACAGTAAGGCTAACACGTCTTGGAGCGGCCATTCTTGGAGCTGGGACGAACTCATCTGTGGGGACATACCACGTTTATACACACACTAGCTTATGCCCGCGTGGATCTAGGTTTTTTGGTTCCCGCGGGAACTCCTTAATTTTCCAGGATAAAAAGTAGCCTATGTGTTAATCCAGACTATAATCTATCTCTGTGCCAAATTTCATCCAGATCCGTTCTGCCGTTGGGGCGTGATTGAGTAACAAACATCCATACATCAATCCAAACTTTCGCATTTATAATATTTATTTGATTAGAATTGATAAATCATCTAAATTTGAGAAATTGATCTATTTAGATATAATTCAATTTGTCAACACGCACAATACCATTGCTATGTTTAAAGCAATCGTCTTGCACTACTTGTTTAGTCTTAAATTATTGCTCAAAATCATAAAATAAATAGCAATGAAACTAACATATCATTTGGACAATGGCGGATCAATTTTCCAGAAAATTAATAATGGGCATAAAAGTTCATTTAAACATCAAACATCGAAATCTTTTTGTACAAAATTATTGCTTTCCATATATTTGATTATTTCGTGTGTGATGAAACTTAAGAGATTCTTTAAGACAATGGGGCTAATTCTCTTTTACACTCTCTATTAACTAACTATTTGACGCTCGCAACTTCGTCCGCGTGAATCGAAGTTTTTCGGTTCCCTTTAATTATGCGGTATAAAAAGTAGCCTTATAGCAAATTCACAATTACAAAAAAATATGCGATCTGCATGATAGGCAAACTAGAGGTCGCAATAAGCTCGTGACTCCATCGCTCCGCCTCAAGAAAGTTCAAAGGTCGTTCGTGGAAATGAGCATTTTATTCTATAACAAAATTCTACAACCTATTTTAAACTTGCCTTTAAAGTATGCTTCTGAAAAAGCTTAATATACTTACTATTGAAGATTACGTAAATGACAAAAGAGCGTGGATTTGACTCGCTCCAGCAATGCTAAGGACAGCGGTTAGTTTTGTATCTACAAATTAATTAAATTGTAATTTTTTTTTTTTCAAAATTGCAATCACCGAGTTTCTTGCTGGTTCTTCTCGGTAGGAATGGCATTCCGAACCAGTGGTAGATTCACTCGACGATTCAAAAGTACTTGTAAAAGTTTATTTGAATAAAAAACATTGAATTTAGAAATTTGTTTTTTTTTTGAATTGTCTTTGTTGTTACGTGTGTGCAATAAAGAGTTTTTTCTCAAACATGCTTGGAAATTTGAGCATTATTTTGACAACCTTCTTCGAGATAAATCGAAATTGCTGTACTGGCCAAATACATGCGAGCAGCGGCCTTCTAAAGTTGTATGAAAATTCATATCTGTCGTGGTTTAGCGGCCAAATAAATTACATACTAAATTCATATCTGTCGTGTAGTTTAAAAGTGGAACGATCTTTTACTCCGAAACATGGCAACCAAGGAGGTAACTTATCAAAGGTTTTATTTAAATTTCGAACTAGCTTGCAAATAGAAAGCTGTTTATTGAAAAAAAAAAACAAATGAACACTTTGACGCGGGAAAAATTATTGTTGTTCGTTGTTCGTCATTGATTTTGAAATGTTTTTGACAAAATGAGTTCAAGTGAAGACAATGAGTGTGATGAACACTTAGTTTTAATTTCCGCGCATTATTTGAGAAAAGCACTATACAAGCCTTGGCCACAACTAGGCATTGATGGACTTACGTATGTGTGCCTCGGCTTCGCCTCGGCCCACATTTACACGTTCGTCCTTCAATGCCTGTTTTGATGGCCGCTGCAGTAATGTACTATATCTATCTATCAGACTTTAGAAGCATTGTATGAGTTCACCAATATAATGTCAACGCTTGTATGTCCACTCACATGGTTCTGCATCCTCAACAGCCAGGACACGTCCCCGGTGGGCGAGCGCACGTGCAGCTCTGCCCAGCGCGCGCACCAGCACGGGCACGCGCCGGCCGCCGTCAGCTCGCCCACGCGAGACCAGCCCGCGCTGTCGTCCTCCTGTCACGCCCAATACTCAATTTATTTATAAAATGTACGACATACAGGTGTCTCTTATGTTAAGTCATGGTTTGACTCTACCGTACCGGTTCGGAAAACAATTCTGCTGAGAAGAGTCGGCAAGAAACTCAGCACTTGCTCGATTTTTTTTTTTTAAAACAATATATTACATTACGTAGGTAAGTATGTAAATTAAATACAATAGTGTAAGTTATTATACTGTCCTGTGGGGAGTTAGACCCAAAGTCGGTTGCTTCCATACAACTTTGTCATTAAGAAATTCGTCAATTGTATAATAGCCCCGACTCAACAAGTGTTCTTTTACGGTTTTTTTAAATTTGTGTAACGGCAAGTCCAAAAGTTCTTTTGGAAGCCAATGAGCCAAATTCATTCCCTGAAGCCGCCAGCCGGGTACTCATCCACTACAGCCCATTAACATCCCACTGCTGGGCACAGGCCTCCACTCTCATAGGAGAGAGGGAATTAGAGCTTACACTCACCACGCTGTCCCAATGCGAGTTGGCGGACATTGACGACTATTATCATGTCAGTAATAATAAATAATAACCGGGACCGACGGAACATGCTCTATAAGGCAGGGGGTGAAACACCACCAACTTCCTCTCCGGGCTAGTACTGAGAATTTCTAGTCAGAAAAACCCATTACTTAATTATAGCCCGACCCGGGATCCAAACCCGCGACCTCCTGAGACCGGGACAGTGGAATATGCTAACCACTAGTGACTAGACCAACGAAGCAGGCGGTACTCATCAGCGAGCTGTGACTGTAACTGGACAGATACAGTAACAAGTTCTTGTGTGTACGCGTTGTTACGATCTTCGCTCTCAACGGCCATCGATCGCCCTTCAACCTCGTAGTCTTTAGCGAGCTGTATCTGTAACTTCATTGTACATAACTGATTTTGACTGTCTTGCGACAGAATATTTTCGGACTGACCAAATTCCAGATGAAATGGGACCGGATAAATTATTGTAAGTGACATGTTGTCCGCATTATCTGATAACCAGCTTTCCGAAACCATTATAATTTTTACTTTGAGTGGTAAGTTTTGAGACTAGTAAAACACGCCAAGATAGTTTACTAAAAACAAGGTGTAAAAGGAACTTACCACTTCTTTGGATATTTTCTCAAATCGTTGTGTGAACTGGGTAAGAGCATCTATAATAGGGTCCGATGTCTTGTTGTTTTCCGCCGAATTTTGTCTGAAATAGATTCGATATTATAGTGAAAGTAACGTAGAACTTCTGTCACAAAGTTACATGTAACAACAACTATTGCGAACATAAACATACATCGACGAAGCGCCAAATAAGTTGGTGAGAAATATACATATCTGAGCCTTGGCTAAAAGGTTTGAAGTAAACAAACAAACGTATTTGCCGTTATCTGAGTTTAATGAGTTGTCAAATTTAGAAAAGCTGGCGGAATATTAAATATACTCTAGTGACAAGAAAACTCATCACAAAAAATTCAACTAATCGTTCGAGTACATCTGTTGTTGTTGGAGAAACAACAAATGTTGATATTCAGTTATAAACATCGGCAGGTTAACGCGGGTAGTTTACTTAAAAATTTAGACTCGAGGCTCTCGTGAATATTAATAATGTCGACTAAACTGTGCGTCTGTGTAGTCTTGGAACAAGAGTAAGAATCTAATAGGAACAAATAATATGATAACAATCGTGCAAGTGGGCGTATTTTTGTAAGCTGAAAAACCGTTTAAAGCGAGAACAAAACATTGGCATACAAAGCCGAATATAGACTTTTTGAAGATAAAAATGGGGTACGTAGATAATAAATGGGAGATGGGTGGGATAAGATGGATTTGTTGGATTCAAAGAGATAACACATTTGGAATATTATACCGGCAGACGTAATTATATTTGTCATAGAATTTGATGGGATCCAAAAAAACCTGTAGGATTTTATACCGTTGAAAAATCTATTAACTCTGACAGAAATTCTTAGGAAGGAGGCAATTCTGGGTTATAGCCAGGACTTCGGCGCAGGGAGTACTCAGGACGCTTGCTGTCCGGGCCGAAGGAGTTAAAGGTAGGCTTCAGGGCCGACCAGGACTTGGGTAGATATTCTCAGAAACGAGGGAAGGCTAGGCTGTAGCCAGGACTTTGGGACAGGTATTACACAGGAGGAAGGGTATGCTGGGGTATAGGAGTCAGAGCGGGTGGGCTTCGGAACTGACCAGGACTTGGGCAGATCTTAGGAGGGAGGTAATGTTGGGCTGTAGCCAGGGCTTCGGGGCAGATTGGCACTAAGGAGTCAGGGCAGGTGGGCTTGGGGCCGACCTGGTGGTGTATCCACTGGAGGGCGGCTGCAGCTCTGAGATGGACAGGGAGGAGCAGGAGGTCTCCGTGGAGCGGCTGTGTTGCAGCGAGTACTTGCTGTAGCTACAAGTACAGTTCACTTAACCATGTCACCGACACCAGGCGCTCAGGCTGAGATGTATCGAGCGTACTTTGACTTTACACACACTATTAGCATCATCATCGGCGCTACAGCCCTTTGTGCGCCCGGGCCTGCTCGATTTCTCCATCTAACTGTTTGCATATTATGTCCTCCGGTTTTGCACATTTCACTTGCATCTATACTATAATATTATAAATGCGAAAGTTTAGATGGATGTATGGATGTTTGTTACTCAATCACGCCCGAACGGCTGAACG